>CVRI01000021.1:408443-684490 GCA_900005825.1 Clunio marinus | reverse complement strand
CAATGTCTGTCAGTCAGTCAGTCAAATCCCAACTCTGCTTTAAATTATGTATTTAATGAATCTTCTAATCATTCATTGCTAATAAGAAGTTATTAACAATCCAAACAGATGTTGGAAAAGCCTCATTCATTTTTGTTTGGAAATTAGCTAATGACTTGAGGAAAGTATCATTATAAATAGATAAACTTTGATCTTTCATTTTACATTAACTTTAAAATAATTTATCTATCTTATATCTAAATGAATATGTGTAAAAACCTTTGCCAAATGCATTTCAACTGCTTTCACTATCACATGTGCATTTTCGATGTTATCTTCTGCCAACATCGTTAGCATATTAATGAGCGGCTTGCTGTTGACGTTGAGATCCATCAATGATGACAAATACTCTTCCTCAATTTCCTTCTCTCTTGCTTGATCCATTTTGGTTTCTAAGAGATTTACTCACAACAAATACACTAATGAACAGTTTACTTTTCTCACAGAATACTTCAAAGTTTATTGATTTTGAATGAGTTTATTTCTGTAATGGAAAGAAGAAGAAAAAAATTTATAAATTTAACTACGTCATAAAATATCACGACGGAAATTTACATATATATCCACTATTTTCACTTTTTTAATAGAAATGTCACAGTAAAATAACTATTAAGCACAACAGTTACGTACCGCGAAATGAAACCAAGTAATCGTTTTTTTTGTTATTGTTTTTATATATAAGGAAGGAGAACTGCTGACACAAATTTACTCGTTACTCATTATTATTATTAGGGTAGTTGGCTAGTAGTGCACCACCTCGAAATCGTCNTGTATTATTTTGATTTAGACATAAGGTCTTTATTTATGTTTTTCGTACTATTTTAACTTGTAACTGTGTGTGGGAAAAACCCTGATAAGATAAAGAAATGTGCGAGAATTTGTAGAAATTAAATTTTTCAACTTTTGCATTAATCAACATCAGAAGAAACTTGTTTATATGCTACTTTCAAAACACTTTCGTCACACTTTGATGAAATTATGCATTAGTTTTTTCTTAATAAACGTCTTTATTATTTTTTTTCTTCAACACACACGCTCTCACTTACTACAGGTTTCGCCATATTGAATCACTTGAGTTACCAGAGAAAATATCGTAAGAAAATTTGTTGAAAGGTGACGTTAAACATTGGTTTCATTCAATATTTCAATGCATTTTACACTTCATCAAGTGATACACTTTATTTAATATATTTATACACTATATTTATCATAGTTTTGTAATTTTCTTTGTGGTCATTCATTCATACCATTAAAAATTTTTCACACTTATTTCACTGCTTATTTCTAAAAATTTCAAATTACCTTTATCAATTCCTTGATATTAAGTTACTTAAATTTTAATATATCTGCACATTATAAAGATATTTAATGTTTAAAGCACTTTATTTTAGAAAAGACTAAATGACAAATTCTTTTTGTAATGCTTTTTATATCGAAGTTTGAGTCGAATTCGAATTTTCGAAATTCTTGGTCGACATACCTTCGTGCCCCTTTTAACGTATTTTTCTAATCGGTTTGTCGACTTTGAAAACGCTTGAAAACAAAAACACTTCTATCTCTTAAAAATCGTAAATATTGTATAAGTTGAACATCAGAAAATTAAAAAAAGGTCAAATTAAGATTGATAATGGCTAAGAAAACGGAGATTCAAATATCACACTCTCCTACGGACGTTATTTCATCCCTCACTTTTGCTCCTTCTTCAAATCAATTTTTAGCAGCGAGTTCTTGGGATGGAACAGTTCGTTTATATGACATTGTTTCTAATACCATGCGGAAAAAGTTTGTCAACAACTGTCCGATCCTTGATGTCTGTTTTCAAGTAAGTTCACATAATTTCTCATTTGATTTTTAAAAATTTTAATTCATATTTTATTCCTTCTATTATTACAGGATGCTGTTCATATGATAAGTGGTAGTCTTGACTCTCAGCTTAAACTTATGGACCTGAATACCAACACAGAATCGATAATAGGCAATCATGATAACACTATAAAGTGTGTGGAATATGCAAGTAAACTTAATGGAATTGCTACCGGTAGTTGGGATAAAGTAAGTTAAACAAATCAGACGAAGCTTCAAAATGATAATAATTTTCTCATTCATAGACTGTTAAATTATGGGATACTAGAGAGAAAACTTGTGTTGGAACATATGAACAAAACAATGGAAAAGTATATTCGATGAGTGTTGTTGATGAGAAACTTGTTGTGGCAACATCAGATCGTAAAGTTCTAATATGGGATCTCCGAAATATGAGCAATTATCAAATGCGACGAGAATCATCTCTGAAATATCAAACAAGATGTATTCGAGTGTTTCCTAACAAGGAAGGCTACGTTATGTCATCAATTGAAGGCCGTGTTGCTGTTGAATATTTTGACAATGATCCTGAAGTTCAAAAGAAAAAGTTTGCTTTCAAGTGTCATCGTGTCAAAGAGAATAATGTTGAACTCATTTACCCTGTCAACGCTATAAGCTTCCATAGCGAATATAACACATTCGTAAGTAAATTTTGAAAGGAAAAAATGAAAAGAAAATAAAATTTTGAATTGTTTTAGGCTACTGGAGGGAGCGATGGATATGTCAGCATCTGGGATGGTTTCAATAAGAAACGACTGTGTCAATTCCATCATTATGACTCTTCAATTGCATCTCTCGCTTTTAGTAGTGATGGAAGCACATTAGCTATTGGATGCTCGTATCTGGATGAAATGGAAAAGCCACCAGAACCGATGCCTGAGCCAAACATATTCGTGAGATATGTCAATGAACAAGAAATCAAACCGAAATAAGAAAATCCTCAAAACTATTTAAAATATATTTTTAATTGACATTTAACTTTTCTTCTATAAACTGAAACTCGGAAAATTAATAAATCATTTTATAAATTCACCAATACAAAGTGAAACATTTGTTCCACCAAATCCGAAAGAATTTTTCAGCGCAATTCTACGTTTTTCATTTGTATTCCAGTTCTGATGTTTGTTTGGAACGAAATTCATTTCTTTGAATTCATCTTCATGTTGATTCAAGTTGATTGTTGGTGGTAAAAAGCCATCTCGACAGGCAAGTACTGTAAACATGCATTCAATAGCTCCTGCTGCTCCTAACAAATGACCATGAGAACCTTTTGTACTTGAAACTGAAATATTTTCTTGATCATTAAAAATCTTTTTTATCGAACGAGCTTCAATTGAATCTCCGAGTGGTGTCGATGTCGCATGAGCATTAACATAGGAAATATCACAAACTTCTAATTTGGCATCATGAATTGCTCTTTCCATTGCGAGTTGAGCGCCTAAACCATCTTCACTAGGAGCTGTTAAATGAGATGCGTCTCCAGATAATCCATACCCAAGAATTTCAGCGAATATTTTCGCACCGCGTTTCTCAGCATGTTCTAATTCTTCGAGAATGAAAATTGTGGCGCCTTCACCCATAACAAATCCATCTCTTTTTGTGTCAAAAGGCCTAGATGCTTCAGTGGGTAATTCATTGAAAGATGTTGACAGTGCACGTAGTCGACAAAATCCTGCAATTGATAATGGATTGATGCATGCTTCTGTCGCACCACAAACCATCACATCAGCATCGTCGTGTTTGATAAATCTAAAAGCATCTCCAATGGAATGAAGACCTGTAGCACATGCTGTAGACACCGCATGGTTTGGACCCATGAGTTTGTATTTGATACTTATTTGACCAGCTGCCATGTTCACTAAAATCCTTGGAACAAAAAATGGACTTACACGATTATAAGCTCTCGATAAGTTTTTGTTAGTTTCACAAATATCATTGAGATCTATCATTCCCATTCCAACAGCTACGCCTGTACGTTTTCTCTGTTCAATGCTCTCAGGAATCCAATTCGCAGAAGCAAAAGCTTGTTTCGTGGCGAACATTGCATAAACTGTGGCTGTTGACATTGATTTAAGTTCAGTGTTGCTGAAATCGGACTGTATAATATTTTGGTCTTCATCACTAATTGCTGCAGCAACTTTACAAGGTAATCGAGAATATTCTTCATTTATTGGAAGATTTCTTACAGCACTTTTACCGGATAAAATAAATTTCCATGCACTTTCTACTGATAATCCAACAGCAGATGTGACACCAAGTCCAGTCACAACAACTCTTCTATTAGTTGTGAAATTTCTTGTGAAAATTAATTTTTTATAACTCATTTTCACCCGGTTTATAAAAAATTAGAGAATTAAAACAAAATATTTATCAGCTGATAATCATTTTTAATGATTAATGATGATTTTTATTCCGAGTTGTTTTAATGACATTAAAAAATTTCTTCATTAATTTCAACATGCTTAAGGTCCAGAACTTCGACAGTTACACCACCTCGAGTTGTTGAGTGCAAGGCTTCAATCAATTTATAACTGCCAGGATCAATTAAAGCAGTAATGATTCCATTAGCTCCATCCCACGATTCACTTTCTTTGACCTTGAGAAGCTTCGGAATTTCGTCAAAACGAAGTTTCTTATCTTTACAGTTTGTGACTGTAATTTTTATTTTCATTTGAGCTTTTTCGATGGGAATGTGCTCCTTTAGTATTTTGATCACATCCAAAGCTTGTGATTTTACATTCCTGTTCGGTTTTATTGAGTAATGCGCATCTTTCATTGACTTCTCAATGATAGTGACGGGGTAAGGGCGATTCGTTTCAGGATTGACACATTTTTCAGCTACCATCGTTGCAATTTCTTTAAATGTCGATTCTAAGTTTGCGTGACGTTCTTTTTCACTAACTTGAAGTTCTCCTTTTGATAGAATTTCCTTACAAATCTCTGTGTGATTATCTTTTCCAAATGCTTTGATCAGGTCTTCCTTCTTAGCTACTTGGCCCTTAGACACATTATTGAAGACTGTTTCGGTTTGTAAAACCTCTGACAAATCCTTTTCTCTAATTAAATATCATAAAATGCATTCAAATGTTTCATAAAGATTTAATAAAACTTACGTTTCTGCTCTCCATGATTGAACTTTATTTTTGTAACATGCAATTTCGAATCTAATTCCACATTTCTTCATACGAACGACAGCAACATTTGTCAAACGAATTTGGTTGGTTGGTGTAAAAATTTTAGACATTATGAATTATCAGGTAATAAATAAAATAGAAAACGAAACGCGCTGTTCAAGAGTCAGATGCCGATTAATGATGATGATTGATGATTTTATGAATTCAATGATTATGTCATCACTTCAATGATGAACATTTTTTGTTGCTGTAAATTTGTAAACAAAAGAAAATTAAATTCGTTCTGAAGTATCGCGGAGAATTTGTAAAAGTTATTTTTAATTTCATCAAAGATTTTGCAACCAATATTAATAGCACAGGAAATAAAACAAAATGAAGAATATTCTAATTGGTAATGACGATTTTTTTTACCATTCTTTGAATGAGTGTTGTGATTCTATTTTTGTTATCTAATCCAAAAGAAAATGTGGTTTATATTAAATGGAGTCGATAACAATTAAAGCTTCTTTATTAATTAGGAGGAGGAACCGGTTTCATCGGAACAAGACTGTCAAACCTTCTATTAGGCAGTGGATATAGAGTGACAATCGTTTCACGAATGCCTGGATTGAACCATATCACTTGGACTGATTTGGATCGAAACGGACTTCCAAATGATACTTCTGCAGTTGTTAACTTGGCAGGTCAAAATGTTCTAGATCCAACTCGATCTTGGTCAGCAGGTTTCAAACAAAATGTTTGGAATTCTCGAATCAACACGACATCTTCAATTGTACGAGCAATTCAAAGTGCTAAAGAGAAACCTGAAGTGTTCGTCAACATTTCTGGTGTTTCAAACTATAAACCAAATGAAAAGAAAATCTACACAGAAGATGATGCAAGCGAAGATTATGATTTCATGTCGAAACTTTGCAACGAATGGGAGAAAGCTGCAACAATCGACAAGGAAGCTGGCGTAAGAACTGTTAAAATAAGAACTGGTGTTGTTTTAGGACGAGAAGGTGGAATGATACGATCCCTAATTATCCCATTCTGGTTCGGTTTTGGAGGACCTGTCGCCTCAGGTTTGCAACCTTTACCTTGGATTCACATCACAGATCTCTGCAATCTAATAAAATATTCTATCGAGAACAAGAAAGTCGAAGGTGTATTGAATGGTGTCGCGCCACAGATAATCAACAATCTTGACTTCACTAAGTCTTTTGGAAAAGCTTTATGGCGTCCAACCTTAATTCCACTCCCTGAATTTGTAGTCAATAAAATGTTCACAGAAGAACGTGCAGTGCTTTTAACATCTGGAGCTAAGATAAAACCGAAGCGAACAGTCGAAACTGGATTTGAGTATGAGTTTCCTGAAATCTACCCGGCTTGTAAAGATGTTGGATCACTTTTTATGTACTGAAGAAATTGTCAAATTTAACTTTTGAGTTGTGATTCATTTAGCATTTTCTTAAAACAATTTCACTCTTTATTATCTGCCACTAAATAATAAAAAAATAGAATTCATAAAATTAATTATTCTTCGATGCTAAGTTGCAGACATAAAATTGCATTCTCAGTCAATAGTAAGATTATTTCATTATCAACAACTATGCCAAGTATTTCTCCATTGGATCCATCAAACGAGACAAGTTTTTGCTGTCCAATAGTCAATTGAGGTCCTGAACGTTTTCTCAAGCCACCGGCTGTATTGTAGGAATTTTTGTAGATGAAAAGATGACGAGACGATTCGCATATAACTGCAAGATTTGTGTCTGGTGAGCAAGCTAAGAACTTTCGTTCTCTTTTCGATGCTTGAATATATCCAAAGGCATGAAGTGTTGATTCATGTTTCATTGACCATTCATCGTTCGATGAAACTTGTTGAAGCCATAAACAACAATCAACATCACTTCTCACCGCCACTGCTTGTGGATATCCAGGTCGTAATGTTGTAGAAAAGAGAGGATGATTCGATGCAAGGAAAACTTTGTGAGACGATTTATGTGTGCAAACATCGAGACGTTCTTTAAAATGATGAATAAAATTTAAAAAAAAATCACTTAAGTTTTGTTTCAAATATTTACCGATAAAGAATTCTTCATCTTGATGTCCATCATCACCATAATCGCATTCCTCCATCTGTGTGTTTAAATCAGAAATCGGCGCACTACTCAGCAGCATTGATTGCTTTTCATTGATCGAATCAGCAGGAGGGCCACCAGGAATTAAATAAGGCCAAATAAGTTCTGTGTCTTTCTTCACTAAGTTTAGTTGCATGAAATCATTTTCTAAACTCCACGTTGTCATTTCCGTGTCAACTTCAGCAAAAAGATCAGAACAGAGAAGAGCTTGATTTTGGTATTTCACTTCAATGTGACTTTTCTCACATTTTACTTGAAACTCATTTTTAGATCTTTCGTTTTGCTGATTGAAATTTATTGTAATATCTTCTCCATTTTGAGTCCATGTGAATGAATTTTCTGATTCTTCGTTTTGAGGCTTTTCAGTTGTTTCATCAACTACTGGAATTTCTTCTATAATCTCATTAAATGAATCATTTGTATATTTATATTCATAATTAGATGAGTACACGAAAGCTTTACACTTTGGATCTAATGAGAGATAATGTAGACTTCCTTTGCCTTGGAGTGTTCTTCTACCTGCTTCTCTCCAATTTTTATCGTTTCCATCCTCAACATAAGTTAACCAATGAATAATGTTATGGAATTTTCCGTCAATTTGCTCAATAAGCTGCAATAACATGTGAATCGTTTTTACTCCATTTTCAAAAGCGAATTTTGCATCTTGTATGATAAAACCAGACGAATTTAAAGGTTGATAAACTTTAATTTCCTTCCATTCGTTGTTCTTTTGACGATCACCGGTATCTAAAATTCTTAATCCTCCAATACCATCACTTAAAACTGCATATTTCTCTGAAATGAATTTTAAGTAGCTGTTGTAAATTCCACCACTGTTTGAAGGTCTCTTAATGGCACATCTGTAGACCGGTGTTAATTGTTTGACTCTCCCGACGGTTGTGTCATATTGAATTTTATGAATGACAAATGATACATCAATATAATAAGCACAATGATGAAGCCATGGATCAGCAACTAAATGGTTGTGCAATTGATATAAACTGCTATGAAGAAACGAATACTCAGAAGATGTGTCTGGTAGCACTCGATCAGGTTTTGGAATGTTTTCACTCTTGAGAATTGGAATAGGCTCTAATGACAGTTTATATCCATCAAAATTACACTTGAGCAGGTTTGAATCCGGTCTAAGTTCGAATATCTTCATATCTTATCAGATTTATCTTTTTAATTCACAACAAATTTACTCGAATTAAAAATTGCAAAACAGAAGATGATGATGATGATGAATAGTTTAGCTTGATACCCTTCAAAAAATGTTTTGCTATAGTCGTATACCCTCGATCTCGCGAAAAATCTTCGCATAATCTTAAGTTTAGTTTGATCTCGGCATTGAAATGTATTTCAAATAATAGAGTTACTCTTGGAAGCTTTCCAAAGCTTATTTGCAAAATTTAGTGATAAGACTATTCAAATTCTTAATAATTCAACGCTTATAAACTTTATCTTATTAGCAGATATTTTGCAATTTCAAAATAGAAACTTGATTTTCTATTGGATAAAATAACAGAAAAAATTTAAAATTGATCCAGTGGGTGTAAAACTTCCAAATCATTAATCATCAAAATAATTTTTCATTTCACTCAACGTGAACCTAAATTTTCAATAAAATTCAATTTCTTTATATATTAAACGAGTACCTAATAAACTGTTCATAACAAAATCATTCCCAGCGATTTTTTAAACGGACGACATAAAGTTCACACAAAAGAAAAGTTAAGTAAGTGGGAAAAATAAGAAAGTTACAAGTTTTTCAAATTATTTTAATTTAATAGGATAATTTTGTAAAATTTCTCCCAATTTAGGTTTAAAAGTTCTGAGTACACTTTCTATAAGCTGTAAGACTACAGTGATTAGTTTAAGTTACATATCACTTAAGGTATTTCGCACTATAATTTTTTATCAAGTCATTCTTACAATTCTGTTGTGCAATCTACAGCGAATTTTATTTTGAATTAAAAATAAAAGAAATAAATAATGGATAGTCCTGGTGCGGGGGGAAGACGAAGAGGAACTACAAAAGTTTCAGCAGAAGATCAAGCTCTTGACCAAATTGCAAAAGATGCAGAAGCCCGTTTAGCAGCGAAACGACAAGCAAGAGCTGAAGCAAGAGAAATTCGTATGCGAGAACTTGACCGACAACAAAAAGAGTTGGAACAAAGTGCTGATCGAGTATACGATATGCAACAATCAGAAGTATTAATAACACCGAGATCGCGAATGATTGGAAACAATCCTTCAGCGATTCGCGGATATTCGATGTCATCAAGACGAAGTAGCGAAGATTCACAAGAAGAAGAAGGCAGAAGCTTGAGAGATATTCGACAGGAATTAAAGGATGTTGAAGAAAGATTCCGCAAAGCAATGATAACAAATGCCCAACTTGACAACGATCGTTCCTCACAAACATATCAAATTGATCTACTTAAAGATATCGTAGAAGAGATGGAAGAATCATATGCACAACTGCAGCGTGAGTACCGTGAAAAGAGCCGAGCGCATGATTCACTTAAAAGGCAGAACGATAAATTGACTGAGGAAAATAAATTGTTGCAAGGACAACTAAATGAACGAGACACATTAATCGCCAACTATGGTTTAGTGATTTTGTTAGTAGAAAATGACGATGGAAGTGATGCTAAACGCGTTCTAGTCTCGAGTGAAAATGCTCAACTTTTGAGCACTGTTGAAGGATCTATTGATGCTCGACTAAAGACTTTTGCAGATGAGAAACAAGAACTTCAAGCGGAGGTTCAAAAATTAAACCAACAGTTGAACGATATAAAATCACGAGGTGGAAGACGATCAAGTTCACGCAATGGAGTGTTAGATGACGACGATTCCGACGATGCACAGCGTGAGGTAACAAAAGCACTTAATGATTATAAATATCGTTTGCAAAAAGCAGAACAAGAAATTGCAAGTCTTCAGGCAAGCTTAGCACGTTCCGAGACACAAGTTATTCGATACAAAAGTACAGCAGAAGCAGCTGAAAAAGCAGAAGCGGATCTTAAAGTTGAACGTAGAAAACTTCAGCGAGAAAATCGTGAAGCAATGGAACGTCTTGAAGAGCTTGAGACGTCAAATAATCATCTGCTGAAACGATTGGATAAACTGAAAAACGCGAAAAGTGCATTGCTAAAAGATCTTTGATAGATTTGAGAACAAACGACATCCAATAAGAAAAATGTACCTTCTACTGATGTAGTGAGTATATTTTTTAGAAACAAGCAAAAAGTTTTGCCATCTTTCATTAATAAACAAACTAAATAATAATGATTATTTACTTCGACAATTGATGATCATAAAATAATGATGATCAGCTTAATTTTTAATTTTCTTTTTTGTTTCTGAATAATAGTTTTCCGTTCAATTTTCTTTCTTTTAACAGTTTTTTTTTCTTTTTAATCTTTTATTTAAACATCAAAATAATTATTACAACCTTAATATTTATACTCAAAATATTTGTTGATATATCTTATAATAAATTGCATTTTGTATTTCATAACAAGTCTTTTCGAAAAATATTTATGAAGTGGAAGTCATGAAAGGTTGTCAAGTACATTCACCTACAAAAAGAGGGCAGATTAATGTAACCAATTGAATTGATAATTTGAGATATTTTCAGATCAGTTTTCAGATAATTTATAAACCAGATCACCATTGAACGTTCACAAACATATATTCATGAAGTAAATTATTTAGTTACTTTTAACCGTGCTCTTTGGTGTCACGTCATGATCAAGAATCGAGAGAGTTATCCCTAATTGTGCCATGTAATAAGTAGACATGATTAAAATACCCGAATATTTCACTGGAGCATAAAACATATTAAATGCGATGAGACCGTCACTTATAATGAAGAGAATTGCACCAATAGCCGTGAAGAGTTTCGGAAGATTCTGAAGGTTTTGTAATCGTGCGTTTGCTCGCCATCCCATTGTTAGTAGCAGTATGCAGTAGATGGGAACTGCAAAAATCAATATTCCTTCCATGTTTTTGAACATCAGAGATAAAGCTAAACGAAAGAATTGTTCACATTATAATTTGAACAAATAGATTTGTAATGACGCCTTACATAGCGCTCCCAATCCATAAAATATAACACCGATAAGAAGCCTGAATGGTTGCCATCCGAAAGCTGCGACATAACAAATTTGTGCAACGGCAAATGCAAGCATGCCATATTGGAATAAAATTCCTTTTTGATAATCGAGAAGTGCATCTCCAGCACATGAGAAAATCAATCCAAGAAGAATGAGTTGATGATGTCGATATTCATTAGTGAATTTGAAGCCCATCAGGAAGATGAAAGCCATTAAGCAAATAATTGGAATACATTTGAGAATTGTTGACAATACATTGCTATTGAAAAATTCAAATGATCCAATGACGAAATATACAATCACACTTTTCACAAAAGGTGCCAGCTGAATCCACGTCACTTTGACCTTAAATTAAGAAAAAATACAAAACAACGATTCGTATCAATGATAAGAAAACTTTTTCAAATGAATCATTTTTAGGGGCAAAAAAACAAAAGAATTGCTTAAAATCGATTGCATGTTTACGATTCTTTCTTCTTTCGAAATCACTTCATAATTATTAATAATAGCTCAATATAAACTTTGAGAATTTCTATGACAGATAGTATCGGATAATGACATTGAACTTGAACGCGTCGACGTCAAAAGCCTTTGTCGTTCATTTAATAGTCATCACACAATAAACTCTTTATCTTTTCTTTGTTTTGCTCTTTATATTCTCGATTAAAGTTCTTAGTGTTTCTCACACAGACAGGTGTACTATGACGAGTATGTAAGAGCGTCAGTGAATTTGCAAAAATGCTAGCTTACAGCAAAAAAAAAAAGTTGCCGATGCGAGACATAAAATATGTTTTGACGGCATTAATGCTAGAAGATTGGATCTTACCATTTGTTTGATACTTGATATCGGCAGCAACATTTCAAGGCTTCTTATAGTCTGTGCTTTATCCAAATAACTTTTAAATTTCTTACGTATATCTTCTATAATATCAAATAATTTTATTCTTGATGTGGAATTACAGAGAAAAGCGAACGATACAACATGGAAGAACTGAAATAACTGAACGGAGAGAATCGCCGCTTACATTTTTCTTGATTTGGAAACAAAAACTGCGCAAATGTAGTTCCACTCGTTCGTTCATGTATTGGTATGAAAGCATGTGATGATAACAAAAAATAAAAACAAAGCCACATGAAGGTAAAAATTGTGTGCAATATGATAAGAAATAATCACTGGCATCTATCTTTGTTTAAGCATTCTATTTTTAACTGCCCATCATTTATATGTCCCATAAAAATATATATTGGCAATTTCGACAGCATTTATTTTCACACTCGCAATTTCTTTTCTTATTTATTAACATTATGACGTTACAGCAGATGTCGAAAGAATATAAACTGTTTACAAAAGGAATTTATAAATATAACATTACCGATGATAGTAGAAAATATTTTCAAATAATATGTTGAATGCCAAAATGTTTCAAAATACCCGAGTTTCTTAATGTTAATAAACAGAATATCCTTGAGAGTGTCAAAACTTTCGATTCTTAGGAGAAAGTGTCACATTTATCCATACATATCAATTAAAATAATAATGTTGACAAAATAGATATTTTTTGTCATAAATTTTTAATCGTTTACATATGACAGCAAGCTAAGAATAGAAAATAACCTTCATTAAAAATTGATTGACATTATCTGCTAATTCAGATCAGAAATCGATGCATGATAACTGATTAATACCAAAATAATAAGCAATTGAATGTTTGTTCCGAGGAAGCAATTAAGTATTATGGAATTAATATTTATTGTGTCAGGAAATGAATTTTTGTTTACAAACATTATCCAACTTTGAAAGTTTCACTAAAGTTCAGACATGCGCATATCAAATTTTCATTTCATTTAAGAAGAAAAGTTTCAAAAGTTCATACAGGTTTCTTAACTCGATGAAAAGAGTTCTGAAATTGTTCTATCAGTCATCAAATATTTTTTAGAAGCTAATAAGTAGCTGTTAATTGTGAACATCATAAAATAATTTGCAAAGTCAATTCGATTGACCATAAATTCGATATAAAGAAAATCACATCAATCACTTAGGTAATCGATAAATTTCAAAAATCATTGATGATAGTGTTATTAATTATATTTATTCAATTAGTTATATAGAATGGCTTGTCCCTTCTCTCAACATCGCTCTGCAGATGTCTTGCAACGTCAACCTACAATTAATAATGACTTGGAGTTACCGGAAGTTTCTGGCGACTCTTTAACTTTAACTCATCTCAATGCTGCTATGCAATTATTGACAGCACCATCAAATGATGATATTCATCAAGCTTTAATATCATTGAAACAGAAATATAGCGGAAGGTTTCCAGGCTTAAGGAAATTGTAAGTTTCATTTCTTTATTTTTATATTTTGAGGAAACTTTTTTATTTATTGAATGTAATTAAATTTGAAGTGGTGGCGATCGAGCAAATATCTCGACATATCCCCATTACGATTATTTAGCTGACATCCAAGATTCTCTTATGGAGTTCGACGAAGCGACAGCAATTGACATACTCATTCTCTTGGGAGAAGAACTTGTTAATACATCATGTCATGGCATCATTGAGAAAGCTTTTCGTTGTCTCGGTGGAAATCTGCCAGAATTAATAGCATCGTTAGATGGCGTTTATGATGTATTGAAGCTACAAGAAGAAGATTTAACTGACACTGGATTTGTGTGTGCATCTGAAAATGAATTAATATTCACATCAGATCGTATTGCTGTTGCGTATCTGTTGCTCGGAATCTTACAAAATATTTCTAAGAAACTTTATCAAACCGAATGTACAATTCAAATGGAACCACTTGAAGGTTCCGTTCAAAGATTCCATTATCTGTTTAAGATTGAAGAATCTATAAAAGAACAACCGGAAATTATTCCACGTTCCATCTCATCTGATCCTAACGACTTGCAGATGACAAATTCAACATTTTGTAAAATGTTTCCTTGGCATTTTATTATGGATGAAAATTTGGAATTATTGCAGATTGGCGAAGCATTTAGTAAGCTTTTCAAGAATTATTTGAACGCAACAAAGGCTGCTACTCATTACTTCAAGTTTCGACGTCCAGTCGGATTAAAATTGGAATTCAATGAAATCATAAAACGAACAAATACGCCGTTCTTGATAACTTTACGTGCGCCAGCAGGTCGTCAAGATTTCGTTGCGAAAGGACTTGAGATCAAAGGTCAAATGGTGTTTTGCCCAGGTCCAAGAAACACTTTGCTTTTTGTCGGTTCACCATTCTTAGATGGACTTGAAGGTCTCACATGTAATGGACTTTTCTTGTCCGATATTCCACTTTACGATGCAACACGTGAAGTGATTCTTGTTGGTGAACAAGCTCGTGCTCAAGATGGCCTTAAAAGACGCATGGATAAGTTGAAAAAGGAAGTCGAAGAAGGTCATGAAGCTGTTTCAAAAGAAAGAAAGAAAAATGTTTCATTACTGCAAATGATTTTCCCGGATGAAATCGCTGAAAAGTTGTGGCTTGGAAAACAAGTTGATGCTCAAAGTTTTCCGGAAGTCACGATGTTATTTTCCGATATTGTTGGATTCACATCAATTTGCTCAAGTGCATCACCATTTCAAGTTATTAGCATGCTTGAATCACTTTACAAGGTGTTTGATGAACTTTGTGGCGTTTTTGACGTATACAAAGTAGAAACAATTGGCGATGCTTATTGTGTCGCTAAAGGGTTAGAAGGAAGATCAGCAACCAGTCAGTATGATGCACACAAAGTAGCATTCATGGCAATGAAAATGATTGAAAATTGTGCTAAGCATGTCACTCATGATGGGAAACACATTCAGGTGAAACATTCATAATTTTTTATTTTCTAATTAAATTCTTTACTTCTTAAATATCTAGATGAGAATCGGTCTTCATACTGGAACAGTTTTGGCAGGAGTTGTCGGAAGGAAAATGCCACGATATTGTTTATTTGGCCATAACGTGACAATCGCTAACAAGTTTGAATCAGGAAGTGAAGCTTCACGTATAAATATTTCACCAACCACCAAAAAGTTAGTGCAGTTAATTTATTATTATTCTTGAAGCATTAAATTTGAAATTTAATTTCAAAACTTAACAGATGGCTGACGAAAATTGATGACTTTAAGTTTGAATACACAAGACGTGATCCATCATTCCTACCAAAGGAATATCAAGCAAAGGATGGAGAAACTTGTTACTTCCTCGATGGCTATAAACATGCTGGAGTTGATGAAAATCTCGACATCCAAATACATATTGATGCTGCAATGCAACAAATCAACCATGAATTGGAATATTAAATTTTAAAATTTAAATCATTATTTATGTAATAAATGTTTGATCTAAATATTTAAACGAATATGATAATCGAAACTTCTACGAAAAAAGTTACTTAACTTTCATTTAACATTCGAATTAATTATATATTTACACACATATGTACACACAAAACAAACACTTTTTGATGTTATCAATAAATCAATCAAATAAATTGTACGAGTCATTGCGTTCTTACTGAGTTGTGGAAAATTTCTAATGGAATTTCCTGACATGAAATCTGAAACGAAATTCTTCATTAATTTTTACTTCCTTCCAAAACTTTCCATAACATTAAATTGAAATTTATGTCGAATTTACGGCTGAAAGTTGATTAAGAATATTTGAGTCAAAATGAATAGGAAGAAAAAAGGCGATTAGATAATAAAAAAAGAATGAAATGTTTTGCATGAATCAGGGAAATGAGATGATAACAAGTCAGTAATAAAAGTCTGTCAAATTTCAGTGCTTTGAACTCTCTTTATTCATCAAATTCTACTTTCTCCTATCAATGAATATTTAGAGGTCTTGCCTTGAAGGTGACCATTTAGTTGACACTTGATTTGATCATTTGAAGGTTGTTCTTGCCGAAGCATTGGAAGCCTTTGAATGCACGTTGGCAATTATCTGTCACGGTGTTGTCAATACACTTTTCGATATCGGGACGGATGTTGTCAGTACGTCCTTGTCCTAATTGTTTAACGAGATTATCGATCTGTGAATGAATTAAATTGGTTTTAATATTTCAACTTTTAACATAAATTAAAATTTCATACTTGGAAGCCTGTTTCATTGTCGTATAAGTGCATGTGTCTAAACACACAGTTAATGTAGCAAGGAGAGCGTTCACTAGTGAAATCCCATTTCTTAAACTTTTCAATATCTTCATCCGGGATGGTGAGTTCAGTTTTGCAAAGATCACGATAACGATTCAAATCGTCTCCAGTTGCGATTTTAAAGTCAGCATAAGCCTGAGAATAATTCACAATTTCACTTTCAGTATATCGAACACTTTCATGGAAATTCTTGACTTATTTAATACTTACGACAGCAAACAATGCGAAAATGATAAAAGCTTTCATGTTGAAAATCAATTTAGTTTCTTTCGGACACTCAAAAGTATTTGACGAAATCTGAAAACTGAATGATGAATTTTTAGGAGAGAACACCGGTTTAAATACTAATTCCTATGTCGCCAAGAGACATGTGAGCGGGATTGAGCTGAAATTGATAATTTCCTCTTGACGATGTAAAAGTGTTCTAGACTGAGAAGATAAACAAAATAAAATCGAGAATTATCTGCAATTGTCAGTGGCGTCTATTAATGGAACTGCATAGGGAGTCATAAGGGACAGGTTTTCAAAGGTATTAACAGTGTTCAATAAATAAAGTAATGTCTAGACAGTGAAATAAAAACTTTTCCATTTCTTATCTCTAAAGCATACCCAAATGCTTCCTTCTTCTCTTCACTGGTTGCAATTTCTTTTTCGTCGTGATTTGTTTGTCAGAACAACCTCTTAAGTAACCACAATTTGCAAATATAATTCAATTTATATTTTTGTTGTTCATAAATTATAATGCTTTTGAAATTGAGAATTTTTTTTTCTACTATAGATTTGTTTTAATTGCATAATGTAAATAATCATCAAGATTAATTTATTTCTATGCAGCCACGAGACGAGGTCGTTTCGAAGTCTTTTGAACTGACAAAATAAATTAATGCTATTTAACAAATATGTTTACTGTATTTGTATGACAAGAGAAGAGACATGTAAGTGATCAGCTGATAAACAGGTGTTATTTGAACAAGTCAGAAAATTTTCCATGAGAGACATCAAATTGATGTTAATCAAAAATATTTTCACAACAATTTCTATCTAATTTAATCAAATATCTAAACAAAATTGAATCATTGTGTTAATCGAAGATTGTATCATTTGAAAAATAATTCGTTCAATTTCTGAGTGTTTCAGAAGGTGTCAGTAACAGATAAATGTTTTTCCAATTATTTGTAGACTTGAATGCGAATATTTCAATTCTTCTGAGGGTTTTGTTGTTTAATTTTATTAATATTGCCATTATGATTTGAATCTTGTTTATCTATCTCAATAACATGTTTCATAAAATAATTTTGCTTTTGTTGATGTGTTCAAATCTTACTCTCCTGATCTGTAAAAATGAATAAAGACGAAGGGTTGCAGATATTTATCATTCAGAGTATTGCTCTATGATTAAATATCCGTTGAATGTTCATAACTCTCAATAAACCTCAAAATCATCTCGAAATGATTTTCCTTTACTTCAGAAATCATTTAATTTTTAATGGGCTGGGCACTTGAACAAGCATGAATGGAAAATGGTTTATAATAGCCCAGGCTGATATTTATTTCAACAAATCCAAAATGTAATTGTATTCCTACTGTTAGCTAGACTGTATTCTATTATAAAAACTTTGAATTGATTTTAAGAGCATTTCAATTTCTTTCTGAACGATTTTTGAAGCTATCAATTAAAATCTGACTTTAAAATCTGTTCCATTGGTACAGTTTAAAATGTATTAACTTATGAAATTTACCTCTCCACCTATCATAGAAACCGACTGGAATTAATCTCATGAAATCATTGAAAAAGTTCAACATTTTAAAAATGGTGTGGATAGTAAATTAAATTTTTCCTTGAATTTATATTTTAATTATGCCGTCAAATTTGGACAATTCGTGGAAACAACAAAACATTGACAGAATGTATTCGAGCAGCATAAAAAGAATGAGATAGCATGATTTAATGTTTTACAAAACATTGAAGATTAAAAAGCTTTCGATTTCTATAAAATTATTTCTTATGTTACCAAATCCTTAAATTGTAAGATTTTTATCTTCCGAAATTAATGAAATTAATATTTCAGTAATTTCATTAATTTTATTAATTATTGCACTCACGTAGTTTTCATTTGACAAATGGGTCATCATAATATTAAATTAAAAAGCCTTAAGAACTCGCAAACATATCTAAAAATACTTTTAATTAATTATAAGTGATGAAAAAGTTTCTGAGGCAAAAATATTTTTATTAAATTTTGTGTTTAAATGAACGTCAAAAGTTCAGTTGATTTTCTCTTTGAAATAATCGTAACGATATTCATTAATTTTAAGGTCTGCTAATTTTTAATTAATAATTTCTATACGATGCATTTTAAATGTTCTAATTCAAAGATTTGATATAAAAGAATTTGAGTAAATGCTCAATACAGACGAGTACAAGCGTTACTCTTGTATAATCATAAACAAAGCTTCTAGATGATTCAATCAAGCATTAATTTTGAAATTAAACTTTCTGTTGAGCACGTCTTTCAATTATAGAAAGTTTGTTATTGACTTCATGATTCATGGAAAATTTGTGATTGCAAATGTCAATTGCAGTAACTCAAAAAGCCTTGATATTTGCTGTATGGAATAAAGCTCTAACTTAGCTAATATGAACGATTCAGATTCTGGTAGCAGTTTCAATCAAAAACGAACGTATGTTGAAATCAAGTACCATTGCAAATATAAAATAAATCTTGGTTCTTCAGCCACCACAAAATGTTGAAAATTTCATATCGAATTTCCAAATTTCATACCATGATACAAAACTTAAAATTTAATTTAATAAAAACGTCACAAAAACGACAAACAGCAGCAGTTGGCTGAGTCTTTATGGGACACAAAAGACTGAAGGACATAATTAAATGTTATGTTTTCCAAATTTATTTCAACCACAAAAGACATGAATGAGCACAATGGCAATTTCGGAGAACAATCAGAGAACAGAAAATATAAAAAAACTATAAGTTTCATTCAATAAAATCCTGCAAGCAGAAACTCGATATGTTTCATCAGTTTTACAATGAATTAGATTGATATCATCATTATTAAATAAGATTACTGAACATAAGCAAGCGTTTAATTTAATTTCTTTTTTCCCGTGTGTTTGAATGCGGTTTCAACTGCAGGAAGATGATGAAATTCTTCTCATTGTTCATTTGTGATCATTTTCGTTCTCCACAAAACCAATATAATCTTGAAACTCAAGTGTAAGAAAGTTTTTTTATTCAACATTGGAATGAAATTCCGATAACATCTTCAACTCAATATCGTCATTGAGGAAAGGCGAAAAAAATACAATCAAACTATGTGCGAAAGAATTCTCATCACGAAGGCATCAACAACGATAAGAGGAACTCAATAAAATTGTATTTTTATCTCAATGCTGGAATGTTTCGATGGAATGAGAAATTTTATCGTTTGTCACCTCAAATACCTCAAAACATATTTTCAAGAATATTAAAAATTTAAGAAGTATTTAGGTACTAATCTTTCTTTTATCTTGAGAATGTTGGTGTCAAAATTATGTTATAATTAATATTAAAATTTATTCTACATTCTTGTTGCTAAATTAAAATTTCTCTTAATGAACGATTTTTATGTAAAGAAAATTTCATAAATTTAATGTTATTTGAAAGTCTTGCAATTTATGTTGAACCAATCAAAGGCAGTTAAGAAAATGATGCAGGCGGAGTTTCATGTTGAAACATTATTATGTAATGTTCAATGTTTCCATTTCTCGTCATGCTCACTTATGAAGAAGGCAACATTGAAATACATAGTATGCAAGATGTAGGAATTTAAATTCAGAAAGTGAATTGTGTTGAACATTGAAATATGTTTTTCCTCAACGAATAAAAAATGTGTAAAAAGCACTAATTAAATACATGATTTTCATTTAAAATGTTGATATCTAGCTCAACGCAAATTTCATTTAGCTTTTGTTATGTTCCATTTTCAATGTGGGTTGATAGGATTTAACTTCAAATATGTTTTATTGTTATATCTCACATTATTATACTCTCGTAGCTCGAGGATATTCTTAATAGCACAATTAAGTATTATTGTTATGAATCTTTTGTCTCGTACCAGTCTCCAGGATTATATGTTTGTTTCATCGTATCATAGAAATTTCAACCGAAATCATTCTGAATTGTAAACATCCATCCAGTTACCATGACTCTAAATTCTTTCCATCTTCTTATTAAAAACTATAAACAAAAGAAATTTTGCATATGTGTATGATAGTTAAACGAATGCGATAACTCATGGCTTTCATTGGTAAAGAAACCACGGAAACAATTCGCTTCCGTCTTGAGATGAGTCTTAAAAACAAAAGATTTTTATATTTCTCTTCGCAGAATCTTTCTAAAAATGAAAGATAAAATCTTTACAAGTTCTGTTTCTGAAATTTCTATTTTCTTTGGAAACAAAATTTCTTTTGTGAATGGAGAAAGTTGACAAATTTTCATAACAAAGAATTAATCGACGCGTAAAATTGTTTCTGTTTCAAAGAAAAATGAGAAAAGAAAAGAAGCGATGAAAAGAAAAGTTTCAGGCAGTTTTCTCAAATTTCAATTATATTATTTTATTGATGTGACAAGAAATGGAAGCATTAAAAAGTAATACGAATATAAGACAAAGAAAGGAAAAAAAAAGGTCAGAGCATGAGTTGAAAGATGTGCAATTGATATCGAATTAATTCAAGATTTGCAACCCTTTCTTCTTAAAAATCGTAAGTATCCCGAAGCAACTATCTAAAAGATGTTCAATAATTTTTCTTACAAATATTTCCATAATAAAAATATAAAAACCAGAAGTTCTTTGAAAGGAATTTAGTTTTTGTATGATCAGAGAAATCTTACAGAAAAAAAACTATTTGAAAAAGGAAAAAAGGATTCAAGAAATATTGTTTGGACTTTGTAAAAGATATTGATTGCAATTGACATTTATTTATTGTGTTCACAAGAGTCTTAGTATCAGCATGATTTCTAAGATTTTAGTGTTTATCTAGTTGTATAAGAAAATATTGCCAACGATGCTGGAAGACACGAATTGGCCAGCCGATGTTGAAAAAGCAATTTTCAGCGCAATATTTGAAAGGATTCACCCTCGATGGTTGACTTGGCAATAAAAAATGAAATTAATTTTTATGAAACAGTAAAAATGTAAATTTGATATTCGACAATGAAAATATCTGTTTTTTATGAGTTTTCTCGGTTTCTCTACTTAAACGCAATTTTAAATTCTCAATAAGAAAAAAAAATTAGAAATTGATGTCGATTTTAAACATTGAATTGAAGTTTCATCATGATTAATTTCATTGTCTTCAAATGGATATATTTCGGTAATTTCACAAATCATTTAATAAATAAAACTAATAGATGGATGGTGAAAACATCATTTAATATCTTGACATCAGATTCATCATCAAACAATTCATAAATTAAATCAATTTTGAACAAAAATGTAAACAAAAAACTATTAGCTTTGAGCTGCTTTTAGTTTCCAACCACTGAAAAAATATTCCATTAACTTTTAACAATGTAAAATCATCACCAAAATGTAGACACAAAAAAATCTTCAAAACTTTAAGTTGTCTAATATTTGACTAAAATTAACCCGGAGGTTTTTTTTGTTCAACGTTAAGAGTTTCATTCCAAGTGTTTTTACGTGATATGTGTCTTGCTTATAAATGTCAACATATTTCTGGTTTAAACAAATGATAGTTTTTCTGAATTGGCTAATAATAACTAAGTTGTCTCTTGTGTGACCTCAAATTTTCATGAAAATTTCTTTAAAATTGTTTATTTCTCTTCTTGATATCAACTTCAGAATAATTTAAATTATTTTGCTAACACTTTTGATCGATACATTCAAATATTCCAAGATTCTTGCTAATTTTTTTTCGTTAAAAGGTGCTTGAATCTAAAAATATTTTGTTCACAATTTCTACGACGTTTGTTTCAAAAACTAATTGATTTAATATCTTAACAACAGAAAAAGAATTTCATTAGAAGTCATCCAGAAAACATTTAAAATTGCAATTTCGATATTTTCAGTTCAGTCTAAAAACCTTTGTCGACTTCAAAGTTTAGTTTATTTAAATCTATCTATCTGAAATATATTCTTATACTTCTTGAAGCATTTGCGTCATCGAAAATGTTTCAGTTTGATTGTTAAGCAAACAACGACGTTGAAATTTTTAAAGACTCACTGATTAACTACACAGATATTCTACAGGTAACATAATTTCAATGGTGACAGCTTTTCTTTTCTCAAGGGCTTTTAAGATTCCTCTTGAGCGTTTTAAGATTTATTTTCCTCTACTGTTATTTTTCTCTTTATTCTTCCATACATCTTGGTCCTCGACGACTTGAATTTTATGGTAAATATTGTTTTAATGCCTTGAAATTCGATATTTAAATTTAACATAAACTCTTTAAGGTTATAATGTAACAGTTGAGACGATGGACGTAATAGTATTTGACGATCTAACAAACTCCACAGCGTTTCACTGTGAGAAGCCATTGTTAACCGTTTACCTTAATAATTGTACTGGGTTTATATTTTCCTTTATTTATGATGATTGCAACCAGTCATGCCTACATTATTGAAGTAAATAAAAAATGGTTCATGACAAATTGTTTAAATGTGATAATCATCGTGAAATGTTTGATGCGCGGCATGAGATCATACATAAAATAAATAGAAATTGATTTGATCACAGGATGATTCCATTCAAATTTTAAACGAGATGTGAAACTAAATCTCTTGCTTAACAACCCTTTTTTCCATAAAAGTAGGCATTTATGCCATGGTGTTTGTTTAGTAGTTATTTAAGAGTCATATCAGGGTCTAACAATCGCATCTACAACCAACCGCCATTGTTAAAATTGTTAAACAATAACGTGATTTATTGATGTCTACCTAAGCATGAGAATGAATGTTGAATTCAAAATGTTTTTATTTCACGTTTACTATTAAATTTAGTTATCCATCATTTAGTATTCACAAGTAATGATATTTGAATCTTTAATACTGTTACAAACTTACAGAAATTTATGAAAGTCATCTCTTGAAAATCATTAGAAACGAGAAGAAGAAAAATAAGATTGTTTATTTAAGTCTCTACTGCGTAAGCCAGTGGTTCAATAGATGAGACAAGTTTGTTGGTTTTGGAAACCATAACTTATTTTGGAATAATGTATTTGAAGTAATCGTCGAACAATATTTCTTTACATAAATTAATTTGTTCATTAATCAGCAAAATAAAATGATTTTCTAATAGAAAACTTTTTGTGATAAATAGAAAAGGATGATTTGCTTCTGATGTAAATAAATTCACACTTGATATGAGAAAAGAATGTTAATAAATTTTATTGATGTTCATCGAAGACTAGCATAGTAATTTAATCACGTTTCTATCGATATCTTGCTTTTGTCTACTCGAAAACATATTTCTAAGTGACTCTTCACAAGCCTCGAGAAATTTTCCGGAATCTATTTTCTCATGTTTACGATGGGTAATAAATGTTGAAAACTACCAGATATTAATGTAAGAATTAAGAAACGTTCTTAAGGAAAATTGCATGGATATGATAAACCAATAAAACTTGATTTATGAAATTTTCGTTTCAACAATTAATGTTGTAGATATTTATGTATGAAGAGCTTTGAATATTTAAAGCCATCTTTAATACATGTTCAGTATTTTACCAATTCAAAATGTTGTTGATTCTCCATTTAACATCTGCTGCTTTTTCTCCACACCTTTCTCGATTCTGCAAATGAAACATCAAATAATTTATTGTTATTATTACACAATCGTAGCATAGTGACATCAACATCATAATTTAATAAATTTCATTACAATGAACGTTTGTGTAACGAGATATTCTGGAATTAAATTTCAATGGAGGCGCCTGAAGACATTCTTAGTAGTTGTATTGTAAGAAACAAGAATTTGTAACATCTTTAAAAAATGAGAGGGGATGAAAAGATTTTCATTTGCATCTATTTAAGATTAAATAAATTTATTTCCATAACTTTTTTTTTATCATCTTACTTTACATTTTACATCCATTTCTTATTTAAGAGCGAAAAATCGTATACAACTATGAAAAACATTTTAGAGTTAAAATTTTAAAGTTAATTTCACTCCTTGGTCTAACTAAGCGTGAATCTTAAGTTATCATTGTCATTGGTAAAGATCATTGTGTATTAATCTTGTGAATCTCCAGCATTCGAGTTTCCATTGACGTCATTTTGATCAGGTTCGAGAACGGTAGGAAGGTATCCAGTGCCAGTGTAAGGTGCTGAAAGGAATCTTTTCGCTTGATGTTGAAGGAAAGGATAACGACCTGCAGCTGTAAATGCTGGTGGAATCAATGGGGAAAAAGCTGATTTCATAAATGTTGAAGCTGATGAAGTGACACTGGGGAGTAAATCAAAGTTAATAATCTATCAATAAGAGAGTATTTCAAATACTTACGAGATCGGGGTCATTGCATCGTCACCACAAAGCATTGCCTCCATCGCTTGCACAACATCACCACGATATCTCGATAAAAGTTGTTCAACTTCACTTCGTCTTCTGTTGGGGAAAACTCTGCAGGAAACATGAATTGTATTCAAAAAATATTCTAGAAGCTTTTAAAGTTATTCTATTTTACCTCAAAAGGACATCAACTGGTGAACGCTGTGTTGGTGATGTTGAAATGTTCGGTTGGTGGTACGGTTGTTGATATGGCAAAAATCCTAAATTGCTGGAAAAGTTGTTATTTCCAGCGGGAGATTTTGACCTTTCCTTCTTTTTCAAGCTTAAATTTTCCGGTGCTACGTCATCAGGCGCAGAATCATCAACATCTAAATCACTTTCTGGTGAACTGGGTGAAGCTTGATGTCGCGATGGTGAAAGTGACAACGGCATTGAAAATGATTTGTTTTTAATTCTTGGACTGCTTGGCGACGACTCTGAACCGGTGTCATGGTCAGTTTCAGCAGAAAGTCGTGCTCGTTTATTCCCAACTGAGAAGCAAAAAAAAATCGCGTTAAAATTGTCAGAAAAATGCAGAAAAAAAACTTTTTAACAAACGCCCAGTCGTATGCAACTCAATTATTTATGGGAATATAACAAAGTTTCATGGTATGAAAGAAGTAATAACTGTGACATAAATATTCAAACTTTAATGAATAATTATTCATAAAAGACCGCCCTAGATTTTATTTTCACTTCTGGTTGTGAAGATTATTTACCACTCTCGTGAAAAATAATTTGGGGTTGCATAACATCTTTCGATTTCAACAATTGAATAAAAGCAAATAGAGAATGAAAGGGGAAGGAAGGATACAAATTACAAACTAATCTGTTCATTATTCCGAATCCTGAAAAGTATTTTTGAAGAGCATCAAATAACAATAACGAAACATATTTTGATACTTTACTCAACTCAACAACTGACTTGTTGGAAATAATCAGGAAAATTAAATTTTCAAGAGTTGTCTTTACATGTTATAAAGTTTATTAAAATTATTCACAACTTCGTGGTTGCTTTTGAAAAGGGAAAACACTTGATGGTTAATTAGTTATCTCAACTCTTCAACAAACCCTCATTTTATGAGATAAAGTGTGGCTGATTAATCAACATTGTTGAGATTAATTTAATTGAAAAGTTGTTTAGAATCTGTGAATGAAATTGAAATTGTTGCGATGTTTTCAGGTCAATAATAGTAAACAATTTCGAGGAATCTTGTAACAACACTTGAGGGAAATTTAATACAAATGGAGCTCCATTCAGAATTGTAATTTTGTTCTTCTTTGTAATCGATCTTCGAACCTCTTGAGATTTTGTTCGTTCTTTCATTCATATTGCGAAAATTCTTCACGACAATTTCTCGAATTTCTTAAAAACAATTTTCTATTGTTCGGTGATTAAATCTTGAAAGGTATCTCATGTAACTTGATGAAACACTGTAACAACCTGAGAATGTTTATTTTCACTTGAAGGTATCGGAGATAAAGATCTTCAAGTAGCTAAAAGGTAGCCAATTGTATTGAAATCTGATAAACATCAGAACGAAAATAATTCACAACTTTCTTCAATGTTTGTAAACCCTCAAATTTGTTTTTTCCTCATCGCTTTGCGTGGCAAAATCAACACAATAACTAATTGCACTTTAAACGTCAGTCTTTTTGCGTTAATTTTCTTAGTCGAGTATGACTTTCAAAATGTTTCGGTGAAAACAAAACATTGCGTTTAACATGTTTTTGTTTATTTGTTTCCCACTTGAGAATGTTCTTAATGACGGAAAATTAAAAAGACAAACACAAAATTTGTTCAGTTCCTTTCCCGTTTTTCGTAATTGCAATTTCAACTAACAACCCTCGTGCCATTAAAACGTTTTTAAGCTACAAAAAATCTTGAACTCTTTCCACTTAGAATTTTCCCCTTTTTTACATTTTCCCGATTTTTCACAGATCATTTCCAGAAGAAAAGACTTTTTTGTGTTTTTCTTGTTTAACTTACCGGGACTTTCAGGTTCACTTTGTGCGGGTGAATAAGCTGGATTGATTTTATCTTGACGAATCTTTTGTATTTCTACGTCTGTGATCAAAAAAGAAATCTCTAAATTGGTTCTTAGAAAAACTTTGCTATCCAAACCTGATTCACTGCCTGCGTAATTTCTGTTGCTTGTTTGATCGGTTGAATCACTTGGTGGTGATGGGATTCCGGAATGATAACCCGTGGATTGTTGAGATTCATTATGAGTGTTTCCACCAATATTAGATGGTGTTGGGTAAAGTAAACCCAACTCTCGAGCTTCATTTTCTTCTTGTGCTTGTTGGCGTCTGAGTGCGACCTTCGAGAATAAAAACTGTGAAATTACTAGTTTTGAAAAGTAAAGCAAATTATTGATATTTACTTGCGCTGCCATCACTCTCTGTCTTTCAGCAATTAAAGTACATTTGGCACAGCAACAATCACGCCAACGACAATAACGTTTATGACCTTTCAACGCACTCACCTATAAAAATAAAATAGAGTTCAGTAAGCACCGTCGGTAAAATAAAATTTTGATTATACATATATCAACAAGATATTCACTTACAACACCATGATTTCTACAACGAGCACACTTAGGAGTTCTCTGATATCTTTCAGAAGCAGCTCTAAGAAAGAAAGCTGGTGGTATTCCTAATAATGGATTTCCATGCTGTGACATTAAGTTTGTCATATCGACACTGTTCGGTAAACTCATATTTTTCTCTTTCATTTATAATTTTCTTTAAATTTTATTTACACACAGTCACTGTGTTAAGAAATTATTTTTAATTTAATTTTGTCTCACTCTTAATTAATGTTTGGTAAAATTTTTCCAAACTTTTTTTTAAAACAATAAGAAATGTTACTTTGCACTATAATAAACATCAATTATTTTTTAAAGGATTTTCTAATTTTCATTTGCAACGCGATTCTCTTTTTAAATTTTTAATTTTCACCACTTTTATTATTTTGTAACAATTTATCAAATAATTGAAGTCTACTTTCTTACAAATCAACCGCCGTCGACGAGTATCAGAAGTATACTGAATCTAAAATATTGTACAAAATTGATATTTTGATATTTCAACAATATCCAACCCAGAAAAAAAAACCATCATGAAGATGTATACAAAAACACTCAGAGAATTGTTAAACAATAATATCCAACCAACCAAAAAGCAATACGAGTAGAAAATATAAGCGAGTCAAGAAATAGTGGAAACAGTGAAACATCATTTAATGTTATTATTGATTGTTATTCCCTAGCACAAGCAGCAATTTGCTTCTTATATTACCACATTTTGAGATATTAAACCGACTGTAAAATGTTAATAATAAGAATTATTTTGGATTTCGTTCATTTCTTCCGTAACATTAAAAGTTATCTCCTTCTCGCTCTTACGAGCATATGTTTGTCTCTTTTACTTTATGTTGCATGAAGCATTTTCTTGTTGTTTCATGAGTCAATGAAACATTGAACATGAAACAATCAGAGTTGGGCGATCCAAGAATTTTTTGGATCGCCGATCCAGTTAAGCGATCCAAAATTTCAAAAGTGGATCGCCGATCCGGATCGCTGATCCGGATCGGCAATCCATTTTCCCATGGATCGCCGATCCGATCCACGATCCAATATAAAAAAAAATTTCTAAGCCCTTTTCTTTTAAGGGTCAGATTTGTAGAACATTTTTCTACCCCTTGTTTTTCAAAGGGGCAAAACTACGATTTTCTAATAAGTTTCCTAACCCTTTGGCGAAAATTGTAGTTTTGCCCCTTCAAACACTAAGGGCTAGAAAAATGTTTTACAAATCTGACCCTTAAGAGAAAAGGGCACGGGAAAAATGGAACGTGGATCGGGTCTTCGATCCATTTTTTTCATGGATCGGCGATCCGTTCCACGATCCATTTTTTTCATGGATCGGCGATCCATTTTCACGATCCAATATTTTAATTTTTGGATCGCCGATCCGATCCATTTTTCCGATCCAAAATGTTTTGGATCGGCGATCCACTTTTGGATCGGCGATCCGTATCGGAAAATGGATCGCCCAACTCTGGAAACAATGAATGTTGCGACGTTCCTTTAAGCTGAAACATTCAAAAAGAGTTTAAATTTGACACCATTTTTTATGTTGCAAAAACTGAAATTAAAATTTAATGAAAACTGGTAATAAAAAGGAAAATGGAATATAAAAATTATGATGCTTCATTTTTATATAACGATTTATGAAAATTTTTGATTATTCATTGAAAAGGAAATTTGTATGCTCTTAAAAATGATAAAAAACTCCACGAATTATTTTTCTCATAAGTACAGTTTAACAGTAGGAATACAATTACATTTTGGATTTATTTGAAGTATATTTCGTCCTGAACTATTATAAACCATTTTCCATTCATGTTTTTCAAGTGCCCAGCGAATTGAAAGGAATATAAATGATTTTTAAGTTGATGAAATTTTTTCGAGATGATTTTTAGGTTTATTGAGAATTATGAACATTCAACGGATACGCTGGTTAACAGACTTGAAGCTAATGATTTCAGCATGAAGGACAAATATATAATAAAACAAATATAAGTTTACAATTTACATCTCTTTAAGCGAAAAATTAAGCTCACAATAAATTTAAGATTCCTTCAATCACTATCAAATATGCTAACTTTTGTTAATCAGAATAATTTTTCATGATACGAAAATCAAGAGTTAATTAAAAGTTTTCAAATAAAAAAATCGATTATGAAAAATTCAACATAATAAATATTAAACGAACTCTGAAAAGAATCGTTCAAGTAGGGTCAAGTTGTTTTTCCTCTTTTATTTGAGGAATTTTATGTTTTTGATCAAGAATTTTTTTCCGAAATGTATACTTGGAAAAATCTGATAAATTATTAAAGCTTGATTTAAAAAATGATATCCATTAATCAATTTGAGTGTCAAACATGGTTTGTTCTGTCACGAAATAATTATTGCTAAAAGCTTTCATAATTTTTTTTCAGAATGAAATATAAATAAGATCAAGAAATGAATTTTTTTTTGTTGTTATTCCACTGCACTGGCAGTAGATTATTTATGTTACTAAAAAATGTTGGTATAAAAAAGTTAAGATGATAATAATTTTTTAATGTTGCTGACAAAAAATCTTTATTTTAATTATTTGTTTCTGCTTTTATTCCGTGTACAAGTAAAAGCTTTGCTCTTTTGAAGTTTTCCTTGTACAACTATTGAGACTACGCGTGACTTGACGCGATAAATTTGGCATTAGAGTTATCAGTTGAGAGGTCAAAACAGTATCTTCAGGTTGTTTCAAAATTTAAGAGTCGTTAAAACTCATCCGAAATATTTTTCAGACCTTCAAAAATTGATTCATTTGTTGCTTGAACGTTCCAGGTTGAGCGCGTATTAAAATGTAATAAGAATAAATTCGTTTTCAATATTTCCTACCTAGGAAAATAATCTGCAAATCGCTGTTGGTTTTTTTGGCTTGAAATCCATTATTGTAGACGAAATGTTAAATTGTTGAAAATGAATAGGCTACAATATGTATATTTAATGGAAAAATTGTGAGCCGTTCTGACATAAATTGATCCTAAACGCTTAAATTATCTGAATTAAAAATAAAAAGTGGATAACAAAAATATTTATTTTTAAACATTCAATCGATTTCTCATGGCAACGCCCTCAAAATTTGCGACATTCATTAACAGCTCTTGAAGAATATTGAAAACTGTTAAAATTGAGTTTTCAAACCCCCATAATATTACATATTTCACCACCCAAAAACGTCTGCGCATAGAAGGCCAACATTGAAGTAGAGTTTGATGCTTTCGCAATGTTTTTGATCTTTAAGCACAGACATGAAGTCGCTTCTCACAACAGTTTCACGTTGACCAAGTGGAAGACAATAAGAAACGAACATCAATATAAATTTTATAATTTTATTGTTTGAATGTATGGTGGAAGTTCCACCGTGGAACAATGTTCACTGGAACAGCTTATAAATATATCAAGAGATAAATTTCGAATCTCCTTTTCAAAAACTAAATATTACCTCAGGTGTTCTCCGAAAGACATCCACGATATCAACAATGAAGAAATCTGTAAGTGAATCAGTGTAATCAAGTGGGTGGCTTCAATGAAGATAAATTTCAAGAAAAGGATATTTTCTTATGAAAACAAACAAAAGTAAACCTTTCTATATCCTCTCTTGAATCCATTGTTAATTGAAAGTAAAAACACTTGTGGTATAATTTTCTATTCTTTGAGTTTTTGGTAAATTAATTTTTTGGTTTTCGCATCAATAAGTAACAAATTGAATGAGATATTTGTTTGTGACCTATGTTTGTTTCACTGTTTGTCTGATTGAAATGTATCGATTTCAAGGATTTAAAAAGAAGAAAAATATTTGTTTGAGATGAATGTGGGAAATTGTTACGAATCTTCGAAATGAGTTTGGTTTCATAGATTAGTAAAATATTTGCTGAAACATATCCTTATTTGTATGTTTCAATATTCATAGAATAAGACTTATTCACGTTTACTTTGTTTTTACTTCAAACAATAAAATCTTTAACATTTGTCTACAATTTCTGTTCATTTGCAAATATTAATATGTGTTCAAAGAATGAGTAACTTTTCAAAAATCATTTAAAAAATAATACTTGATTTATCTTCTCAATATTTGAATCATTCGTACTCATCAAAATCAAATATTTAAAAACAATGAATTGAGTGGATCATCAAAGACGAAAGACTTTGGAGGAAGACATGAAATTGATTTAAAAACTTTCATTTTTATCAAGCATAAGTCAACAAGTTGAAACACAAAGATTTTCTATTTAATGATGAGGTTTCTGAATTCAAATGTTTCTGAAGTTTATCTGCTTTCGTTTGTAATGATTTATTCATTGTAAATTGAATTACTATTAGAATCAATTTAAGTAATATTTACTACAATATTTAAAATAAAGAATTTTCATCATACAAAAATAAAGAGTTGGAAATTGTTATCCAATGAATTGAGTTATGAATTTTTTCTTCCAATTTCATTTTTATTTTCACCAAAACCGAATCAACGTTGTGAATGTATGGCTCATAAGTGTTTCAATTGTTCACATAAAATCATTCCTAAACAATCCAATCGCCTGGTGTGTGCATTTTAAACAACTGGGGAAGAAACTCTTTTGTTGAAGCATGAGATGAACTACGTTCCGACTCGAAATTAATTTTGTAGAAGCACAAGCCATTGTTTCAACAGTGAACTTGCATAGAGTTGGGAATTTAATGTCATGGTGACAGAAGAGCGAGTTTTTCTGCACCATCAGGTATTGTACGAGTATTTTGAACAAGAAAGAAAACAATTCCCATTATTTACAATATCGAACGAAAATATTTCAGGATCATCCAAACGAATGAGACAGTTGAAATGAAAACATATTAATTGTGTTATTAAAAACATCCCGAAGCTACAGCAGTTAAATATCTATCATGAGAATCATCACAATAAAACATATTTTAATCCCATCAACCCACATTTGAAAGGGATCACAACAAACACAGAGTCGAGTCATCAACAATAAAATCATTTCAAGATCGTATTAAATTATGAGAAATTTCATTAAAAAAGTTTTTCCTTGGCTTCATAGTCATGTTTGTCCCGATTTCAAGTAACTTTTACTTCCAAAAATCTTCCTTCCGCTTGTTATTGATACACAAAAGTATTTTCAATGATAATCAGAATGTTAATATAGTCAAACATGACCCTCCTGATATTTGGAGAAAAAACATTTTTCATTGCAGGATTACCATGAAAGTATCTGCGGGTGACACTTCTCAACACTTTTTGGAATTGTTAGAATTTCATTTCAATAGCGATTCTCAATTGGAAAACTTCATTTCGTTTCATTGTTGAAGAGGAATTTAATTTAAGTTAGATTACTTTCTTGAATTAATTAACTTTATGAATTTTTTGATCTTTGGAATTGTAGGCGGATATGGTTATACATAAATATCTAAATATGTTTAAAGGGGTCAGAAAGACATTAAATGATATTTGGGTTCACGTGCGTTTATGTGACGTTAATCCTTTTTAAATTTTGTGCAACCACAAGTGACAATTTTAGAAGAGAAATTAAAAACACGTGTCACAGATTAAATTGAGTTTTAAATTGTGACAAATTAAATTATTGGCATCGTCGGACGAAAATAATTTATAGAAAATTCTTGTAAAATATTTAAAGACATTGTGAAGCAACGACCCTCTTTGCAATTCAATTACTTATAGACTCATGACCTATTTACTTGAATGAAATTTAAAACCTTGTTTCCTTGTGTCATTAAAATGAAAGTACTTGGAACTCAAAGAAAGATTTCACCACCAAAAACATGTCAAAGGCAGAAGTTAATTTGTATTTGAATCACTCGACGAAAAACATCACGATCGCTACTGAATATATTTGGAATGACTCAAGTAAGTATTTTCACGAGCTTCCAATTTAAACCATCAAGACAAACTTCAACTACCGAGTTACGCATCAGTTCATTTAACTTTTTTAGTTAAATAAACGAAAATAAAAACTCTTAAAATAATAAACGTCCAACCAAGATTTGCATTTGTATCAGAAAATCTCAACAAAAACAAATACGAGAAACTAAATTTTATAGTTTCTTGAGGTTTACAAAAACGTTCGACTACTTAAAGATTTTTCTTCATTCTTTCGACAATTACACGCGCAATACCATCTGAAATTGTTATGAATCCGCTCTCTTCATAAAAGTCTCATTGAAAAGTCCATCAAATCATTTTTGAATTGAAGTTTTCGTATGTTAACGCTCGAAGGAATCTCAATTGGTAGCGTGAGGTCTTTAAAATTGAACAATTTGCTGTTTCAATGAATTTTTTATTTTATTTATTTCATAAGAAACGAAATATGAATCTTGTTTTCTCCTTCAATATCTTTTGTTTCCAAGTTCCTTGAAGAAAAGAATGAGAATATTGAATGCGCTGAAAACGGCAGAATAATAAAAGTTGGAGGATCGTTGAAATTGAAAGCGAGAATGTAAAACAAAAACGATTTATAAAGGAATTGAAAATGTATGCTTCTTCTGAAAAACTCTTGAAACATTCAAGGAGAATCGAATTAAGACGGAAATTGATATCTTAGTATTCATATGATTAAAGATCCTTTTTTTTTGTTCAAAAAGAAATAGAAAGAGTTTCTTTGTTAAAATGAAATCATGTTCTGAATCATTTTTAGATAAAAGTTTCTTGCGAGCTTTCAAAGTTATCCAAAAGCTTTTAAACGAGTCAAGTTTGTAATTTGAAAAAACGTTAAAATTCGATTCTAAAATGTGCCGCTCTTCAACATGCTCAACGCAAACTAAAATATTTTCTTGATCTTTTATGCTTTTCTTGAATTTCATCTTCCATTCTTCAGAGCGACGAATAATTTCATCAAAGAATAAGAATCGCGATGATTTTTCTTTCTTTCAGAAGATTCACGTGACCCGCATGAAAAAATGTTTATGTTTGCGGCGTTTTCTTTGAGTTGAACGGTGTGATGAGTTTTGAGTTATTGTAATGTTACAACATCGAATGGACTCTTTTTAAAAAGAACGACAGCATTTTTGAGTTAAAGTTTTTACGCTAGCATAAATACTTTGGGTGTTGTTAAGCTTGCTAAGCGTAGTAAATTTTAATTGAAAATACTTAGAGACTTCATTAACGGTTGTAACCTTGAATAATCTTACAAGCATTGTTTTAAATTCACAACATGAAGTTATTGAAGTTATATTCCTTGTGTAAATCAAAAATCTAGAAAGAATAGAAACAGTTCATGAGAGATAAACATTCCATATCATATTAAGGACGAGTTAAATTGAAATTAGACAAAGAGAAAGCGTCACGAACAATTGAAGCAGGTATTTGATGATTAATAAGTAGAATAAGAAAAAGAAGAAAACAACAAAAAATTGTTTTCAACCTTTCCCATAATTGTAGTTTAAAATGCTATCCAATAGTAACAATAACAAATCAAAGTTTTAAAATTTCACTTTCTTCCGAAATCAATAAAGATTAATTGTGAATACTTAAAAGATTATGTTGCACTAATGCAAAAATTACTATTTTCATTTCATACTTCAATTGAAAAAAAGCGATTTACTTATCTGCTTGTATCTTTATTGTAGGCGTTTCTTTAACGACTTCCAACAACACGATTATACTTTGCTGTAACATTTTCATGGCTTTATTTTTTATTGGCTACATCGTTTGTGTAGATTAATGTTCTAAATGAAATGGAAAGTTTCCTTTATGTCTTTTTGATGACTGCTAAAACATCTTACAAAAATGACGATCTAAAATCTTCTCCGATAGTTGATTGAAATGATCAATGTTGGCGAATTTGAAGATGAAGTTTGTCGATGATTGATGAGATGCTTCGAAAATCAACAATCGTCATCAAATGATTAAAAGTAATATGGGTAGTTGACTTCTTGTGAGTTTAGACTTTACAATTACCAACGTTTCACTCTCTCTCGCGCTCAACACTTTTCATTCACTTCTTGTCTGTAAAATTCAACAGCAACTCATTGCGCTTCGTCTATCATTGATGCTGGTGTGTGAGCGGCGTATATAAGTTAAGCAAATTTATATTATTCCGTGTTTGTTTGATTTTGATTGTTCGACTGAAAACATTGAATAAAAAATTATAAGAAAAATTTTTTGTATTTCGATTTGAAAGATTTAAAGTGAATTAATTTGTTGAATGGTGCAGGCGGCTGAGCTCGTAGTGCAACATACAAAAATATTTAAAAGTTCTGAATTGGATTAATTAAAAAAGTTATTCTTTAAAATGTTAATTAAAGTAAGTAAATTTAATTGAACTTTGCAAGCGAATATTTGCGAATCAGTCTTTGCAAAAATAATGAATGATGGAACATGTGATGATATTTTGAAGGGCATTTATAAGTGTTATTTAGATAGTTGAGTAAAAGGAATTAACACAAAGCTTTTATTCAATCCAATCATTGATGTTTTTCTCACGTAAATAAAGGTTTGTAGAGTCAGATTTGCGTTGGATGCATTTGATCTCATGCACATTTTTCAATCAAGAATTATAATAGAAATTAAAAATGTCTGTTACACTATCTATTTAATGTTATTGCATCAGATTTAAAATTAAAGGTTTACCTGCACTCATTCTAATTAAAAGAAAAATATTTATCTGCTTAATCCAACTCAATTTCATTCAATATCATAAATAATAAAACTTTTTCCTTACAAAAGAATTCTTTTTATTCAAACCAATAAATATTGTTTGCTCTCTACTTGACTTAAGCTTCGTTTTAAACTTCCGTTTTCTACTCTACAAATATTCAAATGCTGCAAAAATCATAAAGAAAAACATACGGAAAAGAGAAACGTTGAACTTTTAACCTAACTAACAAAATAAGACAAAAGCACAAAACATTCGACGATGTTTCGTCGATGATAAACGACGGCATGCACAAGAATTTGGAAAGTTTGAACGTGATGAATGCGTAGTTAAATGTTGAGAAGAAATTTCTATAGTTAGCTCTCATCATCAACCTTTATCATTGATTGAATTCACCCACAAATCAATGGAAAGCGAAAGGAAAATAAAGAAATAGTTATCGAAATGAAAAGTGAAATTTTCAGCGCACCCATGAGTTCTACTTTCAAATCATAAACCATTTGTTACATTAGCCAAGCTCCTGCCTATATAAATTCACTTTCAGTTTCTTTTCTGTATGGTTTATTTACATTTTCATAACATCTAACATCGAGAATGAACCCACATGATGGTGTTGCTTTACAACGAACTCAATACATGCAATTACTTCCGAATGCTTCCAAACGAACGAATGACTGGTTTTATGTGGTTTATGCTTTCTTCGGTTGATAATCTTACGATACTTAACTAACAAATAGTGATAAATGAAATGGAATTTTCGAAAGAAGCTGATAAATACATAAATGTAGATAAATAAAAATTACTTAAGCTCAAACTTGTATTCTTCATCTTATATCATGAAATGCTTACAATTAAAACAAGTTTGAAAAGTAATAATTTCTTAATAAGCAAAACTTTTCAATTAATCGAAGAAATAAAACTTTTTGTATTTCAGGTGTTTGTTATTCTAACAGTGTCGATAGCATTGACCAAAAGTGCCAAACTTCTTAGAACTCCAAAAGTTTACAACGCAATTATAACGACAGATGAAAATTTGACACCATCACGTGCATTTCCTTTGATCCAACCTGTCATTCAACCAACAATTCCTGTTCTCAGTCCTTTTTATCCAGCAAATGTGTTCGAACCATTTCATCCAAATAACGTTGTGAGTGAGAGAAGAGAATTTAAGGTAAAATTAATAAAGTTATTTAACAAGATGAAATAATTTCATTTGCATGATATTTCCAGGTCACTGAACCTGAAGAGTTAAAATCTCTTGAAGCCGAGAAAGCAGTTGAAAAGTCATCAAACAACGAAGCACATAAAACTGAAGAAACTCGAAGCAATTCAGAGAACGTTGCACAAACTGAAGAGAAGCCAACTGAGAAGTCGCCAATTCCATTGAACCAATATGGATTTCCACCATCTCTGATACCTCTCCAGAAATTCCCAACTTATCCCTACAGCTATCCATTCGTTTATGATTCATATGGAAACTTTCAAACTGTTCAACAATTCCCTGTCTTGCCACCAAACTTTTATCCCCAACAAGAACATCAATTACCACCATTCGAACAGCCAATGTTTCAAGTTGGTGCTAGGAAATTAGATGAAGAAGAACGTGATGAAAAGCCTGCAAATGAAAATTCACTTCCTTCTGCCACCATCAATCATGCAATCAAAAATCATGGAAACAAAAATTCAGAAATTCCTGATGTTGAAATCCCACCAATTCCTTTCTCCACTAGGAAAAATTAATTAAGCTTTTCAATTCAATTAGCTAATGTTAAACTTTTTTATTTATTTTATTTTCTAAAGTTTATTTGCAATTAATAAATTATATTCACAATTGAAGACTACTTTACCTGTTCAAACTGGGCTTTACACTCGAAGATCATGGAAAATAATTGTGGAAATATTTTTCACGATTTTTAACATAATTTATTTTATTAAAGGTTGAGAATATTTCCAGGGACTGTCACGTATTAAACTTTGTAATAAGATTAAAGATTACGTAGTGAGTTGAATTGAGTAGAATTTGATATGCCGATAATCAAATCTATTAAATTTTCGAATGATTTTTATTCATACTTACTGAGTTGGTAAAGAGGTAAAAGAAGCAAAAACATTCATCAGTTAAACGTTCGATACAAATTGGCATTATAAAGTTAATTCATTTCTAAAATCACAATCTTAGATGTTTCAAAGTCTTCAATACGTAAATTTATTTCCTGTTTTTGCTGTGAAAAGACTTAAGGAAATTTATTGAAATTTTCATAATTTTTTAAAATTCCTTTCGTCATTTATCCTTTACCTGAATTTTCAATTCAATAATCACTTTGTTTAATATTCACAATTTTATTTCTCCATTGATAATGTCACATTTGATTTAAAGAATTTAAGCTGATTCAATTGAAACAGTGTCGTCATCGCTTGTTACACTTCCTTGTTGACCGTCGATTGGTGCATTATCAGCTGGGCTTGCAACTTCAATAGGAATTTGTGGGTTTACGCCAGGAGCTTGAATTGGGAATCCACCGAAAACTGGAGGTTGTGAGATAACTCCTGGTGCTGGAAAAGGAATTCCACTGAAGTTTGTGATGTAAGATGGATGAACTGAATAAACTGGTGGTTGATATGCGTAGTAAACTTGTTGAACTTGTGGAGCTAAATTATAAGTGCGATAAACTGGAACCTAATAAAAGTATGCAAAGTTACTCGACTTTTGAATTTTCGATGTTCACTTTGACACTCACTTGATGATGCACAGCGTGGGCATATCCATGATTCTCAACAGTGCTATAAGAAAACGCGCCATTGTGACGTGCAGAATGAACCACAGCCGAGTCAAATGATGGTGTTCTTACAAGGGAAGCTGTGGATGATGGCAAAACTTGTACAACACTAGCTTGAACAACAGCAAGCACTGTGAATAATCCGACAATAATCGATTTCATCTGCGATAAAATAATTTAGTTAGAACTTTTTTATTCTGATTTTCGTAATCTTAACTCGTCACCTTCAGAATTTTTCTAAAATTTTAACAATAGAAACTTGCACTTGATGTCACTGGACTATTCAACGATTGAAAGCGAATTGAATTGACATTTTTACAGACATTAGCTATTTATATGTGAATTAAAAACTCCATAGAACTGTGACGAGAAAAAGCTTTTGTTGGGATTACTAATGATTAAAATTGAAACAAGATCTAGGCACCAACACAAATGTGAAGTATTTCATTGAGATGCTGTTGTTAAGTACATCAGATATAAATTCCTTCTAGTGACCGCTAGGAACAGATCAGTGACAAAAAAGAAGTGATCGATTTCAAAGTGAGATAAATCAATTAAGAAAGATTTCATTAAACCGTCATTCATATGCACTTAAACGATTCTGTTTGATAATTAAACTGTGTGGTGTTGTGAATTGCGTGGATTCGCGAACAGAATCAAAAAGCTTCCTCACGTAAACTTAAATTATTTAGACCAGATTACATCAAGGTCGTCTCGTGTGTGTTTACGTCGCCATGAATATTGATCCCGAAATGAACAGATCGTGATCATTTACTTTAAGTAACTTCATTGAATTTAATCTTCTGAAATGATCCGTCACAGTTTAAACTTGCTTTGGTTTCGATGACTTTTAAATATTTTCCCGTTTTGCGAGATTTATTGAACATTTTTTGGCTCTCAATGAACATGCTTAGCGAATGTTTCCTAGTAGGTCGCACTTCTGGAGGATGATGTTTACTCGCTTTCGATGTTTAAGTGCGTGTTTATTTAAATCAATGAGTGAATTCGAATAAATTTAGAAATTCTGAAACTTCTTATGACTTTGCCAATTGACGTTCCTATGTCATCGTTTAATGTTAGCTTATTGAATTAATTTTAAAATTTTATCATTAAACAACTCTGCCAGTTCGACTCTACATGAAATTATTAATTCATTTTATACTTATTACAAACTAGTTGCCTAAGAAAATATATCTAGCTTTTATTAATTAAATTATGAGACTTTGGAATAATTATTAGTAGCTTAGCAATACTTCTAAGAAAAGAAATAAGATTTAAGCAGATCGATAAATATCTATGACAAATAGCTATGAGTAATTAAGATAATTCTTAGATATTCAGTTGAAATTGATACTAATGTGAATCATTAATTCATACTCATGTTAATGGTTGTTAAGTACACGTTGCTTGTTTGAAATATTTTATTATCGATAGATTAGATTGTCGAATTTTGTCAGATTAAATCTTTTGTTCTCCTAGGTAGCTCAACACGCTCAAATTAGTTTCGTAGTTATGCTGAAAACATAAAAATCCTCCCCAAAAACCACACACAAATAAAAAACTTTTTTTTAAGATTTAAAATTGTTTCTTAGTTAAAAGGAAAATATTTTCGAAACTTTATCATTTTTTTTGGTATCGAATTATTTTTTTTCTTCTTCTTATTTTTTTTTAATTTTCCTTTTCATCTGTTTGTTTGTTTATTTATTTATTTTTTCCAAAAATTATTCAGCAAACTCTGTTGCATGTTTTTTCATCTTATCTACTAAATTCCAATAACATTGTCAAATTACAACAAATGTACATCAAAATTGTTTTGTTTTTGTGATTTTTCTTCTTTCTTATCTCTTCAAACTCCCATCACATGTAGCTTCTTCATTTTGAATGCCTTTCTGTTACTTTAAATTACAATTAAGAAAGCAATTCTCATCTACCTTCTCTTGCATTATTACTCAAGAAAGAATTATAAAATCTCAATTAAAGAAAAAAAAATCAAAAAAGTTATTTCTCGACTAATCAAATTCAATCAAAAATTATGTAAAAAAAATTGATGTTGTTAGAAAAAAAATTAATCAGTAAAAAAATGATTTCAGTTTACTATTTCAAAAAATGTCAATAAGCTACTTGCAATGTGTATTCATTATTGCTGTTGTTGATACTTTTTTCTGACTTAAAAAAGGAAGAAAGTTTTACAATTAATAAAAGTATCAATGGCAATCTTCTATTCCGCATCATATCCGCGTCTCCACGAACGTTCTTCCTCGATATCTTCTTCATCTGATCCTTCCTTTTTTTCATCATCAAGTTTTGTTTCATTTTTTGCTCCATCAATATCCTTTTCTTCACCATCATCAATTTCATCCTTCAATTGTGCAACTTTCTCTTCCACTGGGCTGGGATTGAACCAAACAATCTGTGAAGTTATTTAAAAATTTAATTAAGACAATCTTTCATTTGTTTCTTTCACTTACATTCAGCGTCTTATCTTTGAACTGTCGTCCACGTGCCAAAGCTTGTTCAGCATTGATGCGAGTTGAATATGAAAGCACCAACAATGGAATTACTTCATTCAAAACGTTCTTCGTGATTTCACCAAAATGCTATCAAATAATATGAATAAGAGATTAAAAATCTTCAGAAAAAAGAAAAAATCATTCAAAGTTACCTTGAAATGTCCAAGAATGGCATCGCTATCCTCAACAGCAAACCCAGTAATTTGAATTGCTGTGGGACGTCGATCGACGCTTGTTGAACCAAATCGTGCTATTGTTGGTCGTACAACTGCAGGTCTTACTCCACCAGCTGGAAATTGTGGACGATTCAATGATTTTTGCAACTCAATGTACCGCTTCTTGATGGCGTATGTGTCATCATCTCCATGTTGTTCCTTACTAATAAGTTCCAATTCAACATCCAATAATTCTTTCTGTTGTTGTTCTTTCGTTTTACGTTGCGGTGTCGTTGATTGTGACTTTGCAACAATGTGCATTGAATCCGTTTCAAGTTCCTTCTTCAGATTATCAATGATGGCTTGAAGAGCTTTGATTGTGATTACCAATTGTGCACGTCCAGGATCCAATAGATCAGTTCGTTCCAACTTCTCCACCAATTGTTTCATTTGTACGATATTTTTCTGCAATAATTCTTGCTTCTTTTGATATAATCCTTGAGCTAATTGTACGGCAACTTTGTGTTGTTCCTTCTGCTTCTTATGAATCATATCATTGGCAGCACGAGTGAGTTTCGCTGTTTTCATCCGTTGTTGAGCTTGCTGTGCTGCTGGTGAAGCTGCATTAATATAAGTTGTTGATCCTTTTGGAGCAATTGCAGCACTGCTTGTTGTTGGAACTTCCTGTTGATTATTTCCAGCTGTTGTTGATGTTGGTTGAGCTACATTTGCAGTATTTGTACTATCAGCTGTTACATTTGATGTCGTTGCTGGGGTTGCTGCATGAGAACTTTGTGGATAAGGAAAACGACGCATCGATAATTCAGAAACTTTCGGCAATGATCCTGTTGGTCCATTCATGGATTGATTTTCACCACCAGTTCCAGACCCTGAATGCCAGAAAACTTTTATAAAGCGATTGTTTAAAACAGCTTCCGTACTACGATAAGCAACATTAGCCTCAGCATGAGACGTGAAAGTAACAATTGCAGCTTCCGGATCGCCTTCATATGCAATTTGAATGTTGGTAATTTTACCAAACTTTGAAAAATGATCGTTGAGATGTGAAATGGCATTGAGACCGCGCGGAATTTTTCTTAATTCCAATGAACAATTTTGTGATGGATTCACTTGACCGCCATTTGGATTGACACGCGGTCCAAGACGACTGTTAATTGGAACCTTTCGTTTGGCTCCTTCAGGCATCGAAACGCCATCTTCAGGTTCAAAGCGACGCTTCATATGAGCGGGTACATCACCAGGATGGTTTGGATCCATTACAGGAACAGGAATAAGTTCGCGGGGTAGAGGTGGAAGTTGAAAGCCCATTGGTGGGCCGCCTCTAAATCCAAAATATGGTGGACGTGGCGCTGGCACTGGCAAATGCATTCGATTACCTCCTGGACCGAAGCCGGGTGGTCCACGGGTCCATAAATCCGGAGCGTCGGGATTATATTCACTGTGTAGTGGCGCGTTTCTTATGTTCATTGCAGGAGGATTCATGGCTATCGATGGATTACTGAGATCTTCCAGAACAACTGGATCCACGCCATGGTCCCATGGACACGTCTCACCTCGCATGCAATATCCTTTCTCATCAAAATCACGACATCTCTTATTCTGCTTCTCAAATACTTCATCAGCTCGTGTAGGTGATTTTCGATAAACTGGCGATGAACTTCGCGAACGAGGCGCTCGAATTCCACCAGCACCAACACCACCACGATGAAGCTTTGGTGATAATCTGTCACCTTTTCGATGATCATAACGTCTTGTAGGTGGTGAAGCATTGCGATAAGGGCGAGAATTTTTATCACGCGTATGTTCAGCCATTCGACGATCACGTGACCTTGAGCGACGAATTCTTTCCATTCTTTCAGCCGATTTCGATCTTGAACGGCTTTTTGAACGTGAACGGGATTTACTTCGATTGGATATTCTTCTTCGTCGTGTATCGCGACCTTCTGACAGTGCCTTCGAAATTGGTTCTTGACTTTTACTTTTACTTGGTGCTGGTGCAACAGTGAGCTTCTTAGTGACAATGGAGGTGGATGAAGATGGCTTTTCAACTTTTCCTTCATCAGCTTCTTTCACTCGTCTTTCGATGCTTGGGATAGTTGAAGTACTGCTTTGACTTAAGGGTGGTGTTAAATCACGTACAGGTTCCGTTTTCATGTAGGTCAAGTTTTTCACAACTACAAAAAGTTTCTCAAGGAAGGGTTTCGTTTGTGTTCCGAGAAATACATCCAGTTGTTCAGCCATGCTCACTTCAAGCTCTGATTGGGGTTTATCCTTTTTCAAAAGAGCTAAAACGTATTTGGCCAAAGCCACTGGATCGGCATCACATCTGTTAAAGTGAAAAATGTTATAAGTGATGATTGAAAATTTAATTAATAAACTTACAATGGCTCTAGAACAGGCCTTAACCAATCTCTTAATGCTTCTGGATTCTCTATATGCATTTTTATAAATGACTCGATGCGATGCTCTCTAACTGTTTATAAGTAATCTACAAATAGAAAAATATGAAAAACATGTCAAAACACGTCCCACACTGAGAGGAAAGGAAAAGTGAAGAAAAATTCCAAAAATAGTATGAAAAGATCATGAGATAGACTTCAGTTGTGTACTTAAAGTATGTATTTAGGTCCATGAATTAAATGGAGGAATGCGGAGGAGTTGTACAATAAAATTATCACAATAGTAAGGAGAAGCTGATAAGTTAATAATTAAATTAAATAATATTTTTGTCTAAACTATCTACTTCCGATGAAGCAAGTCAAAAGCAACACATCATCAACGCAATGCTGTTTGTTCACTACCATTTTTATAATGGCTAAATTTACTTTTGGTGTATTTCAATTATTGACATTATTTTTAGACATTCGTTGGCTCACTCACTCTTTACACATTCGTAGCGAGAAAAAGCATTTTGTGTGGTTGAGTATTTTGTTTTTTAAAATTGAACAGTGAATTTATCACGAAGTTACGTTTCTTTCTTCTCACACATGTTCATCGAATGAAGAAAAAATGTGTCAAAACTGATGATGACATGTACAACTACTATTTTCTTTAATTAAAATGACCTTAAAGATCTGAACGTGATAAAAATCAGGATTTGTAACTAGATGCAAATAAACAAGATAACCAAATGGTTCATATAGTATGCTATGGTGTTAAGAAATATTGCCTATTAATTTTAACAAAGGTCAATTCGAGAAAATTCGATGCTCAAACATTTTCTTCACTTTTCAATCTCATTCTAAAATATTTCTTCAAAACTCGGTTCATTAAACTTACCTGAGAATTTTATTTATCTTTTAAAGCAATTTGTAAACTGCGTAATGTGTTAAATGTGATATTTTTGTAAATTTCTTGTTTTTTATAAATATTGAAGTCCTTGGATTATTTTTCGACTGGAATCTTACTCACCCCTCGTCATATCTCTTGTCGACTTGTCGAAATCGCGCTTCGATTCGTAGTTGCGCAGCCTTCAAACTTTACACAATTGGCACCAGTGACGCCAGACTACCCGGGTTTCGACTTGCGTGGATTTGACCTCCCATACAAAGCCGTTCGGCTTCAAACTTTACACAATTGATCAACAAGCATTTTCGTTTAATTTTTTAAAATCTCTGCTAATTGCAAAAAGGATTGAAAAATGGACTTTCTAGAGTTCAATTCTATTTCTTCAGAGCATCGCGGATACTTGGTATGTTAATGATTAATATGATTTAATGAACTTGTTGAATATTTTCATGTTATTACGAAAATTAATTTTGCCGCAACTATTAATTTTTCTGCATTTATTTTACAGGCACCTGGAAAAATTAAATTGACCAATGACTCTTTAATTTGGAAATCAGAAAAGACCGGAAAAGTGGAGCAAATTACACCTGATGATATTGATTGCGTAAATTTCCAGAAGTTTGTCGGCAGCTTTGGTCTTCGAATCTTTTTGAAAAATGGTTCACTTCATCGTTTCATTGGCTTCAAAGATGACGAGAAAAAGATTGCAGATTTTTTTAAGAAAAACTATGAGCTTGATATGCTTGAAAAGGAACTTTCCATGCGAGGTTGGAATTGGGGAACAGTCAACTTCAAAGGCGACGTCCTCAGCTTTAATATTGGCGAGAAAACTTCATTTGAAATTCCACTCTCGAATGTATCACAATGTACAACTGGAAAAAATGAAGTCACTTTAGAATTTCACCAAAACGACGATGCTCCTGTAAGTCTTATGGAGATGCGTTATCACATTCCTACAACCGAATCCTCTGAGAATGATCCAGTCGACGCTTTCTATCAAAATGTTATCAACAAAGCTTCTGTGTTGTCATTGTCTGGTGATGCTATTGCAATCTTTCGTGAAATACAATGTTTAACACCACGGTCAGCATTTTCATCTTCTTTAAACTTGAATTTGTTTCTAAAGTTTTTTTTTTGATTTTACTTTTTAGTGGTCGATACGACATCAAAGTTTTCCAATCATTCTTTCAACTTCACGGTAAAACTTTTGATTACAAAATTCCATTGTCAACTGTCTTGCGTCTCTTTTTATTACCACACAAAGACAATCGTCAAATGTTCTTTGTTGTATCGTTGGATCCACCGATTAAACAAGGTCAAACGCGTTATCATTTCTTAGTTTTATTGTTTGGAATGGAGGAAGAAACAAGCATCGAATTGCCATTTACAGAGAAAGAACTGAAAGAGAAGTATGATGATAAACTTACGAAAGAATTGTCCGGCCCAGTTTATGAAGTTCTTGGTAAAATAATGAAAGTCATAATAAATCGTAAGTTGACTGGTCCGGGATCATTCCTTGGACATTCAGGAACTCCGGCAGTTGGTTGTTCATTCAAAGCAGCTGCTGGTTATTTATATCCATTGGAACGTGGGTTCATTTATGTTCACAAACCTCCAATGCATATTCGCTTTGAAGAAATTGCATGTGTAAACTTTGCTCGAGGCGGAGGATCGACAAAAAGTTTTGATTTTGAAATTGAATTGAAGTCAGGAACGCAACATACATTCAGCAGTATTGAGAAAGAAGAATACGCGAAACTTTATGATTTCATTGTTTCCAAGAAGATCACAATTAAAAATAGTGGAAAAATGACATCGAATTATGCTGATGACTTTGGTGACTCAGATAAAGAAGAACCAGACGCTTATTTGGCTCGCGTCAAGGCAGAAGCTGAAGAGCGTGATTCCGATGAGTCGGGAAGTGATGAAGAGTCGACTGATGAAGATTTTAATCCAAATGTTCAAGAATCTGATGTCGCTGAAGAATTTGACAGCAATGTGAGTTCGAGTGACTCTGATGCTGGTGGATCTGATGACAGCAGCAAAGCAAAGAAGAAGAAGGAAAAGAAAGAGAAACATCGAGAGAAGAAATCAAGTTCATCGCCGAAGAAGTCCAAGAAATCAAAGAAAGATCGTGATGAGAATGCACCAAAACGAGCCACAACTGCTTTCATGGCTTGGCTGAATGACAATCGCGAGAATATTAAGAAGGACAATCCCGGCATTAAAATAACAGAAATTGCTAAGAAAGGAGGTGAAATGTGGTCAGCATTGAAGGATAAAAGTAAATGGGAAGAAAAAGCTTCCAAAGATAAAGAGCGTTACGCAAAAGAAATGGAAGAATACAAAGCGTCTGGTGGCTCAACAACTGCTGGTGGTGGTGAGAAACGTAAGAAAGAAAAAGAAATAAGTAAAGTTTCACCTACAAAAGTTGGAAGTGGGGCTGGCTTTAAGAGCAAGGAATACATTTCTGAGGATGAATCAAGCAGTGATGGAGAAAATAAAAAGAAAAAGGTAATTTAATTAAATTCTCTTTGTGGCTTCTTATTGAAATTTTCAAAAATATTTCCAGAAGAAAACAAAGAAGGAAGAAAGTTCAGCAAGTGAAGTTGATGACGATTAAATTTCACAATTCAATATTTAAGTTTATGTGTTGACATGTTTCATTTAAGTTTCTTTTTTGAATAAAATTTAACTTCATCCTCTCAATTGTAGTTTGAGTTTTTCAATGAATATTAAAAATTAAAAGTCATAAATTCTGATGCTACATTAAAACTTTTATTGGAATATTTTGATTGAACATTAAATAGAAAAAATGAACAAAGATTCGTCCAAATTTTCACAAAGAGGCTACACATATTGTCATCAAATTTTATTTCTTTGATCGAATATCATCATCGTTGAGTAATTTATTGATTATAAGCATGCAGATTTGATTGAGATTAATTTCAGATCATTTTACTGTGGAACAAAAGTGAAAACTGCCACTGAATGTTTGGTGAGTGGAATTTCATTGCTGATGATTTTGCTCTTCAATGGATTATCATTGAAGCCATCACTCAACATCAAAACAGACAATTCCAATGCAGTTCCTCCGAAAGTGAAGTTGGCTTTGATATCTTCATCAGTTGGGTTCATAGCAATGAAGTAGCCAGGCATACCAGACTTTGTTCTGAGAATCAAAAACAGAAAATTTCGTTAAAATTCATGAAAAACTTTAAAAGATTAAGAATGGTTAGTGATTGGAATCTTACCGAGTTCTAATGACCAATGTTAGCAATGATTAAAATTATGTTAGTTTCATATTATTTTCATTTTCTTTAATTAAAAACTCACCTCGTGTAACCAAAAGCAGTCTCGTTGTGACTCAAGAAGTATTCGAACTTTCCATGTTGGAAGACTTGAGATTCGCGTGCTTCTTCAAGTTTCTTCATGCTTTCACTCTTGCTTCCATTATAGTTCAAAGCATTGATGCTGGTGATTTGAACACCACGTAAGAATCCCATAAAGATGTTGTAACCTGAAGCATCGAGAGCTCCCTTGAAGTTTTCTGGTTTGTATGAAAGTTGAATCCACAAGCTTTCATCATCAACAGTGCCATTAAGATTTGCAAATCCATTATAAATCTGTTTAGGAACGGTTTGTTTTGATGATTTCAAGAAAGTTTCAAGGAACTTAAAATACGGAAGATCAAAAGTAAAATGTTTCAATTTGCTGTCAACAAAGACTTCAGCTCGAACCGCAGAATCATCTCGAATGGTCAAAAATCCTGCGTTGTCGGTGACATTATGAACTACTCTTGTAAAGTTCCTGATAACTTTTCCAAGATCATCTTGATAAATCGTCTGACCATGTGTGAAGAAACCATATTCGTTCATGCCATGATTATGATTTCGATCAGGAATTTCATCCCTCAACTCCGGATTGATAATGAAATGTTGTGCATTCAGCAAACGGAAACCTTTCACGCCTAACGCTACAAGATGTGTCAATACATCACTCAACTTCTTTTGCGCGACTGGACTTGTCATTTGAAGATCATAATTGTCTTCAAATTGACTGAGGAAGTAAAGCTTTCCTTCTTTTTTCCATGCTGGTTCAGTTCCGTGGACTTTCTTCCAATTATTAGGTAAATCGGCAGTGTTTGCTGTGACAAACGCAGAGAGAACTTCTGGTGTAACAACTGCTTCAGTCGCTTCCTTAAACAACTTGTCTTCTTTTGTGACGTAATTGGCAGTCAAATCCAAAACAACGTGAATATCGTTTGCTCTGAGAAGATTCAATTCATTAAATGAAATTAAAAGTTCTTCAAAGAAATTTACTTACTTGTAAGTTTCCACCAATTTCTTGATCTTTGACTCGACCAAAGGAGTATCAACGAAGTAAGTTTCATCACCAGACAATTCATAGACAACTCCCTTGGCATTATAATTCTTAATTTCCTTGATGACATCTTCAGTTTCACTTCCATCAATTGTTATTAAAGGACCTTTCTTCCACCAGACTAACGGCGTGGGCGCAGCACATTTTGGAGCAAATACGATGATTGAAATCGCACCAGCAAGCATTGCAATCCACAAAGCCCAGAAAAAGATGAATAAAATCCAACGCAATCTAACCCAGAATGGATCGTTTGCATATTTCATCAACTCTTCTTTCGTCATACCAGTAAAAGCCTGAAATGATTGAAGTTATCTTTATTATCTTTTCTTCTCTGTTTTATCTAAGTCTTGTTGCTTCAATAAAATATTTTAAGAATGTTAAAAAAATTCACAATAGGTGTTAATTTTAATCGATTAGGTATCAAATTTCGCTAACATTTTCTGTCATTTTCTCATAAAATTAATGCCAAATGACATCGACAGTCAAATTGAAACTGACCATTTGTACATCTGGCATTTGCAAGGAAATCTAAACGTATATTTAACTAATTAACATCTTCATGTACATATTCTTTAGAATAAATATCGATAAGCAATTGTACAAATGATTAAATTATCATCTTAGAAATATTTACAAAGATGCAAACTCACCTTTTCAATATTTCCGATGTCAATTTTTGCGTCACCATTCGGATTGGAATCTCCGGAAATGAATTTCACTTCGACATTCTTCAATGCAAGATTTTCCTTTTCGCTTCCTTCCAACATTTTTTCGTCAGCTCCATCCTTGACGGGATCTCCGTTTTCTCGGGCCATGTTTGAATTTTTTACTGCGTCTCCTGTGGCTGCAAAAATATGAATAAATTGAATTTAATGAAACTGAATTGAATGAGAATGAGATGATGACGTTGTGAGTAGCAATTTCGCGGTTAGTTTAATGAGAGAATAATGATGGAGATAAAACTTTGAAATTATTTTCGTAAAACTTCGTGCAAAACGATATTTGTAGGTGTTTCATAATTTTTTTCACGGCTAAATATCATGCCATGTGGTTTTTACTACGTTTTTTTTACAATCGATTTTGTCAAATGAATGAAAATCATTCTTCAGATAACAAAAATCAAATTTTATAATCCATAATAAAAGAATAATCGATAAATTTAGGTAATTCTAGAATTACACAATTCGATAAGATAAAAATTTTTCTTTTACATTATGTGCATGTTAAGGTCATGGTTACGAATTTTATGTTGGCCTAAGTATTTTGTAATGTCGGTTTTGAAATAACATTCTCGATTGCATCAGCACTTTTTACTTTTTTTCACTTTTTTTGTGAAAACAAAGAGAAAATAAAGAAAACATGAAAGAATTTTTAAGTTTGACAAAGGGAAATCAACGAGATCAATAGAATAATCTGAATGCGCAAATATTGTTTTATTTAGAATAATACAAAATTAGCCACTTACTTAGATCTGACCCAAAATCTTCAGAAATGGGCTTGTAAGTTTCTTTTAATTTTTCGTCAGCGCTCGAGCGTTGTTGTGCACCTTCGATATCAAGTTTGTTACTAGAGAGCTTCTCTTGACTCATTTTTGAGTAGTTTTGGATATTTTTATTTCTAAATTTGTATTAGTTAAAATAGAAGAAGTATGGATAGACGAAACACAGAAATAATAAAATATTTTTCACACACAGTCTCTGTATAGACAAATGAGGGGCTAGAAAGTTGAAAATTGTTCGTAACATAACTTTGAACCGTTTCATCATTAATTGAGCCGTTTGACTCGTTTTCAATCGAACTCTGGTTTTCTTAGGTTTGTGAAAATTAATATTATTCTGTTATTTAGTGGCATTCATTAGGTAGAAATAATACTTTAAGAATAGAAAATATCTTTAAAATTTATTCATCTTCCTTATATCAAAGATAATTTATATTAAGCTTAAATTATTGAAGAAAACGAATTTCATATTTTTTTTACGAATTGTCAATATGATGATTACCTAACATAGCTTCGTGAATTTAAACTACTTTTAAATTTAATTTTGCTCATTGTTTGTGTTTATTAATTTTAGACGACTTAAAGGTAATTAACCAACCATTCAAGATGTCATCAGGAGCACCAGCAGAACCGCCATCACGTCCAATGAAATTCCCTTATACATTCTCGGCAAAGATTGCTCAGTTTCCATTGAAATGGCATGTTCAGAACAGTTGGATTTGGCGATACTATTTGATTGGTCTTGTTGTTTCTCTCCCAGTCTTCTACAAAATTGACAGAATGGGTATGAATTAAGATTTTTGATTCTCATTTCTTGAATCTAAACATCATTTTCCCTTTTTTTCAGCTAATTCTCCCGAAAATGTTGCTAAATGGGCAGAATCTAAACGCAAAGAGCACGCTGAACACCATTAAGCGATGTGCATTAAAATAAATCATTATTAATTCATGTAAAATCAAAGAATTATTCTGAAATAAAATTCGTGTGTAGAAAGAAGAAGAAAAAAAGTTTTTGATTTGCGTTTCTTACTCTAATTTATTAATTTATTTATTTTTTCATTACGAGAATGCTTAAATGAAACCACCTTAAATTATCTTATTTAAGTCACTCTAAAACATCACTAAAAACTAAAGAATAATGTAAGGAAATAATTTAAGATTTTGTAATCATTTCGAAAATTAAAAACCAAAACTTGAAAATCTGAACTGGGTGTGAATGAAAATGGAAAGTGAAAATTTATCTTGTCATTAATTTGAAATCATATCGGATGGATGAAATGGTAAGTTAAGTTCCTTGCAACGTTTCGCAACAAATTTCTCTAATTTACTTCCAGCTCTGCAAAGAAAAATAAAAATTTAAATTAAATTTCTTTAAAAAATTTGTTTAATTATCTCACCTGTAAATCACTGAATCTGAAACATTGTACAGATCACAATTGTGAAAAACTAATTCAACATCTTTTATTACTTGTTCATTTGTTTGATAATCTCCGAGATTGAGTTTGGATTTGATTTTTCCGAAATCCATCGGATGTTTGATGACATCAAAGTAATCTGGAACTTCACTCACTGATACTGGTTTTGTAAATGGCCATGAACTGTTATGTCTTATGATGTCATCAATGAGTGCACTTAAACTGATGGCGTTGAAAGCGTCAAACGATCTTTTTGAAGCTCTTCGTTCAGCTGCTGTTTCCTCAGCAAACTTCTTTGAACTTCGTCTTCTTAATCGAGAATTCTCTTCAGGTTCGGGTGAATTTCTTCGCGAATTTCTATTTGAAGCTTGACGACTTGATCGCCTTTCACCAGATTCTTTATTATATTTTTTAACAGGTACTTCATCGGATGAAACGCTCGACTCTTCACTTTCATCATAAATTCTTTTTGAACGAACTCGACTGTCACTCGTCTTCTCAACTTTTCTTATCTTTAATGGCTTTTCTTCGTCGCTCTCAGCTTTTTCCTCACTTCCATCTTCATCTGATGAGTAAAAAATGAGATGATTAAAATTTAATTTGACTTCATAAATTGAGAGAAAAATCTTAACAAATAAAATGATGAATGATAATAAATCGAAAATATAAATTTTTTATTAAAATATGAACAACAAAAATAAAGAAAATAAATGAGAAAAGAAATTATTTTCCACCTTTGTCCATTCGACGACGTTTAAATCTTTCATTTCGTTGTTGAGCGCTTGTACACTTCCAGCATTTCCAATTCTTAAGAATTTTTCTTACTGGTGGTTTAGCACATTCAGGATGACATTGGAAATCACATTCACTGCATAGACAAAGTTTTGTTCCCGTGTACTGGCAAACCATGCAAACGTCGTCCTCATCATCAGATCCACTGTGAAATAAAGTTATTTAAGTAATTTCCATTAAAGATCTTATCAAGTAGTACATTAAGGTTACTTATTGCTTGTTTTTAATTCCCAACTTACCTTTCTTCAACCGTTTCATCAGCTTCAACTTCTTCTTCCTCTTCTGAATCAATTTCAACAAATTGTTTACGACATTTTCTTTTTGATTCGGTTTTATAATCGTCAGGACGACATTTAGGGCAGAACCAATCGCCCTTTGGAATGACAGTGAGTTGTGGACGAAGACAAAACATGTGCCAACCTTTGTTACATTCGTCACACAGAAGAGTTTGTTCTGGATCGGATTTACGACGACATATCATGCATCCAACTCTTTGTGCTGATCGAGACCAAAGAATGGAATCGTTCAGAATGTTGAAGTGAAGGAAAACCTTTGGAAGGAAATTAAAATTAATTTTTGTGTTTAATTAAACAACAAAAGTAAAATAATTTACCTGAGAATAACTTGTCGACTTCATCAACGATTCTTCCCATCTTAAAACTCTTTTTTTGCAAGTTTCCATAGCTTTAACCATCAATTTTTTATCTTTAATTTCTTTCATAGGTCCAAATGGTGCACGAATAAACTTCAATTCAATTCCTTGCTCAATTTGAAGTAAAGCCATTGCAAGATTCTTAACTTTCAATTTAACAGCTTCAACTTCAGATGTTTTAAATTTAGGAGTTTCATCAACAACATCTGATTCCATGTCGGAACAATTCCCTGAATCTAATGTAAAAAGTGGCAATTCCAAGCCATCAACAGCAGAAAAACTTTCAGTTTCATCAGTTTCATTTGAATTTTCACTTCCATGAACACTTCCATTCTCATCAGCATGTCCATTGGTAGTTTCTCCATTTGTTAAGTGCTCTCGTGCGCTCCCCCATTTGAAATTATCATCAAGTGCATAATATTGTTCTTCTTCGATATATTTTCGCCACAAATGCTTATCTTGAACTTTCAACTCTCCCAAACCGCCAAGACTCACACGCTGCTCAAAATCAAGAAGAACTTCACGTAAATTGTAATCATAAATGACGCTACAATCAGTTCCAGCAGCATGATTTAAGTTCGGATTGTCATATTTCTTTGTTGTTCGATTGACGATTTTAGACATTAACGCTGAAGGTTGTTTAACATCTTCAGTCAATAAACTGAGCTTTTCTGATGGACATGTTTGAATATAATCAGCAATAAGATCACGACTTGCCTCCAATTGCTCTCTCAAAGTCTTCTCACGAAATCCACGAACATTTAACGACTCAATAAGAGCATCAAGTTCATCGGCTGTATTAAAATAAGTCCAAGTGTTTCTTTCAACATTCTCCGAATGAACAACACAAGTTAATGGATCGCAATTACACATGTAAAGCTCTTTTTGCAAATCATTTTCATTTGTCTCTTTTTTAACAACATTCGAAGATGAAACTGCTTGATCAGTTCCATTCACTTCAATGTTGTTCTCTTTATCATCACTTGCTCCACCTTCTTCATTCTTTACCATTTGTTTGATGACTCTGTAACGTTGTTCCTTCGTACAATGTGCCAATGCAGGATTATTTTTCACATAATTCTCAAGACATTTACCAGCAAATGTTAAATCATGTTCCACAAATAATCCTGGCAACGACTCAAAAATGTAATAATTTCTAAATGCACGATCACATCCAAGATATGTCTGATGATTAAAGAATATCGAAACCTGAGCTTTTAAGTCTTTCATGTGATGCGCTTTGTCTCGTATCGAAAGCAAATCAATTTTTTCCAGTTTATGTTCTAATTCTTCCTCTGCTTTTTTGATCAAAGCTTGCTTTTTGTCTTCTTCCAATTCAGCATACGTCGCAATAAGATTTTTATGTTCCTCTTGCAACGTTTTCTTCTCTTCAATAACTTTTCTCTCGCGGCGTCCTTCATTTGCTTTCAGATTTTTATATTCAAGTTTCGCATACGCAGATTTCTCTAAACGTTCTTCAATAACTTCTCTCATGTTGGAATATGAAAGAATTTGATCAGTCAAACATCCAAGAATGCGAAGAATATCTTTCGTTGATAATTGATAGACGCTGTATTGTGATAGGAACTTAATGATGTGTGGATGATTTATTGTGAAATTTAATCCAGGATCGTCTTGACTTCGATAACCGCCTCGTGTTGCAAATCGATGTTTAGCAGGTTTTTCACTTAACATAGCACCAGAGGCCATTAAATGTAATCGTAAAACCTCACTGAGTGTCGTTGAATCGAGAACCATTTCATTGATGTTAGTACTATAATGTTTCATCGCCCACAATCGATGAACACACGAAGCTTTTCTCATATGTTCAAACTTGGAATGATTTAATGGAACGTCACTGTTGGTGACACGATATTCGAATCCTACTTCGTCTTCTTCTTCGATTTGCATCGAGAAAATTGTTCGTAATAGCACCTGAAAGATATCACCAAGTGGACCGTTGACTTCCTTCAATAAAAGTGCACGTTCAAGAAGTTCGATGTTCAATCCATAAGGAAATTTATCGGCGATCAAAAGAACTTCAGGAAACGAATGAAAGAATTCAAGAATCTTAACAAAGTCTGCAAAGTGCTTGTCGATAAGAGTAGAGACAGCTTTTCCTTTTGGGATGACACGCTGATCAGTCAATTCAAGATCATCTCTTAATTGATTGTGATCTCTGACTGATGCTTGAATTTTGGCAAGAATTCTTGCTTTCTCTTCGGCTAATCGTTTTTGTTTCTCAGCCTCCATTTCTTTTTTTAGCTTTACATTCTCTTGTCGTTTCAATTCCATTTCTTCTCTAAACTTCTTTGCATTAGCGCGCGATATTTCGCGTTGCTCTTTCTCTTCTTTTGTAAGTTCTTTTGTACCTGAATTATTTAAATATTTTGTTATGTCATCTTGTTTAGTTCCTGACTTTTTACTTTTAGTTGTTGAACCTTTTTCAGCTTTTTTTGTGTTTTTCTCTTGTTGCTGTTGAAGCTTCTTCGATATTTCAAAATCAGGAAGTTTCCCCACAAACAAGCTTTCTGATGACAACATCTGATCAACAACAAACTTTTGAAGCGATTCTTCTTTCACTTTTAACATCGCATTGAACCCCTCAACATGCTGCTTTAAAAAGAGTTTCGTCTTCTCTTTCGTAAAAACAGCTTTGTCACGACGAAGACATTCGGTTTTTGTAATCCAAACTTGGGGTTGTTTATTATCATCAACAGCTTGAACTTTATATTCGATTTCATTTGGCTCATAAAGTTTTGAACGACTGAAATTTCACAATGTTAGTAAAAAGTTAAACATTCAAAATGAAGGGAAAAACTTACTCATTATCCAAGGTAATAACATCAAGAATCCTACAAAATCGACACCCTCGACCACTTTCGTTCATAACATCGATCTTTTCATCCTTAAAGAAGCGATCTTTAACGAAATTAAAAACATCATCGACGAGTTCTTTCAATGACGATCGTTTGGTATGTGACGCAACAAGAATGATTGGACCGCGCAAGGCCGATGGAAATTGACGGAGTGCTTTTCTTGCTGTTTTTTCCGAAGCTAATGCTTCAGCAAATGTTAAGTCTGGTCTACCGGTAAGTGCACACTGCCAAATCACTGAATTTGTTAGCATAACACGCTCAAAGAATTCTCTAAAGGAGAAAATAGAATAAAAAGAATGGATGAAATCAAATATGTCAGAAAGGGCTTGAATGGCGTGGGACTTTTTTTTCTTTCTCGTCACACAGAAGTCTGCTTGTTTGGGGTAGAATAATTTGATATTTTATGTCTCACTCACTCATAAGTTTTGAAAACTTCTTTAGTCAGTTCACAGTAGAACACTTCATCATCATCTTTGAGTCCTTCTGGGATCAAATTTCGCTTAAATGGCTTTCTTTTTAACAGTGGCATTTTTTTATCTGCTTCCTTTCACGATTTCATGAAAAATAATTGGAGGGAAAAATTTTCGTCTCACTTCACTTTGTTTTTTGCCACATTTAAAGCACTTTTTTGGGATAACTTTTATATTTAAACTAATTACTTATGTTTTATCTCTACACTAAAACTTATTTCACGTGGTAAATGTTTATTGTATCTCTATTTATTAATTTTTATTTCTTACTAATCTTCACAAGCTCTCGAATCTGTATTTTCGACAATCTTTTCGACAATTTTATCGACGCTCAGGGGTTTAACCAGAAAAAAAATTGTGTCTCGAATGGCGGGAAGTTCGTGTTAAGGTTAGAAATAACGCAATTTAATTTCTCGTTATTCACTTAAATTTAAAACTGGAAATATGAAGAAAACGATTTTTCATCAAAATGGTAACTATGAATCCTTTCATATTTGGTTCTTATTATTAAAGCTGAGTTGGTATTATTAGTTTAACAGTATTCAAACTGCTTGAATTATCTCGACTGAATGAATAGTACCTACCTAATTTTTTCAAATTGGTTTAATCATTAATGGATGATTATTATTAAATTTGTGATATTAAACCATTATGGATAATTGCTGTAGAACTGCTCCATAAAATAATAAACCGTGATCAAAGTGAATATTACTTAGAGTAGCATAAGCCACCTAATGCAGTATTTGATTACTCTCCTTTGTTTATCTCTGAACAACTCATATTGGCAACGAATTAGAGCTAATATGAGTCTAGTTTTCGTCATATGGGAAGAAGAGGCAGAACCGGCAATGGTTTTTAGCTCCAAATATTTTAGAAACAGCGCTTAGGTAGACAGCACCTAAAAAAAAATCCAATCAATTGAAATGATGTTTTAAATTTTATTTTAATTATTCCTTTAATTGATCACATCAACATCGAATCAGATTTAAAATTTCCTTTCTTTCTTTTCTTTTTAGTTAGTCACTTAAATCTAAATGTTTTGGAAATACATTCATAGAGCTGCTAAAACTCATTTTAAATTTTACTCTTCAAAAAAAAATATTTAAATCACGAATTTACATTAGAACTTAGAAACTATTAAAATTTTTAGAAGGATTGAAGGAGAATATGTGTGTTTACATAATTTTGAATTAGTCTGAATCATCGTCCGATGTTTGAATATTTTTTCGATAATTCTTTTTGATAATTTCAATTTTCTTCATGACATCATTTTGATTTCCATTGTGTGTATTACTTTTTGAGCTTGATGGACTTGGCGTAGGTAGCGATGAATTTCCACTGTCAGGCGTCAACTTCATTCTATTCAAAGGCGTTCCATACAATACATTTGACGATGAACCAGCGCCGTTCGCAACAAAATTATTATTGACAGTGTTAAAACTGTTGTTATTATTAAACGAACTCGTATTGTTATTATTTGATGACTCATTGCCATTCTCATCGACACCTACGTAATTATCATTACAAAGTTTTCGCTTTTTGTAATATGATTCAGGATAACTATCATTACTACTTTCTTCAGTACTTGACATAAGCGAATTGGAATTCGTTGAAGCATAATCTTCGATGCATTTTGATGACGATGAATCTTCTTCCTGAGGCTGATGCTTTTGTCGTCCATTTGGTGGTTTCTCATGATGTGCACGATGTGTTGAGTTATATAAAAATCCACGTTGTGTGCTTGTACCAGCTCCATCATTCACACCATCATAATGTGACTGTGCACGATGATTATTGTGATTGTTTTGAATTGGTGGCGAGCGTAGAACTCTCAACATATTGTCTGTTGCTGGATGACTTGTATCAGGTATCGATTGATCATCATCAGAATCATTCATGGTGTTAGCAATACGAAATAAGTAACCTTTTCCATTAGCTGTGATTCCGGTACTTGTGCTTGGTATGTTAACATCAAGAACTGGCCCCGATGAAGTTGATGGAAGATTTCCATTTCTACTGTCACCAAATCCATCATCTTCATCATCATAATCAGAACTTGAATCTGATTTGTCAGCAACTCTTGTGCTTGTATTTGATGCTGATGACAAAGGCGTTTTGGCTTTTCGACGGAACGATCTGTAAGAGGATGTGGCGGTATATGATTGCGTACGACGCTTCTTTATTTTCTGTGGCACTTCAGAATCACTCGTTTGTTCATGCGAAACAGGCTTTTTATATTTGCTCTGAACACTAAGACGTCTCATCTTCTTATCATAAGGTTTTCTACCAACAGCTCTCAATGACGCTCGCTTTGTTTGTCGTGGAACGTACTTGCTCTTCATTCTTCTAGCTGGTGTACGAGTGAACCTCTTCAATGCTAATCGTTTCAATGTTTTACGTTTTGTTGCAATAAGATATGCAATTCTATTTCGAAATTTGTGACGTTGACTTGATTCACCACGACGATGAGTTTCTAAGAAGGAAAAAGCTTAAAATTGAGTGAGTTTAAAGGTTTTAAATTCTTACCACGATGACGACTTAGCGGCGGTTTGACTGTTGTAAAGTTTGTTGTTGGTTCAGTGTCAGAAGTTGGGCTATCAGGTCGTGACGAATTATCCGACGTATGATCACTGTTATGACTTGAACTTTCACTACTCCAGCCTTCAATCTCTTGTTGAACAAGATAATCAAAGAAAGCGATCATTCTTGCATCTTCATGGGTGTTTTGATTACTGTAATCGTGCGTCATGTTCTATAATTAAAAAAATAAACACAAAAATCGTTCGTTTAGTGTTGGTAAATTTCTATCGACAAGATAAATGTTGATTTGTACTTGTCCATTCGAATATACCAAAGAAATATATTCCTCGTGTGTAAAGACTTCTCGTACTGGCTCATTTTGTACTTCTTCAGTTAAACTTCCAGTCCATTTATCCAATTCAAAAGGAGTCCAAAGCTGCGAAGAATTAAATAAATGTGAAAAGGTAAAATTATTAAAATTAATTTAAATTACTTTGATAATCTTCTCAACTCCTGACGATGCCAGAATACATTTTTGTGGATTATATCGGACTTGATTTACAATCGAACGATGACCATAAAGGACCATTTGGTTCTTATCTACCCATTGCTTTCGCTTCTCAACTGAAATTATTAATTTATGTCTAAAAATAATTAAATTCAATTAAATTGAAGACTTACGATCAGCATCGCCAACTCTCCAAACATATAAATTGAAATCATCGGAACCTGACAGAACAAACTCGTCGTTATCACCGGCAAATGTACAACTTTTCATTGTACATGAATTGTAGTAATCTTGATTGTAGAATTGACAAATTGGCTCTTGATGGAGAGTTGAATATAGCACAGGAGGTAGACGACGACGAAGAGCGAGCAAAAGTGTGCCCATTGAGTTGAATCGAACGCTCATGCAACTTTGAGCGGCATCATCGCCACCATAACGAATAACAGGCATACGTTGTGCACGCGTATCCCACAAAGCTGCGCCTTCTTTCGAATTTGCTGTTATCATGAAGTGATCATCGATTGGATGAAACATGACAGAATGAAAAGGATTTCGATACTTTACGACAACTGTCGGATCATCGTTTGAAGCTCTCATATCAAATAATAAAATGCGACCATCTTCTCCAGCGGTTGCAAATATGCTGTCATTACTTGGATCCACGCCAAGTCCGTATACAGGTTTTGTATGATGAAAGATATCGACACAATCTCCACTGAAATAATTGCTTGATCATACAATATCAGATTAATTTCTAATCAACTTACGTTTCAATATCATGAACAATTGCCATATCATCATTTCCACCAGAGAAAATTCGAGAATGTCTGCTATCAAAGCTAAGACAAAAAATGTTACTCAAATGTTGTTTAAGCATCACTTGAGGCTCCTCTTTGTCTATGAGGCTTCTTTCGATATTCCATAGCAGCACTCGTCTGTCATCACCACCTTTTGAGATAAAAAGAGATAAAATAAAAATATTTTTAAGTCATGTGTAATGAAAAGTGTCTCCATCTAGTGAGTCGTTAATTGTGACTTATGAGTTAAAATTCCTTCTTCTTCTTTGTTAGAAGATTAAAAAATGATTTAGTTCTCTAAAATACGCCATTGGATCCATAAATCATACTAAAGTATTGAACAAACTTCATTCTTGTGTGATATTTAACTTTAAACTTCATTATAACTAATCTTTTCTCAGGATAAACATTTGTTGTCAAAAGAGAAAATCGATTAAATCTCAATAAATTTCCAGTCAATTCAGGAAGACTTAAAATAAATAAAAAACTTCTACTTCATACATTTTATCTTTGACTCTTCCATTACCTATCACTTGCAGTGTACAGAAAATCTAAATTTAATTTTTTATTTCTGTACACTTCAGAGGAACAGAAATAAAAATGTTTTGCATAAGTAATTTATTTAATTGATAAACGAATGAAAATGATCTTACCTGAAGACAACCAGTTGCCGTCCTGCGAAAATTCTATGGCATTAACACAACCATAATGACTAACAAGATCTTTTTTATATAAGCTTTTTGCTATCGATAAGCGACTTTTGAAGAGCTTAGATTGAAAATTGTTCTGAGAATCTAAGCCATACTGTCGACGAAATAAATTGTGGATTATTGTGTTGCTTTTATTTGACATCTTTTGGGTTCATATAGCTGCTCCCTTCACTTTTATTCATAAGATTAATGTCTTTAGAACCTTAATTTTATGGAAATTTCACTTTCTATGGCGTTTAAATGCGTTTTTATGCACTCAAAAATTCATTTTAATTCTTAATAGTTTTACGATGTCAAAACTCAGGGACGAACTTGGCAATGGCGAAGGTTTTTTTAAAAGAGAATAAAATTATGAGTTTTCTCTTATTCTAGAAGTTATTCTTGATGAATAGTATTTTCTTGATAAGAATTAAAGTCACTATAATGAATTAAAATATTTCTGTAATTCTTTTTGCGAACAAAATGTCCGAGTTTGAGATTTATTTTTATTTAAGAGTTTAAAATGAAAATCTTTTTAAAATGTATTGCTATCGATTTTCATTTATACTTTCACTTCAATTCCAAGTTTTTATTTTTGAGTTACTTTAGCGTTTTCACTTTATTTTTTTAAGAATACAGATGAATCCAATTTTTTGAATGTTCACAAATCTGAAAATGTTTTCCCCATTTTCAATATCTTAAATGTGAATGCAGCTTAACAATCAATGTAAACAAGTCCCCTTGATGGACCCCTGCCTAACAGCTGATTATTTTGTAAACAAACAAATTTTGATCTCGTAACTAAATTTTCACATGCGTTACAAAATGATTGCAGTGTGTTTTAAATATTGAGAAGTGTAGAAATATTTAACAAATTTCGTCGAAGAAAGTTGACATTTCTTTAAATGAAGCTGTATTTAATGAAGAATCAATAATAACGATCCACACGATTTCGTTTCCATCTCGTTTCAATGTGGAACTGAATGGAAACTGGAATGTATCTAAATCAAGTGACAATCCGAGGAAATGTCGTAGCAAAATGAATTCAACTTTTAATCATTTCTGTTTTCGTATAACACATTTATGAGCTATGATTAAATAAATTTATTACCTCTACATAAAACTCAAAGCTTCTATAGAAATTTTAAGATGTTACCATAAGAATGCTAATATTTCTACAATTTAAAAAATTATCTATGTCAATTCCCATTTCCTCGAACTGAGTTTCTTCTTCTTGAGAACCGCATATAGTCGATCTAAATTAATATTTAATTGCTATTCAATAAGTCAGTCCCTCTTCATTCGTAATCATTTATGTCCAGTGATAGCAAGTAATTTTATGCTCATTCTTCTCGAATAAATTAAAGAAAAATATTTCATTAAGATTTGGTAAAATTGTTAGTTTCATGTCACGTTTTGATATTTGTGATTAAACCAAAACTAAAAATTAGGTTTATGATTTCTACAAAAAACCCTGACGAAAAGTGTTAAGTGTATAATTCACCAGAACATAATAATACAGTAATCATGACAAGTTATTCAACTTAATAATTTTAAAGTTGAATTGTATCTATCGAGTTTGCATATTGCAAGAATTTATTTAGGTAAGACTTTGCACTAAATTTGATGACGTAACTCTTGATGTAATTCATTCATGAATGTTTATGAAACTTTCGTTCTCGTCATCATATGTTTCAATGAAAACATGCTTCAAATGTGATAAGCTATTAAGACCTTTGACAACACTTTTACTTCCATGAAGGTCACTAATGATTTCATCTTCTGTTCAGAATTCTTATCTTGAGTCTTTTTCTCTTGTTAATCATAATTTTTATTTTTTTGCTATCATTTTCACAACTCAGAATGATAGTAACAATCATAAATGTTGTCGAGAGTTGATTTATGTTATGAAATTTCTTATTTAAGTTTTATAGGAAATTAAATGATTATTCCTTATGTCAGAAACTTTGTTTGATTATTTGATCGAGAATTTAATATTCCAACTTGATATCGAGAACTTGATATTCAACGTTTCCTTGTTTAGACAGTTGGAAATAAAATGAATTAAGCAATATTATTTCTTTCTTAATAATCGTTGGTTTTACCATTTCTCTTATCGTTTGCTTGCGATTAGATTAGCATTCCGTGCGATAAAAGCCCCTTCAAAATTTATTAAAAGATATGGAAACTGAGTCAGTCATTCATAACAAGAATCAGGGTGAACTGCAACAAATTGTGGAAGGAAGAAGTTTACCAACTGAAATTGTTACTCAAGCACAAGGGTAAGAAAAAAGTTTATTTCATAAAGTTTTTTGAGTAGATTATCGTGAGAAAATCTTTTCATATCAACAATGATGTGAATCAAGTCAACAAGAACATTTTAATGAACTTTCTCTCGTTTATTGATAATTTATGTTATCATTAGTTATATTACTGTAATTACAACGTTATTAATAATTTGATTTATTGTATTATCTATGTCAATGTCTAGACATGATGGTAAATTTATTTTTCTCTCCAAACCAGAATGTGACGTAAATAAATATTTAATGATTATCTCGAGAAAGCGAAACTTTCTTTTGTTTAAATTGTTTCCATTTCATTTTTGTGTAAATATTTTTCTTCCGAATATCTTGCTGTAAATAAATTTTGAGATTTTTAAAGAACTTTAGTCATTAACAAAATGTCTTTCTATCCTTACAGTTCATCGTCACGATTAGGTTCGGAGACACCACCTAATGAAAATTCTCAACTACTTAACACGTCAATGAGAATGAACTTATCGAAAGTGAGAGCTGCATTTGCGAATCGAAATGCCTTAGTCGATGTGTTGGCAGTGTTTTTCGGTGTTGGTACATGGATAGGAATTAATTCAACTTATGTTCAGCTGCCATTGCTTGTCAATGCAACACCTGAAGGATGGAATCTTGCTTCATATATTGTGATCATCATTCAAATAGGAAACATTGGACCTTTACTTTACACATTACTACAAAAGATTGCTCCAATCAAAGACAGTTTTATTATTTATTTCTTGCTAGCAATTGGCATCATCGCTGGTTTTTGTATGGCATTCCTTTACCCAATCACAGCGGAAATATTAGGAGCTGAAAGATCACTTGCAATTTTTGTCAATGTGTTCCTATTTGCACTCGTGGGTTGCACTTCAAGTGTGCTGTTCATGCCTTATTTTGGAAGATTCAGGGATATCTATTTAGTGACATATTTGATTGGCGAAGGACTTTCAGGATTTTTACCAGGAGTTTTAGCTTTGATTCAAGGTGTTGGTGGAAATGATCAATGCATCAAAACCGACACAGGCATCGAAAGATTTTCACCACCTCCAAGATTTGGAACACAAACTTTCTTCCTTGTTGTCTCATCACTTTTCATTGCCAGTTTCGTTTCTTTCTTCCTTTTGGATCAACTCAAAATCGTTCGTAATGAATATGCAGAAAGTGTGACCATTGGACATGGAAACACTTACGAGTACAACGTCAAACAACCAAAAGCTGGAGATGATGAAGTGCCTACAAAACCAGAAGGAAAACAATTATCAGACAAAAATTACCGCGGACTTTTAGTTCTTCTTGGTGTCGTTTGCATGTTTTCGAATGCAATTTTTCCATCAATTATGAGCTTTGGTACATTACCTTATGGAAACATTGCTTATCATCTTGCAGTGACATTAAGTTCGATTGCAAATCCTGTTGCATGCTTCATAGCAGTTTTTGTCACAAACACATCAATTCGAAATATTATCGCACTTTGTGTTATTACAATTCCATTTGCTACTTATTCGATGACGACAGCTGTGATGTCACCAAATCCACCACTCATGAACAAAGTGATGGGAGAAATTCTTGTTGTAAGTTGTTATTAATCTTCCTAATGTTCTTTCCCGTTTTAATTGTTTTGTCTACATTTTAATTTCAGGTGATTAGTTGGACGGCTGTGGTTGGTCTGGCTTCTTATATTCGTCTAAAAATTACAACAATTTTCCGATATCAAGGCGGTAGAAGTTTGGTGTTGGTTGGTGCGTGGACACAAATCGGAAGTTTTGTTGGAGCAATTTTATCTTTCATTGTCGTGAATTTCACGAATGTTTTCCAAACTTACGATCCGTGTGCATGATTTTAGTTAATAAAGGTCAACTAAATTTATGTTATTAGAAATATGAAAATTTAGACAACATATCTACAATAATTGACGAATAAGTTTTTTACAATGTACGACAATAAACTTTTGTAGAAAGCAATTTAATAAATAAATTGAAAATCTATTTGAGTTTCAATCGAGGACAAAAACTTCAGTTTAATTTATGAAAATTTGATAATTACAGAGAAGTTTGAAAAGAAAGTTTTGTCTAATGTAGTCAGTTGAGATTTTTTTCTTTTATTTCTCTTCTTTCCTTAAGTCGACATTTTAATTACATTTTTTTTATTTCAGTATAGATACGAATATAGAATTTCAACAAAAATATTAAGAAAATATCTACAGCCAAATGAAGATTAAAAATTTCGAATATTTTTTACAATTATTTTTAACAAGAATTATAAAAATGATTTTTGATCTTTTATGATTTCAGATATTTAATTTTATTCGTCTCGAATCATTCTGTTGTTTATTGAATTAGGATTAAATTTTATATTCTCAATAAATTATAAAAACCTAATAAATTCCTACTTAAAATATTAATAAGAAAAATATAAGAATCTACAATTTCTGTCTTAAAGCCTTTTAGATAATTATAGTTTGTGATGATCAACAAACTTTAATTTTAATAGTGTGGGAGGATATAATTGAAATTCTTTGGAGATCAACGGAAAATCTGTTAATTTCATAAAGAAAATGATTTTCAATGATTGAAGAATTTTTAATTAGCACGTAAAAAGCACAAAGCATGTAATTCAACAAAAAGCGCTTGAGAATTCAAAACTAAATTGAACTTGTAAGTTTCTCAGCAAAAACAAAATCATTCTTCAATTAATACAACTCTTTCATCTATGATTTCAACATAAGCCAGAAATATTTCGCATTGATTACAAAACAATGGAAGCGTGGCGCACATCACACTCGCCGAGAGAAACACGATTCATTGCCATCTCACTGATTCCATGAAAATGTACAAGAGCAGCTACTATGACCAAAATATGAAATATTTGATGAGATTGTCCCTGAAGAAATATTTCAAAATAAAATTCATGTTCACAATTTTTATTTAATTTTATGAAAACTTACCCAAAGATCAAATTTGCCAGGAAACCAACGTTCGGGAATTCGCAATGCATAGAACATTGCACCAAGAATGTAGAGTAATCCCATTAATACTAACCACCCCAGAGAAGCTCTGCTTATATCATTGAACCATCCTTCCATGTAAACATAATGAAAAGCTGGAATTACTCCTGAAAGTCCAAACGCCATGAAGACTCCAGCACGAACTGGTCGCAATTGCGGCGTTGAAAACTTATCCCAAAGTGATGTCACAATGGAAAAAAACCCAAGAACAGTCACCACACTTAAATAGATGATTTTATGTCGGTAATGACAGTAGAATCCGTAATATAACCACGGCACAAATGATCCCATAATTAACATAGCAATCCCACAATAATCAAGTCTATAAGTAATTCGTAAGCTTCAATATCAATTGATATATTAAATTCTTAACTTACTTGCTGAATAGTTTTCCAATCACTTCGGAATGACATGAGACTGTGTGAAAAGCAAATGAGAATCCCAAACAAAGAATTGCACCAAGGAAGAAGGCGCTAAAAATCATTTTCTCTTCCCAATTAACTTCCCATGATGGACGAATGAGGAAATATATTGCAGCACCGATAAACATGATACATCCGAGTAGATGAGTCCTGAAATTACTGCGTAATAAATTCGGCGAATTAAGAAACTTCGTCATAAAATTACCAAATATTTCCTGTCTCTGTATGAAGTCTAAAAATTGATTTGAAACATGCACCAAATGATTGTAGGGGAGGACGATGTCCTTTGTGTAGATAATCATTGTCTTGAAGCCATTTTGGTAGATGCTTGAAATGAACAACTTTCCAGCTTGCCTCCCACACTTTTCTTACGAAAACTTCAGCTTGTTCTGCTGCGTTGTGTGCTAAGGCGCCTAAATCTATTTCATCTGATAACACTCCAGCTTTTAAAACCTCAGTCATCTATTGAATAAGTATGATTTGAAGGTTTATGGTTTTTAAATGATAAGATTTCACAAGATAATTCATTTTCAATGACGAAATATTTGAAAAAGAGAGAGCAATACATTTACCTCTGCTTCAAGCAGTTCATTATCTTCAGGTGTTGATGGTAATGGACATCCAGGAACATCTTCGTCATCTGAAAGTGCGTCGGAGAGTTCTCCTGCTTCGAGTGAATCGTCAGGAGAATGATCACGATATCTTTTTCTTAAAAATATTTCTGAATCTTCTAGACTTGAAAAATGTTCGTCCATAGACGATGTCGATGGACGATTAAATTTTGATGACATCTCAATATTTCTATTACTTTTAATTTTTATTAAACTATTGTTTTAAGCAATTAAAGTTAAAAATTTCTCTCGAATTGAAAAATCAAAGAAAATTTTAGTATGCACAGAATTAAACTGAGACAACTTCACAAAAACTTTGAGTAAGACTGGTTCAATAAACATAGAACCGGTTCAAATGATTCGTCTAAGTCAAGTTAGCAACAACATCGAGTCAAGTAAAGAACATAAAATATTTGCTCTATGTAAAATAAAATTATGATTACCTACTATATATGTATGTGACCATAGAATTTATTTCATAAGTTCCCTTAAAAACAGAAGCATAAAAATATTTCAATAAACAAACACCAAATTAATTTATGTTGTTGATTTCTTTATTTAAGAAATGCTTTAATTCACAAGGTATTTCTGTTACAGCATTTCGGAAAATTGTTTCATTTTTTACTTGGATTTCTTGGATTTAATCTTCTTAATGTAGAACTCGAGTTCCTTGCCTTCAAGAAGGTATCCATCAGCACGACCGCATTGTCCTGGACGAGATGAAATGCTTGCTGTAATTCAATAAAAACGTATATAATTAATAAACATTGAAGAGAAATCTATTTATAAGCGTAATTTAACTAGTAAAAAATATAATCAGAGTAACTATGACAAGCTTTCATTTCTATAAAGCAGATTTTTGATTTCAAAACGAATTCAATAGTCTTAAATGTATACAGATCGCTTTAAAAATTGTCATCATTGATGTTTTAATTTTACAACAAAACAAGTACAATATGCTTACCTAATAAACGTCCTTGCAAGAATTGTTCTTCAAGAGCTGTTTCAACTTTTGCAAACTTTTGTCTGGCTTCATATTTTTTGAGTGCATCCTTTCCGCGTTTCTTTAAGAGCGGATCTTCCTCACCTTCAGCAAGTTGTTGTTGTTTGCCGTCCTTCTTACGTCCCAATGGAAGTAAGTAATGTGATTCATAGAACTGTTTGAATGGTGTGGCATCGATGGTAATGATACAGTTCTTCACCAATGTCTTCGTACGAACCAACTCATTGTTTGATGCGTTGTAAACAACATCAAGAATACGAGTTTTGCGTGCAGTTGCTTGTGAAGCCCATGCGAAATTTCCGGTTTCCAAACGAAGAGCACGGAACTTACGGTTACCACCTCGAGTTCTTACAAAGTGGATGCGTTGAGCTCCAATCTAAAAAACAAAATGAATTGGTTTGAGGTTATAAAATTGTTATCGTGTCTGCAATCCACTAAATTATTAAATCATTAATTTAACATTAATTTAAACGCACCTTTGTATTAGTTGGTGGACGACCTAATTCATACTTTCGCTTCTTGCGAATTTGAGCTTTCTTACCACCAGTGGCCCGTCTTTTATGAAATGAATCGCGAGAAATACCTATGGAATAAAACAAATGTAAAATGTGTCGAATATGCTACAGTTTTTGATAAAACTTCATAATTACAGCACAAAGGCAGATACAAATTTCACAATGAATACATTAGGATGTCCATGAATGTGCTATAACTATTAAGAAAAATCTTTTTTTTAATTTACTCACCCATGTTGGAGTAATTTCGAAAGAAAAGAAAGAAAAACAGATTCGAAAGTTCGAAGTAACTTTACGCAAGCTTTTCACCCCTCATGAAAATTATCTTTCAACAAAAACATACAAAAATATTAATTTTATTATTTTTAAGCCATTAAAATGAATGTGATTAAAGCGATACAGTTGTACATCGATAAGATGATTGAAGAAGCAGGACCTGGCATGAAAATTTTGTTGATGGATCGTGAAACGGTGAGAAAAGTTAGAAAATATGTTTCCATTAATTTTCATAAGTTTCAATGTTTATTCATAGACGTCAATCATTTCAATGGCTCACAGTCAAACTGATATGTTACAAAAAGAAGTTTATCTATTTGAAAGAATCGATTCTGGAAGATCTAATGAGAGATTAAAATATTTAAAATGTATTGTTTTTATAAGGCCAACGAGAGACAACATCATTCGATTGTCAAATGAGTTAAAATCACCCAAGTATGGCTCTTACTTCATTTGTAAGTATTCAACTTAATGATTTTTTATTGTTTACTAATATAGAATGTTATCTTTGCTTAGATTTCAGCAACATTATTCCGCGAACTGAAATTAAAGCTCTTGCTGAGTGTGATGAATCGGAATCTGTAAGAGAAGTTAAAGAAATGTACGCTGATTACCTCTGCATCAATTCGTCACTATTCTCATTAAATATTCCAACATGTCTACACTCTTTAAACTGGCAACAAGAAGCTTTAGAGAGAACAGTGAGTGGAATTATAGGGGTTTTGCTGTCATTGAAAATTCGCCCAACGATTCGTTATAAAAATGGCAGTCAACCAGCTCAGAATCTGGCAAAAAGAGTTTTTGATACCATCAATAAAGAGAGTTCATTGTTCAGCTTTAAGCCACCCGAGAATGGAGTTCCTCCTCCATTGCTTCTTATTCTCGATAGACGAGATGATCCAATCACGGCATTATTAACTCAATGGACTTATCAAGCGATGGTTCATCAACTTCTAACAATCAAAAATAATAGAGTTGATTTGTCAAACGTTGTTGGCGTTCCCAATGAATTAAAAGAAGTTGTCTTATCAGCTGAACAAGATGACTTCTATTCTAAGAATTTATTCTCAAATTTTGGTGAAATTGCTGTCACTATTCGTGATCTCATCGAGTCATTCCAGAAACGTGCAAAGGAGCAGAAAAAAATCGAAACTATTGCTGACATGAAGAATTTTGTGGAGAGTTATCCGCAATTTAAGAAAATGTCAGGAACAGTCAACAAACATCTCGTTGTCATCAGTGAATTGTCAATGCAAATTAGCAAAAAATCATTACTAGAAATGTCTGAACTTGAACAAGATATGGCATGTAGAGCTGATCATTCTGCTCAACTTCAAAGAGTTAAAAAGTTAATAACAGAAGAGAGGATAAGCATTGAAGACGCTTTGAGATTGATTCTCATCTATGCAATGCGATATGAACGTCATGCAAACTGTGGAACTGTTGGACTACTAAATGCTTTGAAAGCACGAAATGGACGAACACATTTGGTTCCCAAGATGCTTGAATATATTAGCCAAAGTGCTAGAAATGAGCTTTTTAACACAACAAAAATTGATGCCGTGAAACTTACAAGAAATTTAATAAAAGGATTGAAAGGTGTTGAAAATGTTTACACACAACATGTTTGTGTGTTGAAAGACTTGCTTGAAGAAATTTTAAAAGGACGTTCCATTGATCAACAATATCCTTTCATTAGTTCCGAAGTTCCATACCGAAGACCGCCAACTGAAATTATTGTCTTTATTATCGGTGGTGCAACGTATGAAGAAGCTTTCGCTGTTCATCAATTGAATCAAATGGGATATCGAATTATTCTTGGTGGCACAACAATCCACAATTCTGAGAGTTTTCTGGAAGAAGTGATAACAGCAACAAACGGAGCTCCATTTAAACATTCACGATCGTTACAAGCATTTCACAATGCATCAAATGCTTAAAACTATTTTATTCAATGTCCATTTACTCTTCAATTTATTTATTATCAAACAATGAATATCTAAATAAAGATTATAAACTATTCATCATCATCTTTCATATTAGTATCGTCAAACGAGAAAGAATCAACGGCATGGTCTGCAAGTGATATCTGAAAATGAAATTTATTACAGTGTTAGTTAAGCTTAGTCACTCAATGTAGGATTAGTGAAATGTAAGGTCATTACACTAAATATTCCAGAAAGAAATGCGTAACTAATCATGGCAGTTGTTGCAACAAGTCCTGAAAGAATGTAACGACGTCTGACAACCGATGGCGGATCTTCGTCTTCTTCTCCTGTAAAAACATTTTGTTCTTGTTTCTTAGTTTTCTCTTTGGCTTTTGGACTTTCAAATAATTCGGAATCTTTAAAGCACTTTTTTGTGATATTATTGACATAACGGACTAGATTCTCGCATTGTTTAGCGTGAGCTTGAAGTTGATTGTTGGGAAGTTGATATCTAATGATGACTGCCAAATAAGCATAAATTGTTGCATCAATTTCACTCGGGACTCCATTTAGAAAAAATTCGTTATTTCCAAGCTTTTCACTTATCCAATTTAAACATTTTTTGGCTTTGAAATTCATCTCAGCTGTGTCGTGTTGGTCGATTGGATCTTCTAAAGAAAATGTTGAGACTGCCTGACAAACTTCTCCAGTTCTTCTAATATATTTTCCAGGATAATAAAAATTGAATGGAAATGGTGTTCTCATAGCATATAATGCTCTTGTATCGTCAACATTCTGAGGGTTTCCAAACAGTTGATACATAAAAAACGGATAAAGATTTTCAGACAAATAACTAAGTTGTGGAGCAGATGTGATCAACGTGTATCCTTTTTCTTTCTGTAAATGACTTATGATTTTATCGTAGCCACAATATTTCCTATCCTCATCAATCAAGTATGGAAGAAATCCTGTGTCAGAATGAAATGGACTACACGAGTAATCAATCTCAACATTCAAATCGGTGAGCTTGAAATAAGTCTTTGAAATCATGAAATTAGTGTTTGTCTTGAATTAAACAAAACATTTGAAACTCACCAAAACTCTCAAACATTCGAAATCTATTGAAGGAAGTCCAAACTCTCCTTTATACACAAATAATTTCATTTTAAATCAAATTGTATTTTGTTGAACAGCAGAAGAAAGAAAGAGCAAGAGCGTTATACCCACTTGCATGTTTTTTCGTTGCTATCGCTGTTCACCCCTTAAATTCGAAATTCGAGTTTTCATAATAAAATAGAAAAATAAAAATACCTAGTTATGTCGCTAATAAGTGGACTATCTAAAGCGACATGTGGTTTTCTACGCACTGGAACTGAAACAATTTTTGGTGTAAGTTAAATATTTCCATGAACTTTTGTTGTAACTAGACTAGAATCAATTTTTGTATTTTAGCTTCAGCAAGTTAGAAATAAATGGACAAACTGGCATATGTTGAAGGATTACAAAAGAAGAATGTGTGTAAAGGTAATGAGCTAAATTATTTAGTCATGTAAAAATATTACTGATAAATTATCTTTTATAAAGGAACACGCAGCTGACAGATTACGTCTTGTCGCTATAAAGAGAAACGACATTTTACCTTTTGAATTGCGAGAAGCTGCTGCTGATGAATTGCATAATAACTTCCCTAGAGACTCCAGTCGAGTAAGATGTCGTGAAAGATGTATGATTACTTCAAGACCTCGTGGATGCGTCAAGAGATTCCGTGTCAGTCGTATCATGTTTAGACACTTTGCCGACTATAATTTGATGGCTGGAATGCAACGAGCCATGTGGTAAATGAAACAGTGTTGAACTTTTAGAAATCTTAAACTTTATTAAAAAATAAAATATGAAAACATAGAAAATCAATGTGGTTTAAAAGTCTTCATCACTTTCGCTCATTTTGTCCGCTTTTTCCTCTTCTTTTTTCTGTTCTTTCTTCTCTGCTGAGTAATGGCTGTATTCTTGCTTCAAATGCCAAGTATTCTTATGAGGATTTTTAACCGAATACTCGCAAATCTCTTTTAGTATTTCCTTAAGATAGCTAATTGGTTGATTTGTAATAGTTACAAGATCTTTAATATTATAATATTGATGCTTTTCGAATGCATTGAAAAGCATATCCATGACCGCTGTTTTATCCGTTCTCGATTTCTTTCCGTCAGTTTTCTTCTTCCGGTCATATTCGATCTAAAAATATTGTTTAACACAATAAGACAAGAAATATAAACTTAATTAGACTATTTGAACTTACGTTGTGCTTGTGATCTGAAATAGGTTTGAATGTTGTGACGACAGTGTCGAGTTGTTCAACTTTTCTTTTCGGTTGAGCAGCAATTTTGATAGACTTTGCTTTCATGTTCATATAAGTCTGATCCGCGTAAGGCCGACATTCAAGTTTCTCGACAATGGTTCCCTCCATGTAAAGTTTATCCGACCTTTCGCCTTCAGCTGGAAAATTTCAGAAATTATCACTGATTTTAAAGATTTGAACTTTCACTTACCATTATGACTAAATACTCCCAATGTTTGTTTATTCACTGCTTGAACATCAAATCTATGATCTTTGGGAATTTTCTCTTCGGCGTCGATCTGTAGAGTTGTATCTGACAACGAAAGTGTCACTTGTGATTTCTGGCCTGGATATTTGGTAATTTTTAGCTTTCCTACTTCAGCATCACTTTGCGCTATTAAAAGGTTTAGAGAAAGGGGCAAAAACTATTATCCTTCTATTGAGCTTTAATTTATTATTTTTAAATTACCTTTCAACCATTTTTTCGCTATGTATTTGGGTAATTTAACAAGCCAAACACCTCTTCCGGCATTTGAGCAATCGAGCTCTTTAGATTCATCACTTTTGTTCATTATTGAGTCTTATTTCGTTTTCTTTTTTAATTTTTATTCGTGGAAATAATTTTCGAGTCACTTTACTTTTTCATTTTTTATGTTCGAAAGGGTGTCAAACTACTGCTTCAATTGCTGTACTTGTATACTCTATTTAGGATACTTCAGAAAGTGAGACATGTAAAAAGAACAAAAACTAAAAAATTTCAAATTTTAAGTGATAATTGCAGCTTATCGTGCAAAAGATAATTTAAACTACGTAAAAAAGTTTTTCGCCGAAAAAATATTTCGTTATCAGTGAAGGTTTAAAGGTAAGTCCGACTTAATTCTAAAACATAAAATTGCGAAACAAATGACAAAAACAATAACAAAAACTCCGCAAAATAAGTTAATTTAATTAATTTACGACAAGGTGGCTCAATAAAGATAAATCGCCCACACAGTAATTAAACACACCGCAATCAAAATTTTCCAGCTGATACGTAAAACAAAATTGATTCAAGAGTTTAAGTTTGTATCGTTTGTTTATGGTAATTAAGTCGAGTTGACTTTGCCTGCTCGTCGGATCTCATTGAAAATACAACAGTGATTCATAGTTATATCTCAAACGTCATTAGTTCCAGATTAGAGTTCATTAACTAATCAGTTCCCACACGATTTCACGATTGTAATTAATGCGCAATGCACCTGAATGAACGATCATTTTTATTTTTATTTGGAAGCAAGCAAAGAAGAAAAACTTGTGTAACGTCATCAGGCGATACTACCAATTTTAACACACACATTTTAAAGTGACTTATTCACTTTTCTCTCTCACCGATCGCTTCTCTTTCCATAACATTTAATTTTTCGTGACTAAGGTTTCAGTATAGTTTCATTCGCCTTTGGAGTTGGACGGTTTTTGTGATCGTTTGCGCGAGTAAACACGAGCACAGAATAACATAAAAAAAAGTTTCTCACAAAAAGAAGAAGAAAAAAAAATTATAATAATGGTGATTGGATCATAAGGAATTGAAAAGATATTCAGTATACTTATATGGTCGAAGAGATGAATTATGTAGTGATGTGAGAAACTGAAACTTAAGGGATTAACACAAATATTACATGCACGATTATTAAGGATTGTTCTTTGTGATCTTGTTTCATTTGGTTTCATATGTCGGTGCAAGTTAATTTAAAATTTAGATTGAAAGATTGAAACATCGTGAAGGACGTATTACAAAAAAATATAACATAAAAAAGTTTAATGATAGTGGATAGTCTAAAATATTCTCACGCACCTTAAAAGGATATCTTAAAAACGATTACGCACACTGTTCTAAGTTTCTTGTTTTTTTTTCTTCTGTGTACAAAGCGCCAACAAAGAAGAAGGTAAAAAAAAATTCTCGAGAAAAATATCAAATAAAAAAGAAGTTTTTTTTTCATGGCCCAAACGAAATTTTTAAAGTTTTCATTTCATGACTTTTATGCTTCCCCTGACAACGTTCAGCTTTATGACGCTAAATCGTGTCGTAAACACACTAGCTATCTAATTAAATTAAAATGAATGTCCATAAAATTATTCAGCACATTTAGAATGGGATGTTTTGAAAGGGAAAATTTAGTTTCTTCACCAGTGAAGAATTGAATAATTTTAGATTGAAGATTTTCATTTTATTTCAGTAGATTCATCTTTCTCTTGCTTTTACTTTTCACATGATCATTCGTTTGCTTTTTAGAAAATACATAAGAGAAAGATGTAGATATGTACTTAAAGAATTTCTTTTGAAAAGTTATAGCAAAAGAATTCGGGTTTCATTTAGTCGCGCTATTACAGACATCAAATGGTTTCTTTATCTAGTGATTGTCCAGTTTCAACGCGGTTTTTGAAATACTATGAGAGAAAAAACAAATTGATTGAATTTCGTATTTTTTTTCTAATCGAATATTTTAGTTCCGCTCCATTCACTTCTTAAGTCGATAAAATAAACAGAAGTAAAATAAAAACAAAGATTTCTTTCAAACTCCGGAAAATGTTGCGCAAAATGTTAACAACAACTATGTGTAAGTGTTTGTTTTAAGTCAATTTAGCACACAGAAACAATTAAAGTAGAAACTTAAGACTTTAGCGTGTGAAAAATTAGCGTATGCCCCTGATAAGCATTTTTTCCTTCCACTTTGCAACAACAAGTTATAAAATCTTGTTAATACGCTACAAATAGCATAAAAAAGTCAACAGCGAATGCGCAGTGCATGGCAAGGACGTTTTCATTCTTCAAGGACATTGACAAAACGAACGAGAGTAGAAACGAACGAATGAATGAAAGGCAAGAAATCAAAAGAGAAGAAATATTTGCTTCTTATGTTTTCGTACATTGTTAAGCGGCTTGATGAATGTAGATCATGAAGAATGCAACAGAGAAACTCTTTTTAAAGAGTTCAAGGATAGTGACATTTATCAATCGCGAGTCGCGACTTTAAATTGACTTTTATGGTCGTTTACCATCTGTTGCAGCTTTTGTATGATGATAGATTCATTTTCACCTCTCATCTTTACTGAATATTTCTCAGCACACCATATAATAAAGAATTTCTACTCAATTTTCAACATCTTGTGCATTAGAAGCGAGCGATTTTTTAATTTTAGATATAATTACAATAGCTTTACTGTATTGTGCTGCTTTTATGGGTAAGCTTAGCCAATTAACTCACAAGACTGCTTGATTTCATTCGGATCGAATCCGAGTTTTGCTGCTGACTTATGTATCTTGATAATTATTGTGTTTCTAATTTGAGGCTTGGTTGAGTCGTAATTGTCGTCTTGTAGATGCTGTCGTTAACTCCCATGCATGAAATCGCCTTTTCATTTTCCATCATAAGTATGCAATTCTTTTATTTATTTAGTAATCCATGTCAATCTTGAAAACAACAACAAAAATTTCATGAATTCTAATTTTATAATTAAGAAAATCAAATTTTATTTCATTCTCTGTGTGTCACAATAGAGAGAAGAATAAAAAGAAAAGTTGAGAATCATCTGATGTGTCGAGTTTATTTTTGCTTTGCGTTAATTAAAATTCCTATCATTTGCCTTACGATTCTCGATGCCGCACATCGACGTCACCAGTAGCTCTCAAATCCAATTTCTCGCTTTTAGACTTATCAAGATTTTCTCGAACTTCTTTACTTCTTTCTTCTTCATTTCTTTATTGGTTTTTATCTCTATTTTCTTTCTTACTTCTCTTTTTAACTTTCCTATTTTACTGTGCTCTTGACTAATTTAATTCCCCAAACGAGAGCCCCGTTGCCACATTTATACAATTTCTCAAGCTCTTTTTGATTCTGCTTCGCTTTTGTTTTCAACAAGTTTACACCTTTTAACAAAACAGCAGAAAAGCACTGATTTCGCCTTGGATTAAGTCTGAGCTTGTTTCGTGAACGAACATTCATCACCGTTTTGAATGTTTCTGACTTATTTCTTTCCCCCAATCTTCATGAAACTCTTTTATTACCATCTACGATTCAATTTGAATTGAATTCTGCGTACAGCACTCGAACATTGATTTTCGGCGAAATATGGAATGTTGAAAAATGCACAAACTCACGGTTATTATCATTCATCACCCACCTTGTATGAATCGTGCTGTGTACACTTTGTAGACAGACGTTTTCAGCACGATGTGCTTACGCAAAAAACGAAGAAAAATTATTAGAGTTTTAATACGTTCAGTTGTGAGAATTTCTAACTCAATTCTTTCAAAGCGTAAATGTTTATATAAATATGATGAAATCAAAAATGCGATGAACTTTCAGGTATTTTTCTCTTTTTATTTCTGTCGACTCATGAATGAAATGAAGTAATATTCATGTACTTCCATTCGAGATATTTATCTATATAAGATGAAGCAAAACTTCTGAGTCAGAAAGAAAGAATTCTAAATTGATTTCATATAACTGTGAGATCATATAAAGTACGATAAAACTCATAGCAATGCCCTTGACAGTTTTAATTCGTTTCTCATTGACAACTCGCTTAACTTGATTTCACTCCCAACGCATCTTTTTTATTATTCTACTCATTACAAACGTCGTTGATGAGATCTACCTTGATGCGATGAAGAGAGAAAATTTCACATAATTACAAAGTAAATTAATTAGTCAGCTTAGATGTTAGCTGTTTCTTATTTGATTGGATTAGAGATGGTAAAATTGATGGCCATTATTGCGATTCGCTTTGGACATCGAGAATATCTTAGCTTGAAAAATGCTGCGCAAATATGAAACAATAAGAGGAAAAAAAATTTATTTTCTTATGAAGTTATGATGTTCAAACCATAGAAATTATAACTGTTTAAAACAAAAAGCGATTATGGTTGTGTGGAGAAGGCAGAAGCGAGGAGAAAGACTGGAAGATGTGATGATGATGGGTTTGGCTTGCTGCAGCTTGTGAAATATTTCTGTCTTGGAGGAGAAAAAACCTCGATTCTTATCGCATGATTGCTGCCTTCAATTCATAATTAATTATTTATTATTTATTGTATCATGCAGTCGATTGGTGTGAGTTGTATTAAAATGAAAAGTTGAAAAAAATCATTCAAATTAATTTCTCTCTCGTTTGATTGCTGATTTTATGGTGAAAAAGTTTCTTTTTCATGGCGTTAGAAGTTAACAGTGCAAAGTCTTTGTGTTTCGGATGAAGATCGGAGGTTTTTAATGTTCGCTGACTTGATGGGAGACGACCATAAATAACGTAGGTGTCACATCGGTGGAAATGTAGTAGCGGCTTAAGGTTTTATCACAGATTTATGTTTAAGGCTAATTGATGCGAATTTTGCGTTTTTGACAATTAAGAAGACCTAAGAAGCGCTAAGTAATTAATAAACGACGCTCCCTCTGACAAAGACGTGGAAGTAAGGTAATTTATTGACGGTTTTAATGAAACTTTACCGCTAGAAAAGAAAGAAGGAAAGAAAAAGTACGTAAATAAATTTTCTCGTCTTAACCGAGTCATCGGCCTGTTGTAGACCATAAACACTTGCCTAGCGTAAGCTTTCGATCTTAATCCGTGCCGAAAATTGATTTAAAATGTCGAATTTTTAATTTTTTAATGACGTTTAATTCATTTCTCATTATGACTAACTCTCTATCTTTGCATTTAAAGGAGATTTCTTTTCGAAATAATAAATAATTTACACGATTCAGCCTAATTAAAGGGAAAAGAAATTATTTGCGCTTTGAACAAGTCAAAAGAAAGAAAGAAAAAAAGTAGCATAAATAAAAACATAAGAGATGATGATGCTCAACTTTATCGAAACTGACTCGTTCATCTAATGACTCAATTACCAAAGAAGTATTTATGGATGAATATAAAGAGAGCTAGACATGAATGTTTTATTAATGATCGACATTGAATTGAAGTTAATAAATAACTTGTTTGATGGTCGATGATGCCATAGCTTAAGCAGAAGGTAGTCGGAAATATAGTTTAGGGCTATTAAGTTGCGAGTGCAAAGAGTGTGACTGTTACTTATGATTGAGGCCATAGGAAATCAAGAGTTTTACAGTGCTTGATGATGATGCTGCTGCCGCTATAAAATAGCTGTTGGTTGTGTTAAATCAAAGACGATAAATGTCACAACTCTCGCACGCAGCTTCAGCATTCATTCCAATGTATGTTATTGTGATGAAATGTTTTCAAATTGTTCGCAACCATCATCATCATCATCTTCTTCTTTTCGACTCTACTGATGGTCTCGAGAATGGAAACAATAATTACAGTTGAAAGGAAATACCCACGGAAAAAAAATATGAAATTTACATAAAAACATCGTTAGCTTAAAATAAAACAAAAAGACAAAAAAATGTGAAAAGTTCCATTTCACGAAAGCGTCTCATCACCTTCACCCATTCACGAAGAGACATGAAAGATTTCTCAATTGTTTACATAGCAAAGCGAAATGAGAATCGTCTTAAAGTTGGTTCTTCAAACTCTTTAATCTTTCATTAGGTTGACTTTTCGATAAGTGCATAGCATCATCATCACACTTTTCCGCATCGATAAATCTCACTTTAAAGCTTTAAAAGATGCGACGATGTGAAGAAATGGACAGACGTGAAGTTTCTTTCTTCTCAATGATTTTATATTCATCGACATGAAAAGATTCTTATATTAGCTCTTGACTTAGAGACATAAATTAAGCATCACGTCTTGTAATTCTTCTGTCAGTCATGATGTGAAAAAATGAAAGGAAATGTAGAAAAATTCGAGGAAATGCAAAAAATAAAGTTTATCATGACTTTTAAAGGATAAATAAACAACACGATCAAGCAGAGTTGTAAAAAAAGTATGTAACAAGAAATTGTTTGTTTAAGTTGATAGGTGGGCAGCGAATGGAATGGAACGGAACGTTTAAGAATAATAGAAAGTCAACTATCGGGAAGTTTAATGTTGGAGACATGACAAAGAAAAGAATAAATTGTTTTATATATCAACTTAAAGCACAAATGGAAAGAATGTCTCTTGTAGGTTGAACCAGGAACATTGTCAAAGTAATAAGAGTTGAAGAACTCGAGCGAAAACAGATAATTGCGCTCAATAATTACAAGAGTTTCGTGAGTTATTGCTAATGCTGGGGCGAGAAAGTATTCGCCCCCTCAATATGATCTTTGAGTTCATTTCATAATTCGCATTTATGTCTAAATAAGTCTAAGAGTTCAAATGAAAGAAAAAAGCTTTTTTTAATTATGAAAGAGAAACGAGAAAGAAATTAAATTGTGACTGAAGAACTTGGCCTACAAAAACATGTAACACAAAAACAAAACTCGCTTAACTATCAATGCATGAAACTAGAATTTCCTCAGTAGAAATTGAATGCATGAAATTTGTAAACTTGCCCCGTGGTGCTTGCAATGAAAATGAAAATGAAAGAAGAAAAGTTGAAAGTTATGAGAAAAAAGAAAAGGAAAAGCGATGACCAGTAGTCACAGTCATCAGAGATGATTGAAAATTTTTTAGTTATGACAAATGAAAAATTATTCGCAACATTGAAATTTTGCATGCTTTGAAGAAAGTTTTTTAATTAGGAAACGAGCGTTTGGTACATTTCAAAACATTTCAAAGAAAGCAAGCAAGCACCAGCCTTGAATTTCATTCAACGCCCTCAAAAATGAACGTTTTACATCATTTTCGTGCATCACCAATTTCGAGACATTTGAGGAATTTTAGTTTCGACTCATCGTTTCACACCAAGTGCAATAAAATGTGAAATGTTTTTCATTATTGTGCCATCCTCACATACTCGTTAGATTAATGAACATGAATTCTATTCATTCGACTGTCGGATGGCTCTTAAAATTCAATTTATTTAATAAAGCATTTCTGCAAAGAACAACAAAAACGAAACATAAAAAACTGTTTCATTTATTTTGCGCGATTTAAATTAATTAAAACTTTAAAGCTATTGCGCCATCGGTGCCACCAAACAAACAAATAAACAAATAGAGGAATGTGAAGAGTCATTAATCAGATTAATTTGAGTTAAACCGTCGAGTAAGTGAAACAAGGAATAACAAGAAAAGAAGTCTTTGTTGTTGCGTGGTTATTACAAAACAAATTACAAATTGACCGATCGAACGATTGCGAATCGAGTAGAAGGCAGAAAAAAAGAAGACTTGAGTTTTAAAAGCGAAACGCGAAAAAAAAGAAAATAAATAACAAATGAATAAGAGAGAATCATATGATGGAAGGAACGTGGGCAAATGGTCTATGTTAAAGGCACGAATTCTGAAGGTCATTCAACGTCAGATGATGCGGTAACCGGTTGAGTAAGAAAAGAATTCCTGGATCATCATCGCATACCTCGACGATGCGATTTAATTAATGGTTCATAAATCGCTTTGTTGGCCTTTTCTCAATGTCAGAAATGACGAAGTTTTTTGCATACAAACTGCGATGATTCAATTCCTGTTGTTTATTTACTAATTTGCAATCTGAAATAAAGCTAAATCATTAAAAACAATTTACGTTGGCAAGCAACTTATGCAGTGAAATCGTTCATTCCAACGGGTTCATCATGCCATCAGCAGATGAACAAAAAAACATCATCAGACAGAATTAAAATCGATGTTTATTTGTTGTTAAAAATAGCAACGTAAGGAATAACCAGAGACAAAAGATCACGTTCTTTCTTCGAAGCTGTGTGGAGTTAATGGAAATTTTGTTGATAGCAGCAAGTGAACAAATTGAGAACATCTTTAGTTTTTTACTTTCCATTGTAGATAATTGATTAATGGTAAAAAAGACGATGAAAGATTGAAAGTAAGTTACATACATAAACGTTAAAGAAACTTGAAGTGTCATCATGACAAAACCGATGATGGTTGATGAGTTTGATGTTTAAAAACAGAAATGTCGCGGTAAATGTGACGATATTTTCACATAAAAAGCAAACATCACAAAAATAACTTAACTTTCTTCTTATTTTCTTTCCTCTCATCAAGCATCGGGTTGCACATGCATTCCTGAAATATTTTGGCAACGGATCTAAAGTTTGGTGCGCCAAGCAATTCATGTTTGTCGCTGCTTTATGTATTTTAATTTTAAAATTCTTCTACTCTTCACATTTTACCGACTCCAAAGCAATCTAATTAAAAATAAATTAATGAAAGAGACAAATCGTTAAAGTCTGTATCTGATGCATTACTAAAACGACACTTGGCTCAATTAAATCTCGTCGTAGGGATTGTTGTTGTGTAAATTATTGCGCACTTGAAGAGATCATAATTTTCTGTGTGGTGCCCGCGCCTCTTAAAACATTTTAATCAAAGAATTCTCATTACGATTGAGATTCGGGGCGGCGTCAAGAAAAGTCAACATGATAAATGATCTGTTTGCAATCAACTCTGACTATTGAAAACAAAATTCCTTTTGAATAAGGGAATTTCAAGAGCAAACAAACTTCACACAATAAATTGGTTTACTTGCTCCGGTTCGCATTTATAACAGATGCTCATCGTCAAAGCATTCGCAGTTGGAAGCACAGAAGCAAATGAATAAATGAAGAAAGAAATTTATTAATTTTATTTTTGGATGCGTGACTTGTATGAGTCATCGTGCGATATGTATTCGTTTAGGGCAATTGTTATAATTTTATTCTTTTTTTATTTGGTAAATGATTTCACCACCACGCATATGAACTTTCGCCTCAACTCGTCCCAGATGTCGTTTGTGATAATTTCACACAATAAATTTTACTTTTTATTTTATTATTTCCATCAAACTTTTTTGTCTCTTATTTTATTTCTTTTTTTTTTCGGAGATTTAAATATGAATGACCTGAACTGCCGTCAGCTAAAGTTACCCAATTTCCGCACTAGTACACAATCAAATGCCAAAAATTAAAATGCTTTTGCAATTTTATTATAACAATGATATATCATAGTTCATTCATTCAGCTAGAGGTGTTTACGGAATCGAATTAAGTAGAATTAATAAAGAGCAAAGTTATTTGACAAACGTTTATTACGCTAAAACAGTGATTTACTGAAAATTTATTCTCTCTTTTATTATGGTTTTTAAAAAAAAATCACAATTCAATGCGAGACATTCAAATCAAAGCAAATTTGCTTTTCATAGCTTTAATATTCTGCGATCGTAAAGAAGAAAGAAACAAAAAAAAATATCATTTCAAGGCGCGCATACACAATATCATTAATTTGGTTTCCAAATTGGCATCGCTCATCGAGTGATTGTTTGAATTATGATAAATTGCGTTATCGCTTCGTGATTTTCATCATTGGAATGCCGCGTAGCTATTCAAGCTTGAAGCAAAGCAATTGTCTCAACGTTATTTTGGTTTTGGGGATTTTTTTTTCTCTTTCAATTTTTCTCTGGAAAACCAATTTCGTATTTCAATTACACATTCTTTGGCCACAATTTTATACTCACAGTATGTGGATTGGTTATGAGGTCAACTGTTTCTTTCTTTATTTTTCAAGAGTTTTTCTCAAAAGAAAAATGTTACCAGCATTGACCCAGACATGCTTGAAGCGTGATTTCCTCTCATTCCTAAATATTCCCATTCCAATTACAATCTGAAACATATTTCATGTCTTTTTTGTTTTGGGAACATCTTGTATGTGCCTGTCCATCGTGCATGTCCACGAATAACAAATTTAAAGTTCATCACGAATTTTGTACAATTTTCACTTTTTTTTGTTAACGAAGTTCTCTGAAATATTTTTAATGGGAGGGGAGAAGAATTCAAATGGAAGTTGAATTGAAAAGTTATGTAGAAATCTGCATACATGATGACTCTCTTACTGAATAATAATAAAAAAACTGTTTCATTATCATAATTTAACATTATCATCGTCATTTTGCGTTGGGTTTGTTTATCTTTGTAAACAAACAAAAAATTCATAAGAATTAATAAAAATAAATCAACAATTCTAAACAGCAGAAGTAGAGAATTTAGATTCAACATAAAAGTAACATGACTTTTAATTCCATTGCAATGTTTGAGCTATGTTACTGAACTTAATGTGAACACATAACAACAAAAAGAGTAATCTGGGTTGTGTAGGAATAATTTTTTTTCTTTTTCTTTTTTTGCAGTGGTTCAATAAATTGGGCTTAATGTCATTTTTATGTCAGAAGAAGTCATAAACAAAACCTTTTATCGATTTTTATTTTTATTTTCTGATGCTTGAACTGGGAATTAAATTTGATTGATTTTTTGTGACTTATTTCGGGTTTTGCGAGTTCAGCTATGTGATATTGATAGTTCATTTGAAAACAATGAATGAATGTTGCTTTGCAAAGCTTTGTTACGATATTCACAAGCTATTCTATATAATGTTGTTAATTTATGTGGTCACTGCTAAAATTGCTCTTATGTCTACCTGGGAAATTTATTTCAATCAACTTCAACTCCACCCAGTTAACCCGCTTGTTGGTTTCACGATTTCGCTCATTTGTTATTTTCATCATGTCCATGCTCATGATGCCTCCCGTTAATTCATTGCATTGCATCAATAATAAAAAATGAGAATACATAGATAAATGATTCGTTAACCTCTCGAATTCGATGACGCGAGTAATTTGGTAGCAGAAGTAGCAGCAGCACTTGATGATGATGAAATGTGCTTTTTTCTCTTTGATTCATCGATTGAACCATATTTGGTTTGTTGTTACCTGAAAGACTTGAAAGTCTCGCCTCAAGCTTCAATCACACTCCAAAAAATATTTTTCTGCTTTTTTTCTTCCATAAATAAAATGTGAATCCATACAAAAGTTCATAACACAGCCCGAAGCTTCTATTGTCGATTCATTACTTATTTCATCACTCGCCTTTACGAGGACGAATGAGAGTCACACAAGAATGTTAATTGTTCTTTACCGTTGTATGACTGTGTCATTTTTCGTTGTTGTTTTATATCAAATTTCATCGACAAGGGTCTAACGATCCGCGAAATTTTTTATATTCCTACATGTGTGTCGCAATCAAATTTTATTCGGTCGAATGTCGGTTCATTGTTACGAAATTTTAAACACAATTTTACGATGAAAAATATAAATAAAAATATGTTGTATAAATCAGATCATCATGAAGTTGAACTCGTAATCAGAAGTGTCGCATTATTCGTATTAAAATGAAGGAGAAACGTTGATCAAGGATTCGAAAAGTTGCAAAAGGTTAACACATTGGTCAACCAACTGTCCTCAATATTTTCTCATTATAAATTATAAGTCTTGTACGACAATCATGACAAAGCCAATCACTTTGATCTCACACTTCGTTTATTATGTCGAGAAAAATTAATTTCACGTTTCTAAACGCGTTGAATTATAAAGCAATTGGATGGAAGTGTGGTATGATGCACACTAAACTTGTTCTTGCTGTGACTTGCTGCTCTGATTTTTCTTTTATTTCTTTCTTTCTTTCCTCTCTGCCAGCAAGCTTTCATTTGTGCACTTTCTAAGTTTGTATTCATTCTTCTGTTTCTTCTTAGAATTATGCTAACATTTATAGTCATTGCAGACATAAATGTCTACTGTATGAAGTGGTTGTTTAGTGAAATTCAATAATTTCTTATTAATTTTTTTATATTCGCTATCTCTCAACTATTAAACTTAAAGCTGCTTCATCGAATTTCATCAAACATAAAACATTTATTTCAAGAAATCAAAATGCTATTATGTTTCAAATTGTTCGTTTCAATTCGATTTGGGTTGCGTTTCAAGTGATAAATTTTAATTATCGTGTGATGGACGAAGCATGTTCGTTCATCAACGCAACAAATGATGGAGCTGTAAAAAAACTTTTTCTTTTAACTGCATTTGATGGATGACGGAAAATTTCGAATGACAGATTCGATTATATCGCGACAGTAAATGTGGAGACAACTGTGATCGGTCAGCAGTGGCGTAAAGTGTTTGAAAACGATGTCGGACGTTTATGTGCTTGAATTTTTTGTTTGTTTCTTACTTGCCACTATTACTTAACATTCCAAACTTCTGGACTTCCACAAAACTTTTAAATCTTTGATAAATAAATGGAAAATTCTTCAAATTCATCATCTGCTTGTCTCACTCTCAAAATTTTCGCCGCATGCTCAAAACAATAAAAATAGAACGTCGACGATGAATGATAAAAATAGAATTTCTTGTCGGTCGATGTCGAGTTGCATTATTTGACTGGTTCTAAGCACGAATCTATGCCATTTGATATGTTTACGTTTTTTTCCTTCCTTCTTCTTCTGCTTCATTCATTCGCCTTTCATTGCCTTGTCTCGGTTGGTTTTCTTTCTTTTTCTTCCATTTCATGAAGTTCTGTTAAGAAATTCTCGCGCTCGAGTGGCTCTTTCGAGGTTTCCCGTTACTTTTTGGCATTTTCCCTTTGCATGCTGCTTGACTGCTACTTGAATATAGTCTTCTTAATATTCTATTGGTGTACCGAAAACTGTTGTTGTTTTTATATTCATAAGTTGGTTGCTTTTCTTCTCTCTGTAGATTTTCTTTTCCATTATGTGTGTAGATTGCAACAAAGTTCTATATTTTATGAGCTTTTTTCTTATCGCTTACTGAAGATCTCTTAACGATGATTAGAAATGAAGCAGAGACCTCTCGAGAACGCTCAAAAAACTCATAAAAATTCACCATCTGACACTGACGCTGATGTATCGGTTTCGATAGATCAATAATGATATATATTTAAAAATAAAAGTTTTCGATGAAATGAGAAAAATTCTCCAGGTTGACGTAAACTCGAGATTATAATTAATTGATCTTTATGTAAATTTCTTGGTTTTTAATGTCCAAATGAATGAGAAAATGTCAGAAAAATGTGCGCTTCGAATTACACGGTAAAGTGGATGAAGATTTATTTTTGTTAAATGATCAACTGTAGAGAATGAAAACATTCGGTGACTGATTTGAGTGAAATGTCTGCCATTACCATAAAGCGTAAGCGAAGTCATTTTCATTCGTCATCGGTGACATAAATCATAAAATATCCCTTGAGGCTTGAAGCAGTTGTGCTGTCGTTTTACATATTCCATTTTCCTGAAATGAAACTAAAGTCAGATGGATAAGTTAACAAATTGTTATTGATTCCTTCGTTTGTCTCTGTATCTCTATTCGGCGAATGAATTTAATCGATCGATTAATCTTCCGTTTCGTTTAGCCTTGGAAGTGGATTTTACCTAATTATTGTTGGTTTTATATTTTCGTTCCGTCAAACTAAACACTCGCTATAAATAGAGTTGTTTTAAAACTGAATTGTTTCCAAATTATTTAAATCTAAATGAGATAAAAACGATTCATAATGAAAGAGAAATGAAAAATTGATATTTGGATGGAAAAGTCAATTAAGTTTTGTTCAACGATAAAAATCATTTCTTTCACTTGATAAATCTTTTTTTATCCGCATGCATCATAAAACGTCCATTAATTCCATTTTTGGTAGAAATTCGTTGTATTGTCTGTTCATGGCGTTTTACGGTAACAAGAGACTTTGGGTCAACTCAACTCAACTCTCTGTTCATGTGAAGTGATGTGATGCTTGCAAATAATAACAAATTGTGAGAGAGAAAAGTTTCATGTCACGTTTTAGGCGCTTTTTACACGTTCGATTACTGAAACGACTAAAGTTGAAGTCGAGAAAGAAAAAGAAGTAAAAAAAAATAAAAACCATAATAAAAAAAATTATGTAAAATGGAAATTAAAAGCGAATAAGGTTTGTAGAAAGGTAATTGCTATCGATTATCTATCGTCTAAGTGGTTAAGAGTGAGTCTCGCCAATATCTGAAGAGATAAGGAAATAAACAGTGAGCGGATGGACATTACCAGCACGTACATTTCTTGAATATAGTCAAATAGAAATTGAAAATGCCACTTAAAATGTTTTTGCATGCCGTTGTGTTTTTTTATATTTCAACTCATTTCATCATGGAAATGGAAATGAATCGCCTTAAAATTATTAATTCATCAATGGTTAAAAAGCGGTAAAGAAACATTGGTGGAATAAATGTGCGTCGGTCGCAGCTTGATGAACAGACAAATTTCTCTAATTGCTTCAAGCAAAAAAGCTTTCTTTTGTTGTTTTTGTTGTTGACGACGAAGATGACATCGAATCTTGATAACATATGGGAATAAAAGTAACGTCGTTAAGTGACAAAAAGAAATTAATTGTGTGATTATTGATAAGGTTGAATATATGAAAAAATGTTGAAAAAGCTGAAACACGGCACAAAACATGAGAAAACAAGAACACTGACAATAAAATGAGAAATTAATTAGGTTTATCGATTGTTTGCGACTTGATCGATTTTAAATTCCAGTAGGCTTATTATACAACAACAATGCTCATTCATTATGTTTGCTTGCAAGGCAGCTCTGAATTGATTGTTCAAAATACTAATAATAATAATGATAATCGTAATTATTCATTAGATCAAACATCTATAAGCAACAGACAAGCTTGACTCGGCCTCTGTTATTTGATTTGCCTTGCTTTGCACTTATGCAAGCGCACTACCTAGAAAAATAAAGAAAAAAGAAAATTTAAACATTCAAGTCATTGTTTTCCAAACTTAATTGTAACAATCAAAGTGAAAGTAACAAAAATTTCTTTCCTTCTTCTTGTGTTGCTAGAAATAAAATAAAAAAACTTTTCTTACTCACTTTTGCTGTCAATTTTCTTTTTCTTTATGATTATTATTATTTTTACTCCGACTTACAAAACAGCGCGGAAAAATCTGCAATTTTATGTCTTTTTCTTCAAATGAATAATATATCTACGCGTTAAACATAAATATTACATAAATATATGCTTTTCACTTAAACTCATTAGATAATAAATGCATTGAAAGCACTTTTGGACTTCTGTTGTTGATGATCATCAACGTTAATAATAAATAGTAAAGTGGGTCGTACGTTGGTTGGGTATTAATGTGATTTCTTCTTGGTAATCCCACATTAAACTTTAATGGAGCGTGGCGTTAATAAAGAAGAAAATAAAAGCCAAAAAATGAAAGGAAAATTACGCAAGTTTGATAAAACCCTTTTTGTGTTTCTTACAGAATAAATTTGGTCGATCAACTGCAACATTCATAAATTCTTCGTACTACAAAGTCATGAAATGATTTCGCTGGGAGTTTTCATTTGAGTATAGTAAAGAATCACAGGAAAAACTTTGAAAAGAAAGAAAGAAGTGAAAAAAGTTATCGAAGAATCTTTGAAAAGTAAAACTAAGCCGGAAGTGATAAAGAAAGTAAACAAAGTAACAACATATCATCGAGAACAATGCCATCACCATCAACGGATGCAATGGACACAAGCAGTCAATATTCATCGTGTGAAACTCTTGACAGTCATCGATCCAGTGAATGCGATGAGAAAAGTGAAGTGAATGGAAATGATGGTCACAGACCGAGCAAGAAAGTGAGAAAAATAAAAGTTTTTGTTTTATTGTAGCATTAAATTGATGTTTAATTGTTCAACAATTTATTATTAACTTGATCAGGTATCCGTGGAACATACGGAATACATTCAAAAAGAAAGAATCACTCGTGCAGCGCCACCCAAACCAGCCTACAATCCAATGCAGTTTGTCGCAATAAAGCCAAGCAATTTATTTCAAACAGCTCAAGAGCAGCTAAAGAAAGCCGAAGAGATTCGAAAAGCAAAGGAAGTAAATCGTAAAGAAGAACCAGAAGATTGGCAAAACGTAAGTTAGTCATATTACGCATGTCAACAAGTAAAAGTTTTTTTTTCATCTCTTTACACGGTTCGATGCTTTGCTCTGTTTTTGAGATCAGCGCAAGATAAATGGAAGCTCATTGGAGCAAGCATCGTGCCGTGAAAATAATTTTATCTCTTCTTTTTAACATCTCAATTGAATCTTGATGTTTTCTCATTTCTTCTTTCTTTTTTTTTTGTTGCTACTGATCAACTCGCTATAAATATTGCGTCTCACGTACATTAAACATTGTTGATTGTAAATCAAACACAAAAAAATGACACAATTTCTACTATTTTTAATCAAATCCTCAACTCGCGCCAATTTCATTGACAGAATCTAGACAATTGGAAATCGTCGCGTCGAAAACGAGTCGAGCATATCATTGATCGTGTTGTGGAAGTGAAAAAGTTGGAAGAGGAAGAGCACGATCGTAATCGTCGAAAATCAAAAACATTTAATGAATTGAGAGAAGAACGGTGAGTTTTGTGTTTGTTAGACCTTGAAAAAAAAATAAAAAGAAAAGCAATCTTGACATGAATCTTCTTAATAATCAAAATTCCAGTGGATCACGTAGTAAACTGTCATCGCTCGCCATTTATCCGGAAGAAGATTCGTCTATCGACATGAGCGGTCTGAAAGCATCGTCGGAAGCTAATGATGATTCAAGTGATATATCTAAGATAAATGTGAGTTTTTCTTCTTTCTTTTCCTCTTATAGTAACTTGTAGTTGACAGCTAAAGTCAATTAACTTCCAACAATTCTTTTATTCTCTTCTCTTGTGCAAATATTTTTCCGTTTTCAGAGTGATAATCATCAAGATGATGTAGATAAGAATCAACCAAATGATACAAAGGCAAATGACGATGCAATCAACAACAACAACAATAACAGTAATGGAAATTTCCATTCAACGGCACTCATCAAAGATGTCATTCATAAAACACCGACGATGATGCATCGGGAAGTGCAACAAAACACGGAAATTGAAGAACGAATGACGGTTGATTTGGCAAGTAAAACTTATACAATGTCTGTGTCAACAAAAACAACGACAGCGACGACAAAACCACCATCAATAAGATCATCTTTTGAATCACGTGAACGTGATTACACTTATGATGATGCAATTGAAGATTACAAGAGTCGCGTTTCAAAAACGACAAAATTGGACCTTCCCAAAGTTGACATTCACAAGCGACGTGAATTGTTTGAGAAAGAAACGAAAGATGATGCTGTCGTTGGAAATGGTAACATTAGTACAAGTGCGGCAGCTTCCAAATTGGGAACGGAAATTGTCAGCATTAAAGATCGTATTTCAAGTTTAAGAAACAATTTAGCGACAACAACAATCAGTGCTTCGCCACCGAAAAAAGTTGAATTACCAACCACGACGAAATTAAAGGATCGTTTGTCGAGTCTTCAACTTTCGTCACCAGTTGACGAACCGAAACGTAATCCCGTTGAAGCGCAATTCAAAAACATTCAAGAGGTAAAGAATGAATTTGAAACAAAACAACAACAGCAACATCCAAACCACAACACCAACAACAATAACGTGAATGTTAAGTTGGTAGTGAATGATGATAATGAGTCCTTGGGATCGACTGACCGTGAAGACAGCGGCATTCAAACAACAGATGTTTCTTGTGCTGTCTCACAAGCTGATGAACAGACAGAGCAACACATTGACGAGTTTCAGCATGTCATAGAAGAGAAAATCACCAAGCTGAATGATAATGAACTTGTTGTGAAGGAAACTGCAGACCAAGTTAAAGAAAAGGAAGTAACAAAGGATGAAGCTGAAGACGTGGAGACAATCGATGATGAATCAAGCGTAAGTTGCTCTGATGACGATCAAACACAATCGGTTATGGTTCTGAACTTGGAAGCGGCTACTACTAACAAAACCCATCACAGTGAAAATGTTCCAAAGACTCCAAATATTGCTATTCTTGATTTTATTCAATCTAATTTAATGGACGATCATCAGTCATATGATGACGTTCAAATGGAAAATAATTATATATATGAATGCATCATCAATCGATCTGAACACCAAAAGACAAACGGGATAGAGAAAAGCAACTCAATTGATGCCGCTCTCTCGTTATGCTCGTCGTCTGATGGCCAAAGCTTGATGGATGATGCCGAGGATAAAATCCATCGTTGAATTGGCAAATAATTATTTGTAGCTTTTATTCTATGCTTCTAAATTATTAAACTTTCTATTGCTAAAATGGAGTTGTTCAACTGTAACGTTACAGTGACTGACCATCGTGACGCAAAGCTTTGAATTTGTTATCGAATAATCTTCAAGATTGTTTTCTTCTTCTTAAAATGAATGAAAACCTTGCCAAAGCGACTTATTGTTTTGATTGAAACCACAATAAGTAAATAGTTATGACATTTGATGATGTGAATGTGACGTTACATGTGCGCAACTCCATGAAAATCAACTTTTAACGCTTAACTGATTGACTCAGATTAAATTGCAATTCGATTCAATTCAATAACTCTTGGTGGCTTAAGGTTTCAATTATTAATAAATGTAAATCCAAAGATGTAGGCTCGAAAAGAGAATCTAAGAAGATTTAAAACTTTTATTTAGCTATGTTAGGATGAAGTTTGAGCTCAAGTAAATTTAGTAACATGATAATCAAAAAAGGAAAAAAAATTGTTGAAAAGTTCAAATGCTTAGAACTATGAGAAGAAAAAGTATCTCCCTAACTTACTAAATGTAGAAAAGTTTAACAGTTGCAAAGTTGCATGGGAACATAGAGAATATAAACAGATGGTGCAATTATGCTGAAGGAAAAAGTAAAACATTAGAAATATAAAAAGATAAGAAAAGAGAATTAAAATTTTTACTCTCAGAGATAATATTTACAAATACATTTTGACCTGTTAAATTGAAATTCTATTTAGGGAATGTTCGTAATTAATGTTTTTGAAATTCTTAATTAAAATTATCGGCGGCTTGAAAAATGAAGAACATTGAAATGTGAAGGCGGCTTAATTATTTATTAGTTTACATCGAGGGGTTCGAATGAAAAATTTTGAATTCTTTTGTAATTAATTACGAACGTTCCCTTACTGTTTAGACTTGCAAAGATATTTAAAACTTATTTGAATTCATGGATACTTATTAAAAGCTTCTTAAGAAAAAGGATAAAAATGAAGTTCGTAGGAGTTCATCTTCTTAGCTTCTTATATTTACTTACTTGGCAAATGGCAACTCCCTAGAAACAGATAAAGTAGATGTATTTATGCTAGATGATAAGAATACCTAATGTTATCGTACATAATGTAAATACACTGGTGAAAAATTGCTTCAATAATAATTCAAATTCAGATGATGTAAAAATAACAGAAAAGCTCTTGTAATCAGTTGGAATGGTGTTGGCTTTCTTTTCTTAGATATTCTCAGTTGATTTATTGATTTTTTCTCCCGCCCTATCAAAACTTTCCTTAATTAACATCCCTCAGTCATGAGCACGTTGCACGAAACGAACAAAAACTTTTTTCACAATTTCATTTCGTTTTTTTTTTTTGTGTTGCACAGAAAGTATAGTTTGATTATGTGTGTGTGGATATGTGCTGAATGAAATGAATGACATACGTTCCTATGCGGATCATAATCCCTTTTCGTTCGTGAGATTGATGATTCGGCTGAACGTGAAACAATTTTTTCCTTCCATTCTATTATTTATTAAATCATTAAGGACGACGACGGTAAGTTAGCACGGAGAATGATTTAATTAACATCTAGAAAAAGCGAAAGCACAAAAAAAAAGGTTATGGATGAAAACTTTCCTTAGTAAAATGTGGAAATATTTTGTATATAATCAAAAACACTTCAAGGGGAAAATTAAAACATATTTTCCACAAATTGAGGTTGAAAATTTATTCAAATTATTTTATGATTGAGAAACATCGAATATTTAAATATTTTAGGTGATTGAAGAAGCTTTGGATATGGCGTTTAAAATGATTGATAACGAGAATGAAGCTGAACCGGAGCCAAATGAACAAACTTCAGTTGAATTAGTTGGAAACTCAAATTTACAACATAACTTGGAAGGACAAATTTATCAAAATGTTCAAGGCACCAACTCTGTTGACACTAAGGAAAACATCATCAAAACGGAGCCACATTATCAAGTGCCTCGCTCACGAGAACCTTACTACGAGATACCGAAGAAACCTTTGCCAATCCCTGTCTACGAAAATGTTGAATTAATGTTCCCAGCATCGTCAGACAGTTCACGATTTTCGATGGCTGAAAGCAATGAAAGTTTTGGCATTGATGATGGAACGGAAATGGTTTTCCCAATCGATCAATCTAAATATTTGATTATGGAGCCACCAAAAGAAAAGCCACCACCATTGCCAGCCCAAGAACAAGTCGAGTTAAGCCATGATGATCAGTTGGATAATTTCAAACGAATCAATTCAACGAAGAGAATTAAAAAAGAAATTCGTAACAAACGATCGAGTTTCTTGGGAATTGAAGGACAAGAGTTTGATGATTATGCTTTTGAAATGTCAATTGCACCTCCACCAGATATGCAAGCTTTATTGCAAGAAGAAAAACGATTGGAGAAGCAATTATATGAAAAAGTTGGACTTTATCAAAACTCTGATAATGGTAAATTAAAATTTTTCATATAAAAGTCATTTGACAAATGAAAAAGTTGAATTAAATTGCAATATCTGTTTGTATTCAGGCGAAAGTCGTGATTCGGGCTTATCGGACAATCACTCACGACAGAGCAGTGAACCATCTTCAACATCATCTGAAGTGGAACAGACAATGGGAGAAATGAGTTCGGGAATATTAATGAGCGAACAACGTGGCAACTTTAAAAGTTATACAGTGAATGAAGATGATAACAGAATGAAGACTTTGGAAGAACAAATCAGTAAGCAAGAGGTAAGCATCGCAAGTCATGTTGATGTCAATAACATTCACGCAAATCTTTCTTTCATCTCTCATTCGTTTTTGTGACTAATCAACTTCGCATGAGAAGTGAAATTTTTTTATCGTGAAGTTCATGTTTAAGCCTTTCGATTTATTTTGATTTATTTCTTAAGAATTGGTATCGTCGACATGTGATGTCAATATTGATTACTTTTAATGATGATCAATTAATTACTGAGTGACATAGCATGTTTAATGATATCAGATCGAAACAAAATGAACTTTCATTATATTCCATTCAAACTGTCTTAAATATTTATTGTTAACAACATCTGGCAATCTGATAAGTAAAACCATTAACTCATTTCTTTTAATTTTGAATTCATTCATTTTATGTTTTCAGAAATATTCTAATTACCATCATCATCATGACTCATTCGATGATGATCATCAGGTACTGATAAAACAAATTAATCATTGAAAAAAAAAATCAAAAAGATACAAAACTCTTAGAAATGTTGAACATTTTTATTAAGTTTCTCTACTTGGTGATGGCATACATGAATATCTACACATTAAAATGGTATGAGGGTGAGGGTGGTGCCGCTTAATGGAATATGAAAATGATGTTGGAATAATAAGAGTCTGAGAATTCAGTTCATGAGAGATTAAAGACAAGTCTTACTCACAACATCACTTTGCATACAGATCTACATAAAAAAATAAAAATCTTTATCGCAGCATGATGCATGACATAAATTTTCATCATCCTTTCCACTCTATTTTCCTTTTCTTATCTCTCTTAGTTTTTTTTTCAATATTTTTTGTTTATGTTGCATGATAGAATAAGCTTTGAAACTTTTCCACTCTTCTTACATTGAAAATTTTTTCGATTTACACCAGCATAACATTTTTCTACTGTCGCTGACTAAATTATGCAAATTCTTTCATACTTATGGTGTTTAATGGTGCAGTTTAACGATAAGGTTGTGCAAGTTTCTTCATCTCTCTAGAAAAACTTCTTTATCTGCATTTTTTGAAACATTTATTTTAGATTTCTTATTAAGATTTTTTTTTGTTTTATGTTATGTTTGCACGCAAAATCACGCTTTTTTTTCTTTTTTTTTTTGCTGCGATGTTTGTGTTTGACGCAAAATTTACAGGAAGTCTTACGAGTGGAACAGCTTCTCTTGCAAATTGAACAACAAGAGTTAAAACGTCAACGTGAGAACTTAATTTTACGTAAGAATCTTGCAAGACGTGAACTCGATGAAGGCGTAAAAATGTTGATGACTAACAATCCTTCGAGCTTATCACTTCAAGATTTGAACAATGTTTCCAATGCCATGCTAACAAATGGAAATTCACATTATGAGAACATAAATAATCATCACCACCATCACATGCATCCAATTCAACAACATCAGACGTTGTCGTCGACGTCTTATCAAATAAATGATTATCGTAAATCTATGCCTAATTTACAGGAATTTTCAAACGGATGGAATTCTAATGGTCATCAAGTTTACCAACAACAACTCTCAACATCGCCAGCAGTTCCATCATCCTATCCATATTCCGATGGATTGACTACAACATCAAGCAAATCGGAAATGCAATTGAATCATAATAATTTGGTTCCGAAGCCCTATCAACCTCCAGCACCACCACCTACATCAACAACACATCATCACTCTAATAATGTCTACAATAACATGACACGACATGCGCTTATGCAGATAAGTGCTGTCCCAAAGCCAAAATTAACAAATGATTGGGTTCAATACAGGAAATCCGAGCCGGTGAAACCATCAATAAACTCACATTGGCTCATACAAGAGGCTGAACAACGTCGCATCGAGCAAATGAATAATGTCCGTTCAAATGGTGTCGCTGCTAATGGAAACAGTAAAAAACCACTTCCAGAATCTGTTATTCAAACACTCACACAGCGAGTACAGAACATGGGCTTAGGAGTGAATGTAAACAAAAGGTGAGAGAGAGAGAAAATGGCAGACACGATGCCGCTGACATTAATATTGACATCTTGCTTTTATTTTCTTTTAATAAATAAATCTTCCATTCATTTCTTTGTTGTGATAATTTTCACCAATCTTTTGCACTTGAAAACACTTGAAAATATCTTTCATTCTAACTTTTAGCAATCTTATATTTCCCAGAATGATTAATGGAATAAATATTTCCACGTCGTTCACTCATCAATTTATTTCGATGAGAAAGTGAAAGGAAGAAAAAATTGGGAAAACTTTTTTCTTTATTTTTTTATCTAACAAAATAGACGCATACATGATGATGAAATTGAAGGAAATTTTCTTTTTTTATTCCTAAATTCTCTGGGTAGATATACGATATTCGATTCAAAACAGATGCCGCCAATAGTCCAACCGCCAAGTCAAACTCCATTATTGATGGTGTCACATAAGCAACCTCAGCCAACAAGCAACATGATTCACAATCCCTTGTCACCGTCACAACAGCCACCATTACCACCAGTTCCCATATTGCCTCCACAGTTAGATGTTTTGAGTGTATCAAGTAAGAAATTGTGCTCTTATTGTAATCACGAGTTGGGCTCTGGAGCTGCAATGATAATCGAAAATCTCGGATTATTTTATCACATCGACTGTTTCAAATGTAGCGTTTGTCAGACGCCTATCTCCGATGGAAATATTCATGGCACCGATGTAAGAGTTCGAAATTCTCGACTCCATTGTCACAATTGCTTCTCAAACGAAGAGGGAGTGAAATTTTCGTGCGTGTGATTGATTAATCATTCATTTCCCTCTCTTATGACGTAAGAGCTTTTCCTTTCTTATTTTTTTATTATTTTCCTTTTGTGTGAACATTACGGAAACTGCTGATGATCAGTCGAATGTGTAAATGTTTATTTCCCTCTTTCATTTTACACGTTTCTCTGACAGTCTTTTTTATCTTTTATAGTAGATCTTATTTTCCTTTTTATTTTTCTTGCATGAGGCAGAAGAATTTTTTAAATTATGTACGACACGAAATATTTAAATAAAAAAAGAAATTAAAATTATCTATGTTACTGTAACATCATAAGCTAACATCCCCCAAAACTTGACTTAATCTCTTCCCTTAAAAATTACTTTTACTTTCTCTCTTCACCCGTCGATGATCAAACCAAAGAAAGAAAGAAAAAAACCATCATGAAGATGAAAAATCGAGGTCATTGCCGATAGAACAAACACGATTTTTTTTTCTTTTTCCTGAAACGGAAGCAAAGGCGATTGATGATAAATGATAACGCTTCCTTATTCTCTCTACCATAGCTCGTTTTGTTTGCTGATGATGATAGAAATAGAAAATATCCAAGGGAAAAGAAATCCCAAAAATAAATAAACTTGAGAAACATTTCGATGAAAATTTAATCTTTTCTACGCGGAAATGAAACCGAGAAGGAAAGAAAATTCTTTGATTACAAATTAAAGCGCGAGAATGCGAGAGAAAAAAGCGATAAATCGAACGATTTCGAACCCATCAAATTAAATAAACTTTATTTTGCTTTTTTTTATTGCTCTTGTGTTTACAGATTTTTATATTTTTATAGACAATAATTTTTTTATTGTGTTTATCGTGTAACCAACTCATCCTTGTTCAATGTTTATCTGAATAATGTACAATGTGTAAGAGATATCTTTTAAAAAAAATTTCATTTACGATTCATTGGATGCCTGAAGCCTTTTGCTTCTTTTAGGTATTTGATTTTATTTTTTATCTTCCCAACTTGATTTTTTTCTTTCTAATCTCAATCCCAATGAAACATCAAACATTTCAGTTCCCATGGGAATGTATGAGAAAAGGGAAATTCTCCTTTTACAAAAGAAAAGTTTCAAGAATTGAATTAGAAAATAAAAAAGCGCTGCAAAGTTCTTAAAGCTTCTTTTCTCTCTTACTGTTAAAAAGAAAAAAAAAGAAAGATCAAAACGATTCGTTTTCATTTTTGTATATTGTGAATAATAAATTTTTTAAGTTCCGAAAAAATACTTTTTTCCCCGTTGTATTGTATGTTTCTATTCTTTTTTTAAGTAGATATTTGGATGCGGATTGAGAGTGTCTAGAGAATGTATGAAGTAAGAAAGAAAATGATAAACATAAAATTTTATTATAAAGCAGAAACGTTCGTAGTTGTAGATGAGAAAAGCAAAATATTAAAAGATAGTTATTGCATAAATATGATTAAGATAACTGTATTACTCTTCGAAGAGAGGAAATTCAATAAAAGAATGTGAAATTGATAATGGAAAGAAAGGAAGTGTTCATTATTATTGTTATTAAATTTTCCAGAAAAATTCTTCTCTCAAATCAAGCTTTAATGCATTTTAAATTGCGACATACCTACACCAAGTAAGTCACGGAGAAAAGTTTCCATGTCACTGATTTGATTCCAATTCCTTAATGATGATTTGTGTGAATTCAATTGCCTTCCCTAGCTCGATTTTCGGTTTCTTTTTTTTCATGCCTTCACACAGCTCGAAAGGAACGTGACATAACATTTAAACCTTTCAACTTCAAACGCATTTGTCTTCTTTTGACAATAAACATTTAAATTCACTTTACTTTTATGCTGATTATGTTACTGGAAGAGAATCGAGAATAGAAAATATATTTTTCTTCATGACTTTGCAGCATGCAAGAAGATGGAAAGAGAGGATAAAAAAATCTGCATGTTGACGCAAAATAAGAAAGACAGAAAGAAGTATAACCATAATTCACAGATGAGAGACATTGACGGGAAGAATGCATGAAAAAGTGCTGATTAGGATGAAAAAACTTCTTTCTTCATGTTCTTCTCCAACGAGTTGTTCATCTTATTTTTTCGAACATGATAAATTGATAAAATTTCTTCTATAAATAAAATTTGTGAAAAACGTAGATGTGTAACAAAATAATAAAACATCCAACCTTTGTTTGACTTTCCGAAACAGAACTTTTAAAAGTTGCGAACATAAAGATTCTACTCTTCAACAGAAGGAAATGAAGTTGAAACGCCAACAATTAAGCCCTTTTTTCAAGTGGGACTCTGTGCGAGTAATTAAGCTCATTTACATTTTATGTTTTTTATTATATCTCCACTTTATGACTTTAATCTACGCAGCGTAGTAGAATTTCTTTTTTTATAACATTTAAATTTTAAAAGTAAAATGCTTTATTTCATTTTGACTAGAAACAAAAAGAAGAGAAAAAAAGATTAAATTTAATGGGCTTCAATGGTAAGTAGTGAAACCTGATTTAAATAATTAATTATATTCATTTGAATAAAATTCCATTAATCTGTCTCCTTTTTCTTCTCTCTTAGTCCTTAGAATTTGGTTTAATCTTATTCCTTATTTTTCTAATCATTTTCATCATAAAAAAAATCAGTGAATGATGGAATTAAATTCTTAGTGATTTTGTTTGAAGTTGTTTCACAATGGAAATATCAATCAAAAATTAAATTAGAATGATATATTTACAGCATTCATGATAAGTATCTATAACTGTCAAAATGAACGTTCTTCATAGATTTTGTTCAAATGTATAAATTTCGTGTTTGATTCAAATATTAGACTTTATAAAACTAGATCATTATTTTCTCCTTATTCATAATTCTATGTATCAAATTATGTTTGCCTTAAAATCTATGATATAAATAGCATTTAAAATAATCCGAAAAGCTTTTATTAATGTTTTTGTTTAAAAAAGCTTTCGAATGTTTTCCGGATGCTGGATGTTGAATGCTGAATGCCACACCCGTAAAAATGACACTAACACTTATTTAATCTCATCCAATGCAACATTACGAGAGAAAGCTTTCTTCTAGAAGAACTTTTTCGCACAACATGAACAATTTTTCCAACTTGTTTCCCATTCGACATTAAACTGGAGAGAAAAACAGAAGCCCTTCAGTGTGTTCTATCCTATCTTTCGTAGTGGAAAAGAAGAGAAAATTCAGAAAATGTTCCTTCTTAAATAAAAATATTCAAACAAAAGGACTATTGTGAAACTATTTTTGTTTACCCATTAAATATTTATTTCTCCGTCGTATCATCAATAATATGCAGAAAGATTGTTGAGTGAAAAGTTTAGTGAATAATTTTTTATGATTTTTGGTAATTGAAAAAAACCAAGAAAAAAGAAAAAGAAAATTCCAATGTTTTTCAGTTAACCCAACCCAAGAGACGATTTTCTAATAGGGAGAAAATGAAAGAAGTGAAGACTAATTAGTCATTAGTGAAACAAGAGTAAGCATTGTCCGAATGAGACTTAGTGTAATTTCTTCTCCACCCTACTCCCTCCTTAATAAAAACGTCAGTCAAAAAGACTCCAATTTCTCAAGAGGGACAGCTTTCTTGTGAAATTGATTAAGTGAAATTTTCCATCGTGCCAAAACGAACTTTTCTTGTAGTTTCTTTCAACGCTCAAATTCATTATAATGCTTGAGTTAGCCGAATAAAATCTTTAAATAATTTTAAATTGTATAAGAAACGGAATTAAAGTTAAATAACATTAAGTGAAGTTTGTGACAAAAGAAAGAAAATAAAACACATAAAAGTTTTCGATTTGAAAATCGAGACAAAGGAAAACCAATTAATTTAGAACAACGAAAAGAAAGAGAAAAATTGTATGCAAAAGTGAACGTTTTTTACTGAATGGAATGAGATGTGCGATGGAAAACAGATTTCACAATCTCGCAAAAAAGAAAAACATTCTTGATGTTCGTCTTTCGGGTGTGTTTTATACAAGTTAAGTTTTGCTAAAGAATATTCTGAACTGTAAATTCAGAAAGAGAGAAAGTTGTCAAGAAAATAATAATTGAAATAAGATCAAAGCTCTTTTTATGAAATTCTTGCAAAACCAATAAAGTGACTGGCTTCATCTACAAAGTTCTTTATTTGTTGCAAAAATAAATAAATAATATTTACGCACAAACACCCGCATGGATATATGCATGAAAGTCTAGTAATTGGAGTAATTGTTACACATAACATCGTCTCTTGAGTGTGCCCAAGAAACTGTGTCATCAAATACCCCAGTCCCTAACATAAACAGAGATAAACCGTGCCAACGTGCCAAAAATTCGATATTTATGTTTTTTTTTTGAAAGCCATGAAATAAAGGAGCTGAAGAAAAAAAATATTCCGAAAGTAATTTATTGCGGATCTGTCTAACTCAGAACGATCCGTTGAGCTATTTTTTGCTTCTCTTCTTTGGTATGGCAAATGAAAAACGATTCGAAATAAAACACCGTCTTCATCGTTTTGCTGTGTCCATGAAAAGCGGAAAAAGTGAAAAATAAACTGAAAATCATTCGACGACGAAAAAAAGGGACAAAAACGAGTGAAACAAAAAATTTATGGTCGTATCGAAGTCATCAAAGGAGAAAACTTTTTGATGGAATTTAATTTATCAACAAAGCATTGCTCTTAAGGTAAGTTCATGAAATTCTTCTCTCCCATCCGACGACGAAGTCAATTTTTTGTGGTTTAATTGATTTTAATTAATGATCAATTTCATTCTGAATAAATGTGGATAAAATTTTGCGTGATTCGGATCTTAATCCAATGGAAATTCCTTTCTCAGCCAATTTTTCTGTCGGTACAGTAACAAACGACAATATAACTTCCGGAAAAATCTCTTCGTAAAGATCATTAGGCTGTAACCAACTGTTCTAGGTTCGTTGTTAGCACTGGACAATCTTGGAACGAAATAAAGCGTTTGTTGTATGTGCTTCGCATGTGAAATGATGCTGAAAGTCCCTTTGCCTTTTTTTATTAGAGCAATCTCTTCTAAATTTCTCTCAGTTTCATTTTGTTTTATTTCATATGACACTCATGTCTCTCATGTCTTATATTTAGATAGTGAAGTGAAGAATCCTTTACTCTTCTTTTTCCTATTTATATCTCAAGCTTAGTTGTGCATCTCGAAATACTTTTTGCTTTGAGTGATTAAATTGCTTTGGGTTCAATGTCGTTTCTAAGTGAAACAACTTGAATCAACTACAGTAGATTCTTGATAAATCGAGCAAAGATATTTTAAACTGATAACTGAAATCTCTCAATCCTATTTAAATTTTTCTGTCCTTTTCATCTTTTTCAAGGAGAGTTCACTTCATTTTTATTCACTCTCCTCACATGTGTTCTCGTGCTTTTCATGATACTGATGTCACGTCTATGGGTTTGTTTGAACATGTTTTCACTTATGTAGGTAATGTGATTTTCCATATATTGCAATATTTTTAAATGAGTTGGCACAAAATCTGATAAAAAATTGTTAATTGACAAATTAAAAATGTAATTCTGTTGGTGAATATTGCAGTTGTTCAAAACCATAAAAATTGTACTTTCATTTTTTAGTGTTTACAATTTTGTCGTTTTAACTTTCTACATTAAATTATTTAATTATTTTATAATTGAGAAAAAAAATTCTTTACAAAATGTCGCAACATTTTGCGTTGGTAACAAAGAAACTCATTAATGTATTAATTAATTCTGACTTTTGTAATTCATATCAAGCAAAACTTCAATATTAGTTTTTCAGAGACAATAGAAGGAAAATAATATAATTAAATTTCTCATAACGTTTTCAAATCGCTTTCATCTCAAATAAATAACACGTTAGTTAGATACCTACTGAATAAATATGTACGTAACAAAAGTTTTGTCTCTTTCTTTAATCTTAATTTGCAAAACTTTTAATATGAATTAGAAGTTTTCAAATGAAAACTTTTTGTATCGGAAAGGGAAAGTTGTAATTAAATACTATCTACTTTAAGACTTAAACTTGAGCTTAGACATTCCATTTATGAGGAGTTCTGAAGGACTTCTTGGAATAAATATCGTTCAAGTGCTTCATGGTTTCTATTCATTGTGCAATGACAAACGGCATGAAAAGGCATCATCAACGTATTCAAGCCATCTGCGAATCTCCACTTTTTCATAAATGTGCTTTTTATATCTCCACCCTCACCATTGACACAATAAATAGAAGAAATCTTATAGAAGTCTCTTTAAATTGTGAATTCATCGCCTTAGTAACTGTCACGGTAATCAAGTGTCTTAGTAGCACAGGGAATTTATTTTCATCGTTTGTCGTCAATGTTTGGGGCCATTAATGAAGAAGCTTTTTTTATGACTTTGTTGAATCATTAAGGATAGACCTACAAATTTTATCTGCCTATCTCTATTGCATCACATGATTGTTTAATGCGCATAAACATAAACTCACAAATATTTTTTCATGTTCTTCTCAAAGTCAAATAAATGATTCCGATGATCTGATATCAATTTCTATAAAATACTTTTTTCGTTGTTGCTGAAACTATTTGTGTAAACAGTTGCCATCAGAAACATAATCGGATAATCGAAAAGGAGAATAAATCTTTTTGTCGTTCAGTGCAATGAAAGTTGAATCGAAATTTGCTTTCACTGTCATTCCGCCTTCATTGTTTGTCATCTATCTGTGAAGAGCAAAAAGAATGAAGTAAAGTAAAACCGTTTATCTAACAATGATGATCTTCAATGAAAATATAACCAATGCACTTCGTTCTACTTTGTAATTTAAGAAACTTTCTGTTTGACTTTGATGCTGTTCGTATGTACACATTTTTCTTGCTTGAAATTTTCTTCTTCATGTTGACGTACATAATGTTGTTGTTTGCTTTTCTCACAACAAGCTTCTTTCCTCTCATTACTTATATCATTGTTTTTGTAACGTCGTTGCTTTTATATTTTGTTTCCTGTGATTTTGCCTAGAGGCGATGACAAAACGGGAAAGTCACTCAACTGAGTTAAGACTGTAAGAAAAACATTTTCCATGAAAATTTTAAGTTTTAAATAATTTTCTTTCTCTTTTGTTTTATAAATAATTTTAGAGTGAAAAAAATAACATTACGCAAGAAGTAGAAAAAGTGTAGCTATGAACGATGAAACTTTCAGTAATGCGCAAGATCATTCCAATGATCTCATCACTCTCAAGATTTTACTTCCAAAAGGGCTTCAAAAGATTTCGTTCTGTTGTTTTCCCATCAGAGTATGTTAAGTTATGAAACAGCTTGGAAAGATTTCTCTTTATAAACGATGAAAGCTTGTTTCATCTTTCCATCACGAGATATGAAAGAAAAACATTTCATAAGTCGAAACAAGAATGTAGATAAAAAGAAATATTTTTTCGTCTGCATAATTTTTCCACTTCATCGTTTTCACTCAACCCAAGACTGTTTATGTCGAAACTCACATAAAATTCTAATCAAATTTATTTTGTTAATTCTTTTTCTCTCGTACTCTGTGATTGAAGCTTTGATTTAAGCTGTTCATTTGATCTGATGACAGCAGGACTTTTGCGTGGATATGCTGAGTTGGTGTTGGATATTTATTGTACTTTGTCTTTTACGTTATTATTCTCGAAAGGCCCCGAGAATGAATAGGTTCATTAAATAATGATAATATTTATATGAACGATGTGATACATGATGAAATAAAAATGAAAAAGAGCATCTCGTGTTTGTGTACGTTCGGAAATATCCTTAAAAACCTACAATAAATAATACATGTAACATATTGTTGATGTCACATAGAATATATATCATGGAAAAATTAAAAGTTTTTCTTGTACGTTGACACATTATCCATCCTTGGAAATTGACAATCATCGCACATGCCATAGGTGTTATATTGACAGAAATTTAATTCTTACACAAATACCGATAGGTACAAATTTTGCCATGCAGCATGACTCGAGCTTTTTGATGAGTCGTCTTAATAAAAGAAATTGATACATCATGCGACCATTTCATGCTTCCATCCTAAAACTGAATTCTCATTCAATATTCAATTAATCGCAAATATTTGGCAGAGAATTTCTTTTTATTGATTTCTTTTTTTATTTTTCTATGTTCATATTTTAAACTTGGAAGAAATTCCTTAAACTTTTCGTCTCACAGTTCAAGCGATAACGACAAAGTTTCATTGTTTCCACTTTATCTTTAAGCAATTTTTTCAAACAAAGAAACTACAGAAAAACTTATAGATAATGTACGAGAACATTTCTGTTTTATAAATTGCTTGCAATTCTAATAACAAATATTTTATGTTAACATCAACTATTTGCAATGTACACAAAACTCATAAAGATTGTTTTCGTTGATATGAATAAAGTCTAGATTTGGTTTCATTGATCGCAGAGACTGTAACTAATAGATAAGCAAATCCAGAATGATGTAATTTCCATCAACAGCTCTCAGTTAGTTTCCAATATCTGTTCGATTCATTGATGAAGAATGAGTTTCAATTACCTCAACAAAAATAAATTGTCGACTTCAAATGAAATTCAACTTTATAAATATTTAACTAAAATTTCGAAATAAAGCTTTTTCAAACAAATGATCAATTATTTTTAAGGCTTGCATAAACACGATGTTTATGTTCATCCATCGGATAGCACAATGTTGAATGTTATCAAGAGCTGATATTAGAGTAAAGCGCATGATAACACAAGATTGTGGATTCAACACAAATATCTACTTTTAGATTATATCCTAGAAACATGTTAAAATCCCTGTTTAAATCGACAGCAATCATAAATCATAAATCAAACAAAACTCTCTTAAATAATAAGCAATTTTTGAGATATCACGTAGTTCGTTCAGGAAAATTCCCCAAGCGACCTTCACGTATTTGCTATGTTTTCCTTCGATTCTCGATCCTTTTTTATTTTAGCTTATTCATACGTTCAAAAATATATAAATTGATATGCTGTGAGTTTGTTTTTATTTCAATTTATCGAAATATATAAAAAATAGGTTCACACAACATAGGCAATCAGTCCATAAACGACAATGTGAAAAGAAAAACAAGAAATGGAATTTTTATCTTTATTGTAAAAGCAAATTTTGACGTAGGGAAGAATTGAAAGGAATTGAAAATCCTAAAAAATCATACGAACAAAGCTCCATAATTTATGTTTATTTTAAGTTGTGTTCGTGCAAGCAATAGGTTCGTCTCAAGAGAGAGAAATTGGAAATTCAATCCAATCTCTCGAAACCATGTTCGATCTTGAAAGCCCCCGGACAATGATTTTTATTTAAATATTCTATTTTTACGGATGGTTTTTCTCAGAATAAAGTTTGAGAATGTCCAAAGTTTGAATCAGATGAACCAAAAGGACATGTCTTTATTCATGTGAAAATTTCGGGTCTTATAAACGCACGCATACACACACATTTTAGTGATTCATTGAGTACAAACAAACGCAAACATTAAAAGGAACGAAGGAAGACGTTGGCATGAGAAAAATCAAAGATTATAATAAAATGATCGTAAAGTCTTCCAATATGGATTGTTAGGATTATTCTTTATTTGATTTCAGAATATTTCGCCGCCTTTTCTTCCTCATTGTCTGTTCAAACAAATTCACAATTGGTATGCATAAGGATTACTGGTCAACCTTTGTCTAGAGATAAAGTTATTTGATATGCATTTCATTTATAATTTTCCCTTTTTCATCTCAAAGAGAATTTTCATGAAAATTTATTCAAATTAGAAATTTTTTAATATAAAAGAATGTAATCTGATACCCTAAACATCAAGTCACTAATTGAATTGAAATTGCTTCTTTTTCTCTTAATTGAAATGAAAATGCGTCAAATCCAAATCAAGAAATTGAAGCTTCATCATCTTACTTAATTGAAATTAGACATTTTCCGCATTAATTTCATTTCTTAACTCACTTATCGCATAATTTTGATCATTTAGGAAAATTCGAAATAAAAGCTGAAAGTCTAAAAAGTTTATTTTCTTTTTTAGTCAAAGCATTATTCATGTTTCCCGTCTCGTATCGTCCGTTACCATGCTATGCCGCACGCATCATTGCTTTTAAAAGAAAAAGAAGCTATGAAGGCGACACAACCATAAATAAAGCGCCTTGTTTTGATCCCAATGATAAATCAAAATCCTTCGTAAATCTTTCTTCATGAAAAGAGAAACGTAGCCGAATGACTTATTCAAAAGGAAACTTTATCCGTCGTTTCACATTTTCTGTGACGCATCAAACCTAAGAATACCGAATACAAAATCTGGGTGAAAAATCTCATTTGCAAACCCATCAGAAAACTGTAACAAATATTGGAATAAATTTTCTAAATTGACTCACTTGCCAAATATATTTTGATGAAAAGCTTTTTGTGGTGAGAAACGAATATTTGCTGAGCTTCCTGATATTTCTGATCTCTGCCATTTGAATGCTTATGCTTAAAACATTTCTAAATATCATACATAGAATATGAAGAGTCAAACAATCAGAATAAGATTGCAAATTTTCTCTCTGTGGTTATGACATTTGGTTTCATGTGAATTTCATGGGCAAAAAATTAAAATAAAATTGTAGGCAAGGCTGATCCTCCTAAAATTTTCACCTGGGATTAAACGAAGCTTTTTTTTAACGTGACAAAGCTTTTAGTTTCAGCAGTAAAGTTCAGCCTTCCACAAAAGCTCAACTTTTCATGTAAATGTCTCAGTTTGTTCACTACTGACTTCTTATCTTTCCAAGCATTTAACTAAAAAGCGTGAAATATATATTTTGAATACGGTGTTCTCTGAATATGTGTTTCCATGTCGGCTCTTGCTATTCATTTTACGATGTTCGCTTTTTCACAAAAGCATCTTTTCTCTCATTTGCTGTTAAATTTGCCGAAAAGCGTTTCTTTTTATCCCATAAATATTTTTAGGCAAAAAATAGAATCTTTTCTTCTCTCTTTTTTATGCAAAAGGGAAAAGTAACTGAAAGTTTTCCGGAAAAAATAAAAATTTCATAACATTTCTTTTTCTATTGAAAGTCTCGTTAACTTCACTTCATCGATATTGTTCAAAAAAAAGCTCGAATATTTGGAAAATTGCTGAGTCAAAGAACTAATTTTCCGGAATATTTCTTTTTTTCTTATCGAATACGACTACGTCGTCAGACTTTTCTTTCCTCTCATTCCAATTTATTTCTTTTCGTAATTGTGAAACATTTGCTCAGCAACCCTATTTATGAGATATTGCAAGCGATTTTCCACTTAATTATAATTTAATGAACATGGTATCGAGTACTACAAAAGTTTTATAGACTTCTGAAACCGAAACATGATCGTTAGCCTTTTCAATTGTTATCAAGTCAACGATAAATAAATATTTCAACGAAACGATATTGAAAAATCCTTCATTCAATGAAGCTTCAAATAATTCATCCTCATAATTTAATTTAAGCTTCCACTGAAAGTCAAATGCGAATGACTGATTATGACAACAAGCTCTTTAAACATAAGTAGGAACGATTTTTGGTCTAGCTCTATGCTCTCATCATAAATTTTTTGTATCATCAGAAGCAATCGAGTGTATTTATCTTTTCTTTAACATAACGCCAATTGAACAAAGAGTAAAATATTGACGAAATTGAATCGAAAAATTGATTGAACAAACAACAGAAATACGAACACTTGTGCCAACACCAAATAAATTAGGAAGCAAACGTTTCGTGGCGTCGAAAATAGGGAGGTGGAAATGTTTGCAAATTACGTCATAAATCTTAGTGAACGTTTGGAAGAAAATCTCAGCAATTTTCTTTGCAAATTTTATGAATCATTTTACTTTGTTAAAGTAATTTGTATAAATTTGCTTGTCTTACTCTATACAAAACATTTTTTTATTGTTTTCCAAAGTTTAAACGCTGTAAAAAAACCATTCCATTTATTTCATTTTTATTTTTTTGCTGTTGGAAGATAAAAGTTGCGTAATAATGTCGGTTATTTCCTTTATATTTTTTCGTCTTCCGTTTTTCTTACGATTTCAACTCGACAAGATGTTATCCCTATTCATGATTCGTGGTGAGAGCTTGAAAAGAGAAACCCTTTTCATATCATTTGACGGCCTCTAGAATTATCCACGTTTTACAATATTAACTTAACAGTTTCGACATGAAAACTCGTTATCGCTTAAAGAGACTAAATCGAGGAAGTTCAACTTAGGAAGCACTTTAAAGGTTGCAAAATTATTTTACATAACAAAGCCTATAAAAAAGTTTTTGGGTTCGATGCCTTTCATAAAAAACATTCTCTATTTCCAAAGCTTTTTGTTCAATTGAATAGGTTGTCAACTCATGTCGAACTCATGTTAAATGTTCAGCAATCCATGAGAAAGTTTTAGAAAAGAAAGTTTAGAAAACCTACCCATGTGTGGTTTGTAATAAAAGTGTTTCCGATGTTATCAAAAATTAGCAAAAGTTGAAACTGAAAAAGATCACAAACCTTTCATGTTTTTATAGTAAACTTTCTATGTAAGTCATCAATTAGTTTTGATTATGTTTGTTTGAATAAATAACAGTTTCGTTACGAAAATTATGGCAATAAATTGGAAAAGTTACAAGTTGTAAATTAAGAATCAGAAATCAGAAATGTGATAAAATAATATAAATGAACATTGATAAAGTCGATACAAGGAAACAAGTCGTTGACTTTGGATTATTTAGATATACTGGGGAGAGATAATTTGGAAGCTCAAACGGGAAATAAATTTATTATGCTAATAAAATTAGTTTAGGCGTGATAAAAAACTCGATTTTAGTTGGAAAATTTCCGTTTTCCTTCATCTTTTCTGTTTATTGGTGCTAAACGCACAATGCGTAACAAATTCAGCTGACTTTAGCAAACATCCAAGTGTGATGGTAAATGTAGGAAATAAGAATAAGAACAAGAGAAAGACAAAACAAATAAAAATTAATGTGACAGAAGAAAGCTTTGCTGCTTTCCTATTTACGATGATTCGGTGTTAACAAAAGCTTCTCGCGCCCTGGTAGTTTACGGGAATGTTTATTGCTTTTTTCTGGAGGCAAAAATGACTTATTTATGCGAAGCAATTAATTAAACAATTTATTCTATTCCACAAAGTGGCATGCTTGGACATTGTAATCCTTAATGGCCGGCTGTTTCGTAATTGAAAGCAATTTCTTGGACTCCAATTTAGCATTGAGGTGAAATTATCAGGAAACAAAGGTTTTGTTAACGATGGCAGAGCTCTTTGCTATTTCCATCTGCATATCTCTCTATAGTAGTTTTAAAACTTTCAAATATTAATGAGTTTTATAATTGCTTTGATCTTCAACGATACGTGAAAGAAATATATGGAAATGAAAGAGTTTTATCTTTTTGTGGCAAACTTAAATCGTTTTTAACCAAAAGTTTTTCTCACAAAAAGTTATGAATTTAAAATTTATCAGTTTGGACAATTCTGAATGTCCATGGAGTTCGGGGTAAACATAAAAGTTTTAATAATTATTTAATGAGGAATAAAGTTGCGTGAAAATTTGTAATATAAGTTTGATGAATAATGAAACAACTAGATATGAAACTGAAAACTCTCAACTTGAGAGTCTCAAGTGATCAAAATATTTAATTACCTTTTAATTACAAGATTTAATAATTTACAAACTTGCATTAAATATTTTAATCTTTATTGAGAAACTGTTGTGGGGTTTGTGTAGTTAAGATTTCCATCATCATAAGCTCAAGTTAATTTTCTTGGTTATTATGAGCTTTCTTAGGATTAACATGAGCTATTGAAAATATCTACCTTGAAACAAACAATATTAAGCTGAGAGTTCGAGATGTAAAATTTTGGAAGAAAATATTAAAACAATCTTTATTGAATGAAAGCTGTTTGGATGTTGTTTCAAGTAGAGAAAAAAGTTATTTTTTAAATTGAAGCCACTTTAAGTAATTGTAGAAACTTCAGAAAAAGTTTGTAGTGCTACAAATCTGCCAATATGGTTTCATGAGTTATTTAAAGTTTACTTGTGAGCATAAAAAAATTAGATTCTTTTTTCAAACTTCATATTTAATGCATTAAATTTCATGTTGTGTATTCAACTAGCTGATAACATAAATTTAGTTCCTTTAATATTGAATCAATAATTATTTTCTTAAAATAATTTTCCTCATTAAGCTGCTTTATTGTTAATCATTGAATGAAGTGAAATTTATGTACTTTCCTTGGTAACAAAACTTTTGTCCTGATAATGAGGATAAAATAGCAATATCTACGAGAGAAACACTTAAATAAATGTGATTAAAGAACGGATATAATGGGAAAGTCTTTAATGTGGTCAATTAATTACTTATATGCACAATACAAAGCTGTGATCAAGTAAGAGCTTTAACAAATAAATAAATAATCCTCTAAGAATGAATACACAAATTTTCATAGCCATGGAATTAGTGCCTAAGCTTAAGGGCTCTACAAAATTGAGAAATCTTTTTGTCGAGAGATTCATTAAAATAAATTTGAAATTCTTTTTGAAGGTATGGAGGTATAAATAATGGAAAATTTGAGGCACAAGTCATTCAGTTTCACGACCGACAATTTAATTAACAATCATTTCCTTCGTTCATTCATTAGCTGTATCATTTTATTTCATGGATTTCCGGTCAGATCTTTTTGCATCGGTAATGAAAGATCGTTCGCAAAATCTTATTCCGAATAACATTTCGTAAATTTTCATCTCAGTTGATGATTGAGGGTTTTAATCTCCATTATAGGGATTTGTAATTCATTTCCTTAATTAAATCTTCTATTTATTTATTTGAACTTTTTGCCCTGTTGTATCTTACGATGTGATTAAGTTTAATAGCTTTCGACGACATCAAATAATACTTGATTCTGAATTTAGACAGTCATAATTCAAAGACAATCAAGTCGTAAAATTAAAATTGACTTAATTCAGGTCGCTCAACTTCCTATTGCTTCGGGGTAATAGAAAGAAAAAAGATAATTTCCGAAACATTTCACGAACAATCGAGGGCTGAAAGTTTTTTCATTATAAAATAAAACCGACGACTGTCTTCCACAATAGATATCCAAGAATGTTTGTTTTTAATTCCTTTTCGTTATTTTCTTTCTTTTTTCTCTTTTCAGAAAAGATACAAGGAGAAAAATCTGTGAAAGCAGTGGGAAACAACCTTAATGTGAGAGTTTTATCTTGTTCACAAGTGAAATTGACATCACCAAAAGAAATCCTCGTCAGCTATACATCGACTGATTTTAAGTAGCTCGCAAAAAGTGAACAAGGATACAAGTAAAAATTGAATAAGATTTTGTCTAAAAAGAAAAGGAAAATAAAACTTTCTTTACTTCCATTGATTAATCAGATCAAGCATGCGGCAAATATGTAATTAATAATTTAACAAACCGCGTAACATCAAGCAATTTGTACGAAACCTTTTTCAAACGCGAAATGGAAAACAGAATTCCTTCCTTCATCAATTACAAATTATTTGCCCGTGTTGAAGAATATAAAATCCTATCATATAATAAACCATCAAGCAACCTTGAGTAAAGGAAAGGAAGAGATTAAAAAACCCATCTCATTATACTCACAGCATAAGTGACGGCAGCGAAGACGAATACGTCAGAAATCTTTCTTTTTCTCTTTAAGATAATTTCAAACGATTATAAGCGTATAGTCAAAGCTTTATGTTTGACACAAACAGCATCTGAACGAGCACAAACACTTAAAGATTAAAAACAGAGAACGAAGAGGAGGAAGAAGGAAACATTTAATTACAAAATCTAAAGTTAACATAAAGTTCACCTTATTAATTTTAAAATGACATAAGAAAAAAGCTCACATGAGACTCGAACATTAACGTGGAAAGGAAAAGCTAATTAATTTAGGAAAATCGTTAAATATTTGATGCGGAAGAGAGAAACTGTCACTGACTAAGTGATTACGTAAAAGAAAACAAAATCAATTAAAAGTCACATAAAAGGGCTTTGGAAGTATTATCAGAGCTTTGTTTGAGATAGGAAGTGATAGAGAGAATATTTGAAAGGTTGTGGCTACCTTGTTTGACAACAAACAGTGTTGTGAGTAATTAAACCGCCATCAACAAAGCGGAAGAGAATGTTGCTAATATTGTATAATTATTGGTAGATGTTGACACGTTAACATCACAGATAAGGTCGTGAAAGTAAACATAAAATTTAATTGAAGGAAGTTAAACTTCATTTCTCAAATTTACCCGCAGTGTGAAAAGCTTCTGAATAAGCTTCTGAAGTAAAGAAAGAGGAAATTTGGCAACAACGAACTGAATAAAAAAGAGAGAAAATAACTTGATGCCCTTATGACGAATCCTAGAGTTTAACATCTGTTGGCAAGGGCTACCCTCAAAAAGTGGAGAAGGGAGGAAAAACATTTCTCATCATCATCATCAATTTGCGAGTAGAATAAAAGTGAAAGTTTAGCAAGAAAGCTTTTCCCAGGCTACATTGAAACATCGCCCTTTAATAAAACTTATGGTTGACAGAAGCAAAATTTCTTCAACAGACAAAAAATAAAATATAAAAGACGGGGGAAGAGAAATAGGAAGAAGTAAAAAAAAAAAAGAAATAAGCAGCAACAGAAGGAACTTTAATGGTCAGACCGGAAGGAAATGATAAAATCATTATTTTTCTAACAATCCCGGTCCAATAAGACACAATCCGATACATCAAAACTTTTCATTCGTTTTTCTGTCCCTCTTGGCCCTTCTTCTCAACATTCATTTCAATCGTGAAACGACGGCTCGGTCAAACGGCTCACAATTCAGTAATCGAATTTGTAACAGCAACAAAAAAGCCATCATCAACCATCTACGAAAAATCACATCGACGGAAAAACGGGAGGGGAAGAAAGAATTTTTGAAGACGAAAGATTGTCATTGTTCCCATTCTTCTCTTATTGTTTGATGTTGTAATGTGAAATAAAAGGCTTCCATAAAATATATTAAAGAAGGAAAGAAAAATAGCAAAGGTGAAGAAAAAAAAAGTTTGAAAAGTGAACATTTAAAAACATTTTTCTTTCGGGTCGGTGAACATATTTTCCTAAAACGTAGCATCTGTTGAAGTGAAGCATTTAAGCAAAAATATTCAAAAGAAAGAGTGTAATAAATAGCTTTAATAATACCTAATGGAAAAACAAAGAAAGAGTTGTTAGAATAAATATTTATAAATATAATCAAACATCCTTTCTCGATTTTCAATATTCGATTTGATAAATCAGAGAAAAAAAAAAGTAAAATTCGTCCGAGACCAAAATTCAAGAATGTCATCAACAATGAGGCACACAATGAGTGAATTCTATTTGTGGATATTGATATTGTTTACACTCAACAATAGCGTTCTATTACAAAAGCCTAGTGGTGAGAATCCAACGTTTTTCAATATCGGCGGTGTCCTAAGCAATGGCGAGAGCGAGAAAAACTTTTCCGAGACAATAGCTGTGAGTATTTGAAAACATTTATGAAGTTTACTTATTGTTGCTTTTGTTGTTTTTATTTACTTCAGTCGGGAGCAGACAAGGTTTATTATGCAACAATTTATCATTATTAACACATTGCTGTTTCTTATATTTTCTTCATTTTACTTTCTCTTCGTTTTCACATACACAATTGGTTAACATTTGCTGACTCAATAGAATATTCATTGAGTTAGAAAAGAGATTTGGAAGCATAGGTCGAGAAAAGTGAAAAGATGAAAGTTTCTCATGGTGGGAAAAAAGAAAAATAATTATCTACATCCAATTAACAATTCAACACCAATTGAAGTAAATTGTAGGCTATTAGTAACCCGCTTTTAATTCCTCTAATTTTCATCTGCAAGAATCGTTACGGAAAGGAATGAAGAAAAAAATTAACAAAAGATGTAATTGTTTTAAAAAGATCTCATCAAAGATTAAAAGCTTTTCTTCGAAGGCCTTAAAATAGATACTAAAATGGCTTCATTTTGAAAGCTTCATAAGAGCTTAAATAAATTTATCTAGACAAACTTTAATGATCCAGACAATTCAAATATTCTGTAAGAAATTGTAAAAAGTTATTGATACTGAATCTAGATAATTAATCAATAAGAATTACTTCAAGAAGAAACCAAGTAGTTGGTAAACCGCTACATCACTTCGAAGCTATGTAGATCTTTTCAAGATTAATTTTGCTTGTCTCTCATCTCATTCCATCTTCATCTCCGTCACTTTGTTCTTTACGGCATCTGTCTGACCTCGTTTTTATGCGAAAGCAATTATGTAATAATTCAAAGCATTTTCATTGCCCAAACTAAAGATGTTGCTGCTTCTCAAGCCTTCTTGGCCGGATTGCTTCATTGTGTACGAATAACCCACTTAATCCTTTTTAATACTACAACAGCTCAAATGAAAACACTTTGAGTCTCTACGGATCGTAATCTCAATAACGCTGCCGCTTTCTTTTCAAAAACCCAAAAAAAAAGACGAAGCAAAGAAAAGCTTTTGTAAACGAGAAGCAAAGCATTGTGAAAGTCGTTCATCGTGTTCGTCGTTTTAGTCAAAGAAGAAAGACAAAAACGAATTTTTTTCATGTATGTAAACGCGACACAAATTCTCTGCATCTCTGCCAGTAGATACCAAGTTATGCAAATATCTTTAAGCTCCTCCACTTTCAATTCACATGTACGTTAAAAAATAAAAATAAAATTATTTCTACCTTTTTTTTTACAATAATTCATGTCGCAGTAAGAAAGAAAAGCGAGGCAAAGATTTTATTATTATGTTATCTAACACATAATTTTTCTCTCATTCTTCTCTTCCGTCGCTGCCGTTTTTTCATGTATCGTGTCTCTTCCGATTCCTTCACTTCGATATTTATGAACGACACGACACACACAACAATCTCGATTCGTAGACATTGAATTATGTACACCAGTATGTGCCAAAAGGAACAACCTATTTTGATAAAACAATACGAATAGATAAGAATCCCATTAAAACAGCTTTAAATGTGTGCAAACATTTGATATCAAAGCGTGTATATGCGGTGGTCGTGTCTCATGAGGAGAAAGACTCATCCGGACATGATTTATCTCCAGCTGCTGTAAGCTACACAAGTGGCTTCTATCAAATACCAGTCATAGGAATCTCATCGCGTGATGCAGCGTTTTCGGATAAGAACATTCACGTATCGTTTCTTAGGACGGTGCCACCTTACTATCACCAAGCAGACGTGTGGCTTGAAATGCTGAGTCACTTTGGATACACGAAGGCATGTAACAAATTACTTTTTTTCTATCTCTCTCTCTCCCTTTTTGTCTCTTCACCTTTTCTGTGATGGGACATTCTTCATCCCCCGTAAGCTCAAATATTTGTTTACTTTTTCCCTTTTGCCTTTTCTTCACCCGGATGATCCCTTCGTTTTATTCATTCCTTAAACAAACATTGACAGAGAATCCTTTTCTACCGTTTTTTTATTTTTATTTTGTTTCTGTCTTTCAATCTTTTTTACTTTTCTTTTCTTCAGGTGATTATCATTCACAGTTCCGATACCGATGGACGTGCGATATTAGGTCGCTTTCAAACAACATCACAAACAAACTACGATGACGTCGATGTCCGAGCAAATGTTGAGTCAATTGTTGAGTTTGAGCCAAAGCTTGAGAGCTTTGTTGAGCATCTTGTGGAACTCAAAACGGCACAATCTCGAGTTTACCTTTTATATGCCAAGTAAGATCTGAGTAAATTGTGCTTGATATAGGATTTAATGAGATTTTATTTCAACTTATTTTCCGCTTCTCTCAAGTACTTTATTACATTCGATTGCGAATGAGAAAAGCTTTTTAAATATAGAAATAAACCATCAGCGGCTTTGTTGTACTTTTCCTAATGTTGTATTTATGTTTACGCGAAAGCTTTTTTCTGCCGATGTCAAGTATGCTGATGCTTCTTTTTATCATCATCATCACGTCATCCACATAACTGAAATAATATTACGACAAACTTCAACTCTCCATTTAATAAATTTTCATGTTCTTTTTTTCATTTTCTTTTCATTGTGACGATAATAAAATTTTGCGGGACATGACGTTGAAAATTCAATATGAATTAGTGGAAATTGTGGGTTTGCGTAATTTCTATTTAAAACTTTGCATTCGTTAAATCAGTGAATTTTAATTAAAATTATGTTCCACAATTTTATGCACATTTTAAATTATTATCAAAGTCGTCAGTAACAAAAGAAGATACAGAAAAATATGTCACTGAAATCTAAAAATACCAAATACCTTTCTAAAGAATTCCCTCGAGGATTATGAAATAGGGAAATGAATCTGATTCTCGAAATTTCTCGTCATTTCCTTCATTCGTTATCAAAACAAATTTTAGTTATTTTTAATTTTGGTCTGTTTTTCCTTAGGATATTTACATTATCGAAGAAGCTTTCGTACTTTGTTCTAGAAATATTTTCACCTACTTTTATTATAAATTTTCTAAATATGAACAATGAAAACGTGTATTAGGAAAGCAAGCTGCTTCGATGGTTTATGATTATTGGTAATAGTTCTTATCTCGAGGATGATTCAGGCAAACGGGCAAAGGGAAGATATTTAAACGAAAAGTGTCATTGATACATATTAAATTACGTACAGCAAGTATGAGAAAGTTCGTTCTAATGGAAAATTCATTATTAGATATTCATTCGGTTCCGCTTCAATTGCTCCACACATATCTTGCTATTACTCTACTTTAGTTGCTCGAGAATTAAGAATTAAGATTGTCTCGACAACAGACACCATTAGAAAAATAAATATTTTCTTATTATCATGAGACTTTCATGTGTGTTGCTGATATAAAGTTTCCTGTTTTTTCGGCGTAAGGATATGAGATTGCTTTTCATTTTTATCATGATTCTCACAACGACAGATAACTGGTTTAAGATGGGAATGCAATGACAAAATGATTGAGAAATAAATGGATTTATGAGAAGCTTGAAGCATCTTAAAGCCCATTAAGACAGTGACAACAGTGAGTGAAAGCTTCCTTTTTAAGGACACATCGTTCGGGAAATTAAGTTTGCGACATCCTTACATCCTTTCCTTTCTTTGACTCTTACACATTTTATGTAATAGCATGTGATAAAACAGACATTGATGGTTTCATATGACGGTTAAGATACGTTAAAACATTTCAGCATTGAAAAGTACAAGAGAATCTGCTGTGAAATTTGAATCAATTACATAAAATCATTTTATTCCCTTTCTTATTTCACTCAATTTCAATTCATTTCCGCTGACGACAAACATATGTTAATGTGGAACAATCATGATTGTCTTACAAACGAACAGTAAAGAGGATGCTACCGTCATTTTTCGGGATGCTGCCATCTTCAATATGACAGATGCAGGTCATGTTTGGATTGTTACAGAACAAGCTTTGTTCTCAAATAATACGCCAGTTGGAGCTTTGGGTCTAAAATTAAACAATGACAATGAAACAGAGCATATCAGAGTAAGTTTGATTTCCTTTGACAATCTCTCGATTCATATTATAAAATAATGATGTAATTGATAGCTCCAATATAATAAAGAGATCAGTTATCCACTTAAAAGCTTTCCGTGCTTTGTTTGAACAAACATAAGAATTCTTTTAATGATGAGAATTTCGTCTTAAACTGACATCAGTTGTTAACAACTTTGAAATGTCGTTTATTTATTTACTTAATTGATCTCACTTCCCTTCTAAATTTAGATTATTCAAATGTGTTGAAGAGGATGCGGAATCATGTCAGATAAAATTTAAACTTATTTGTCGAAAGGGATTTGGAACATTTTAGTATCCATCCTACAAACATTATAAAATTACTTCTTGTTTACCAACATAATTGAGCGTGAATAATTTTCGATTTTTTCAAGCTCTCCTTTCTGCTTTTTTTCATTAATGTTATAGGATAGCGTCTACGTGCTGGCATCTGCATTAAAAGAGATGATGGTGAATGAAACAATTACAGAAGCGCCAAAAGATTGCGATGATTCTGGAGTGTTTTGGGAAACAGGAAAGAAATTGTTTCATTATTTAAAATCTAGAAACATTAATGGAAAAACGGGTCGAGTGGTATGTAAAACTTCCATTATACGCTTTAGTTGTAGCTTTTAAATTTATTTTAATGAATTATAATGAATTTTCTGCCATCAATTCATTGTTAAAATATTCATGATATCAATAACCCTTGTCTTCAACCCTTTCTCAATTTAGGCGTTTGATGATTCGGGTGATCGAATCAATGCTGCATACGATGTTATTAATATCGGAAAAAAGGGCGGCATGAAAATAGTTGGGAGCTTCTTCTACGACAATGTAAGTTAAAAGAAAAGGACACTTTTTCTTCATTAAGTCAACATAATTAATTTACTGTGATAAACTCAAGCTGACAGAAAACAACAACAATATAAAATCCGAACAATTTTTTTCTTTCTTTTTTCTCCTTTCATTTAACATCATTAGGAGCGCGAGAAAATGCGACTTAAAATCAATGACAGTGAGATAATTTGGCCAGGAAAAGTGAAAAAGAAACCCGAAGGATTTTTTATCCCGACTCACTTAAAGGTCTTAACGATCGAAGAGAAGCCATTTGTTTATGTGAGAAAATTAACAGATGATGAAATCGATTGTGAAGAGGATGAGATTCCGTGCCCACATTTTAACGTAACGGATGGAAACGGTATGAAAATTTATGTGAACAAAAAAAGCAAGAAAAAAATGAAAGAAAGATCTGAAAAGATTCCTGATCTATCTACAGATGAGAGTTTGGGGGGAATGCGTATAGGGTGACGGGCTTTTGTGAGAAATTTATTGTTTGATATTAAGAAACAGCGGGTAACGTTGAACGTAAATTTCTTCTTGTCTTTCATTTCGGTGTGAGCCCATTTTCATCATTTCTATTTATAGTAAACTGAAAGATTTATTTGATTGATGATCTATCTCAATGGTGATTTGATAGCGAGTGGCTGCGTTATCTTCTCAAATCTTTATTCTTGTATATTCTTCCATTTACACTTAATGTTGGCATTGACGCTACTGGAATAAAGAAATAAACATAGAAGGAAAATAATCTTCATGTCTATACGCTGAGATTTAAAATATTGGAGCCTTCATTTTTAATGAAGTTGACCCAAATGATTACGAACAGTCAACAAACAATGATCATCCTTACGAAAAAAAACGAAAAACAAAAATGTTGTTAAACAATCAAACAAGACGAGAGTTTTGACTGTGAAACATTTCATTGTTAATTAACTATGAATATTTCAATTGATTAAAAATTGTATTGAAAGTTATCTCATTAATTTTGCATTAAAATTGAAGAAAATGCCTCCAAAACTTTAAAATATAAAAAAATCTCCAATTGAAATTAATTAATGAAAAAATGCATTTAATTGCAATTAGCAATTGTTCTTTAAAAAGAGCTTTCATCAATCCTAATTAATTAATTAACAGAATTTTTCTCTCTTTCTCTCTCTCTCTCTCCTTCTCTTTTCAAACGATTTCTTTAATCTTTTCTTCTGATTTAACTTTACAGAAAAGGATTTTTGCTGTCGTGGATATTGCATAGATTTGCTTAAAGCACTATCACATCGCATTAATTTCACATACGATTTGGCATTATCGCCTGATGGCCAATTTGGTCATTACATACTCAAAAACCTCTCCAGCACATTAGGAGTGAAGAAAGAATGGACCGGATTGATTGGCGAGCTCGTTTCAGAACGAGCTGACTTGATTGTTGCTCCTTTAACCATTAACCCGGAACGAGCCGAATTCATTGAATTCTCGAAACCTTTCAAGTACCAGGGCATTACGATCTTGGAAAAGAAACCGTCAAGATCTTCGACTCTTGTGAGTTTCTTGCAACCTTTCAGCAATACCCTGTGGATTCTCGTTATGGTTTCGGTTCATGTTGTGGCTCTTGTCCTTTATCTGCTGGATAGGTTAGCACCATTTTTACTCATTACTCTTCGTCATTTTATTGTTATTTTCATTCACTTATTTATATGCTATTTAGATCACTTTATGCTTTAGTTATACGCTTTGCATTTTGGTAGTCTGACGCTTGAGCTTTCTCACTTTTCAGATTTTCACCTTTTGGTCGCTTTAAGTTGACAAACAATGATGGGACAGAAGAAGACGCTCTCAATTTAAGTTCAGCCATTTGGTTTGCTTGGGGTGTTTTACTTAACAGTGGAATTGGTGAAGGTACACCGAGAAGTTTTTCAGCTCGTGTTCTTGGTATGGTGTGGGCTGGCTTTGCAATGATTATTGTTGCATCTTATACTGCTAACTTAGCCGCTTTTCTCGTCTTGGAGCGACCAAAGACAAAACTTTCAGGCATAAATGATGCACGATTACGTAACACTATGGAGAACTTGACATGCGGAACTGTCAAAGGATCGGCTGTGGATATGTATTTCAGACGTCAAGTTGAATTGTCAAACATGTATAGATCGATGGAAACAAACAATAAAGCGACAGCTGAACAAGCTATACAAGAAGTCAAGAATGGGTAAGAAGGAATTCTTTTAAAAGTTTTACATTCTTCATCAATTGAGTTCAATTGTTTCTTCACTAAAGTGGACTAATGGCCTTTATTTGGGATTCATCACGTCTTGAATATGAAGCGGCCAAAGATTGCGAACTTGTGACTGCGGGTGAATTATTTGGTCGAAGTGGATATGGGATCGGCTTACAGAAAGGAAGCCCTTGGACAGATGCTGTTACGTTGGCAATTCTAGATTTTCATGAGAGTAAATATCAATTAACTTTTCTTTCACTTCAATAGTGAGACTTATGTGATGTCGATGTCAATGTTAATGTCAATGTTCATCTTCTTAGGTGGTTTCATGGAATCTCTCGATAGAGAGTGGATTTTCCATGGCAATGTTCAACAATGTGAGCAATTTGAGAAGACACCAAATACGCTTGGTTTGAAGAACATGGCTGGGGGGTTTATACTTGTGGGCGCTGGAATTGTTGGAGGGATTGGTCTAATAATCATAGAAGTTGTATATAAAAAGCACCAAATAAAGAAACAAAAACGATTGGAGATTGCTAGACATGCAGCAGACAAATGGAGAGGAACAATAGAGGTAAGATTTCTAACGAAAGCGACAAGAAATGAATGGAAGATGTTTGATAAACATTTGTTTCTTTTATTATTTATTTATTCTTTTTGTAGAAGAGAAAGCATCTAAGACAGTCAATGGCTATGCAAAGGCAATACAATATAGGACTTAATTCAGTCACAAAATCAATTAGTCAGGTAGTCGATAAGAATCGATATCCCACCTTAACACATCGAGGCCCAGAGAGAGCTTGGAATACTGGAGCCCTATCAGCACAAGATCTTTCCGGTCGAAGAAATGGTGAAGAGTTTATCTTTAACAACCAGCGACACAAAAAGCCGCCGAAATATAAACCACCCATTCCCACTTTTGCATCAGATGTGTCTCATTTGGTTGTTTAACTCTTACTCATACATTCGACGGGTTTAATTAGTGTTATTCATTTAAATTGAAATTATTATGTTAACCTTGTAACAACAAAAATGGTGGAAACAATGAAAAAGACAAAAATATTATTATTAGGCGTTATTATCAGTAGAAAGAGAAAATTCACTTGGAAAACACAAATATGAAAAAAGGTGGAATAACAAATGAGGAATCAAAATAATTAAATAAAATAATATATACATTTCGGTTGTTCGGAGTCGTCTTAAATAAAATAAAACTTTCTTAACTATGGCAATTTTTAAAAAAGAAAATAGGAAATAAATCCTAAATTATATGATATTTAAACTATTAAACTAAAGAAAATAATTGTTAAATAAAACAATAAAAGATAATTCTGAGAACAAATGAAATGTATAGTTGAAACAATTTATCAAACTGCCATTTTAGTGAAATGATAAGAGAGCACACAAAACAAAAAATTTGGAAGAACAATTAAAGAAGAAACTAAATTCCTGTTCTATTGGGCGGATACTAATTAAATCTAATGAAAGAATTAAGTAAAAGGAAAGATTGTCGAAATAAATGTTGGACTTGTGTGTCTAATGTTTCTATTCTTATTACTACTTTACGTACGTAGCTAAAAGTTAACGAAAACAAAATGGATAAAACAAGTTAATTCCCATTGATAGCTTCATCATTTAATTTTGATTTATAAAAGGTTGTTCATCCTATTTAACTACTAACCTTTAGAATGAAAACTTTCATTAGATTGAAAGTTTTCTTTCAAAGCTTAACTAATAGTCTTGAGCTTTTCCGAAAGTTCTTTCATTGAAAGCTTTGACTTTTGAATACATAAATGCATAACTACATACATGGTTCTTGTTGAAACCTTCGACGTGGAAAAATTAACGTACGATCCCATACATTTGCAGGCAAAATGAACAAGAGTCATGTCCTTAATAGAAATCACATTTAACACAGTTTAACTAACAGGTTCAAATTGTTGATTGAAAAAGCAGAAAAAAATAGAAAAACTTTAATCGTTAGATAGTTGGAAAATTTAAAGAAGCATGTTCCAATGTTGTTGCACTTGAATGGATTTACAATTTATTGTAGCTGAAATAAAAATATTTATTTTTCAAATATTTGAACAGACTCATATTTGGTAATGTTGAGAAGCAGAGAAATATTTTTACAGACTTATACGAATCATTTTTATTTTGTTGAAAACTTCAAATAAGTATTATGTACAAATACATTTGCGAAATTACTCAAATCTCAAGTACATAACTGCAGATATGATTGCATCGAATAACTTGCATTACCCATTTATGTAGTTCTCTCCACTCTTCGTAATGCAAAAGTAATCAATTACGACTATTCTGTTTCCATAACAATTGCTCAATCTTCTTTCAACGTCACAAAACGTGGCTGTTTGTGATGTAAAAAGAAGTCAATAAATTGTTTTTACATCTTCAAATCTAGAAGAAAATTGGCCATTAAAATTATGATTTCGTTTTTAACCCAAATACTTATTTGAAGAAAAGCTCAAAGGATGAAATAAAAAAGAATGACAATATTTAATTTTATAAAATTTTGCGATTTATTAACTTGAAATATCGAAAAGCGTTGATGATTTTTAAAGCTTTCGAGGCGCGTTTGGTTAGATTAGCATATAAAATTCAATTGAAATCATCGATTTAAAATGGAAGAAGAAAAACAACATTTTGCACCCTTCGCTAACGATAGAAAATTATATTTATGAAAATTATATTTAAACGGGAATTCAGTGGCTTTCATTTTCTGGAAAATGATGAATGATGATGATGATGATATTTGCGCTTGTCAAAAAACTCATTTGCAAGAGAATTTTAAAAGAAAAATGTATGAGAATGGATAACAAAGTTGAGCTCATTATATATGTAAAGTTGTACGAGATATGGAAAAGAAGTCTTTATTATTGTTGGAAAAGTAAGAGTAAAAAGTTTAAATAAATTAAATTTATGTTAACTCATAAAATGGCCATAATGTTTATCCAATGTGAAATGAATGAATTAATTGATTTATTTATGTGATTCTGGATTGGAACGTTCAAACAATGATTAAGTTTATTCTTGGCGAAAATGTATTTTTGTCTAAATTATTATTCTGAATAATGTTTTCCATGACATTATGTAGATAATCTACATTAATACTTACTAGATTGATGAGATTTCGTGCCAAATGCAAAAGAACTTTATTCTTATAAATAGAACTCCACTGGAATCTAGCCAAATTTAAAATTAAATATATAAGATGAAGACATTTATTGCAAGGTAAAAAACAAATTAAATTGGATTGAGGAAAATCAACAGAATGGAAATTATTATGAATTTATCATCGTCCATTTATGATTAAAAAAAGGAAAATATTTACAAAATTCAATTTAGATATTTTGTGATTTTTTCACTAACTTATTTTTTAAAGAAGATGAATAGATAAGTAAATTTTTCCTTACCTACTCGTTTCATTTTACTTCGGTCACAATCTAGCTAATCATAATTTATATTTTGTTTTTAGGATATAAAAATACTGCAAGTTAACAGATACCCATGAAAATGAAGACGAAATTATTAAAATATATATGAATAACAAGGAAATATAATTAAAAACAATTTTTGAAAGTATAAACGTAAAAACATTAAAAAGAAGAAAACATGGATGGAAATTCGCTTCAATGTAAATATTTGATTGATTATGATGAGGCGCAAGATGGTCTAAGGGCTCGAATAATATTCGATGTAATTAATAGTCTTTATTTAGACGCCAAAAAAAATGAAAACTGTTTGCTGAAATATTAATGAATATTCCCACTATTGAACATGCTGATGGAAGAGAACAGAGCCAGACGACATGAATATTTAATTCAAATAATTGTAAATGAAAATCAAATTATTGTTACGAAAATTCAAGTCCTTCAATTGAGGTAAACAATTCCCTGGAACAAACATAAGAAAAACATTAAACTGTTATGAAATTATTAATAAAAAAATGATCAATAAAAATGAAAAATGGAGTTTCTTGATTACCTTTCATGATGGAACTGATAGTATTCAACTGAGTGTTATTAATATTATATTTGAGTGGCAGACATGACAAGGCAACAGCTATTGGAAATTTGCATGATTTTAAAATAAAGAATGAATTACATGAAAAGCATGAACTGTCAGAATCATTTCAAATGCAATTTAAATTTTGACGTTTCATAGTGATAAACATGAAATTTTTTAATGCATCTCATTTTTTATTAAATTAATGCCAACCAACCCACATAATAAATATCCCTCGTCGTTATGGAATTTTTCCTTAAACTTTTTTATCAAATTCCATTAAATATACAAAAAAAAATCAATATATTTATTCACCGAGGAGTTCAAAGATCTAAAACGACATAAAATATTTATTTAGGAAACATGTTCATAAAATTATCTTTCAATGGACAAGAAAAAAACTTCAAATTTTACCTTTCATCTTTTTATTTTATTATATTTTCTTTTTATCTTTTAAAGTCAAATGAAAAAGCTTTAAAATTTATTATGTTTTGATGTGAAATAAGAGGATAAGTGGGAGATTGATGAATTCACTGGGAATAATTTTCTTGTTGCATTAAATTTTCAAGGAGCTTGAATAATCCAAGGATTTTTTTAAGAAATATGGGAAGAAAAGGCTTTCGCAGATTCTTTATTTTCCATTATGATGAAACATTTATTTACCCACATGTAGATATCTATGTAAGTAATGAAGATTGTTAAATAATTTTCCTTTGTTTGCGTGAAAAGAATACAAAGCACACAACCAGATCTCGTTAAGGTGAATTTTTTAAATTTCATAAATATTTTCTCTTCATAAGCAATAACAACATCTAACAGCATACGCATAGACATAAGTAGAATTTTATCTTCATAATATTAGAATTTATGGCAATTTCGTTATGCGCTATCTAAACTGTTTAGAATTTCTTTCATAAATCGTTTTTCTCTAAGAACATAAAATTATGTTAACATTGAATTTCTTCATGGTTTAGGATGGCTTGTAATTTATGTGATGTAATAACAATCAGAACATCGGAAGCAAATTATTTATTGCTTTTTAAGGTAAGGTAAAGTGAATAATGTGGATTTATTCAAACATTTGTTTATGTAGATACATAATTTAATTTGATCTAAATTTGTTTTTAACGATATGAATTATTTTTGTGTGCTTTCTTAATGTCTGCCGAATGTAATAAATAGTTTTAATGGGATTTCAATAATTACATAAAATTTTGACAGGAATATTTTTTGTTTAATTTTGTAAAGAGAAATTAAAATTAATTCCAAAATTTGGATTGTTTATCACTTTCTATTTTCTTTTAAGTTCATTTTAAGTAAAAGTGGAAATCAGAGGTTGCAATAATAAATTTCCTCAGTCGTTAGTTAAAGTTGCTCAGTTATCATTATCTAGTCATAAAATTTCTAAAATAAACTCTTCCTGTTTGAGAAATTATTTATGTTTCGGAATTATTAATCCACGAAGCATATCAAACGAATTCCCATCTGGTTGTACTGATTCAATCTCCTTTGAATCTTCCAATTGAATTTTCAAGAACCCGTAGTCATCGATACCTAAAATGTTTGCTTTCTTCTCTTTTCCATCTGAAGACAAAACTTTGATTGTTGAACCACTGAAATTTTTTTAAAAAAGCATAATTTTCATATCAAGAGAGTTATTCTTAATTATACCTGTGCAGCCAAAATTTGTAATATTGATCATATAAATATGAAAAATCCCCAGTTTGAATATGATTGAATATATCTTCTATCTCGTTGAATATCAACGCAAGAGTTTTTTCAAATCCAAGTGCTGCAAGTTGCCGAGAGTGGGATTTGTTGTAGTTTTCAATTAAATCGTTGATGGAAGTTGTTGGTGTTGAGTTTGATAAATTTATTGCCAAACCTTAGTTAAATAAAGAAAGAAATTGAAGTTCTTCCTGATGTAACATTACAGAATATTAAAATAATATGAAACTCACCAACATTACACACTACAATATTTTGTTCCATTATAGAATTTACGATTAATCCCCCAATTTTAACTTCAGAATTCGCATAAATATCATTTGGCCATTTAAGATTAAGTTCCAATACCTAAAAGAAGTAAAGTAGAATGATTAAAGATAATTACAATTATTATTGACTTTCACGCTTCTCAAGTGGTGAGTACGGCAAAGAAAATTTCTTACAATGACAGACGGACGAATAGAGACATCAAAAAAATTCGAAATTGAATGCGCCCTGCTAACTTTCAATATTCGCACATATTTTAGTATGAAAACTTTAGAACAGTGAAAAATAACTTTAGAACGAGTGAAAAAAATATAAATGAAAAATTGAAAATGTTTTATTATTGTTGATAAGGGCTTGTTCAAAGCTATGTAATAGTATTCAAGAAGTAATTAAGTTTATAAATTGATTGAGTTTCATCAAATTTATTTTAAGTTGTGAATAGGAAAAGAAGAAAAAAAATCAAAATTCTTAATTCCTTTTTCCTAATATTTGCGATATAAAGAATTTTACATGAAACTTAAGATGTTGTAAATAATTACAATAGAGTGAAAGTGTATTAAGTTTTTAAAACTTATTATCTCAAATTCTTTCGCTAATTCCGAGAAGAAAGAAGGATTTTTGTCCTTTTTCCTACTGCGAAGAAGAAAGCGTAAAGAAAAATTTGAAGATGGAAGAAGTGGACAACGGGTTAGAAGTCATTCAGTCAATGATTGACATTTCGGCGGACCGATTAGAGCGTTTGAGGACTCAGTGTGCTACAAGCGCTGAATTAACGCAGCAAGAGACTCGATCACTTGAGTCAAAGCTTGTTCGTATGTTTTGTGAGCTTCTTCTAACACGTCAAAATATGCCCGATGGAATTGAAACGCCAGCATCCAATGATGATTTACGGCAATGGTTGCGAGTGGTAGGATTAAGTAAACAAACAATCAATGCTGTGATCCAACATGTAAACACTCTTGAGACGTTGCTAAAGATGAATGAGAATGACATTTGCGCAATTTTAACTAACAATCAAACAGTACAGATGGAAGAGTCTCGTCGTTTGATGTGTGCCATCAACAATCTCAAACGATGTCAACAATGTTTAAAATCCGGTACTGAACCATCCGACATGTTCTGGGATTCATGGGATAGAAGAAATAATATTCGATTGAGTTCATCATCCAAAATTTCTAACAATCGGCTCACAACTGTGATTGTAAACGATCAAATTCCTCAGGATGATTACGTTCAATCGCCAGTTGAAATTTCTCCACCGGATACACAAATATCGTCATCAAGTCTTATGACAAGTGGCACATTAAACTCCTCTTCGGACAAGCTTCTTAATATGATCTCACCAGAAGAATGTTCTGGTATAAGCAACCTTTCACCATCACCAAGTCCCCCACAAAGCCCATCAGTCTACAACACAACATCACAATCATCATCTGGTAGCAATAGACAGAGACTGGTCTCTCAAAAAGTTTATAATAATAATCTTAATAATAATATTCCACGTTTTAATGGATCCAACAAAGATATGAGTAGCAGCATTAGCAGCATTGGTACATCAACAACGACATCTAATAATTTTAACAACAATGACATTGAAATGGAAATGGGTGTTGATTCAGGTGTTGATGGAATGAGTAAATCGAAATCTAACGAGTCACAACTTTCAGTAAATGGTCAGAAGCAATTGCAAAATGGATCTATAATAAGCGGTTCGGAACTTTCAAGCGAATCAGCAGCGCCAGTTCCTGTTCCTGCTCCTAGAACAAGATTTCCGGTTACAAACAACCATCAAGATTGTGGTAGTGAAAATTATCCCCTTGAGAATCACGTCGTAACGCCAATTATTGTAAGTGATACATCAGCACCGCCACGTTCGCCATGCACACCAGTACGTGTTATGGGACACATTATACAGCACCGGTTCTCAAAGAAATTCAAATTCACGACAAGCACTTGTGATTTGTGCAACAAACAAATGTTTTTTGGCTTCAAATGTACTGAATGCAAATATCGTTGTCACAAGGATTGCAAGTCAAATGTACCGCCTTCATGTGGATTACCAAAAGAACTTGTAGACGAATTTAAAAAGACTCTATACTCAGATGGACTCATGCCAAATGCGTCTCCAAATCTTCCAAGAGCACCTGGCTTGATGCCAGTTAAAAGAAATGAATCACGACGTGCGCCAATGCATAGCATCCCATTTCATGGAGCTGACAGCAGCTCGGCAGGTTCCAGTTGCAACAGTTCATCACCATCAAGTCCCGCTCTATTAACGATTCCTCCACAAACACCCGCCAATAAATCACAATTTAATTTTCCTGAAGTTTCATCTGCCTCAGTTACAAATCAAAATCATCAAAATTCACATCACAACAGTAGCTATTTGCCAAACACAAGTGTTATCATTGAAGATGCTGAATTTGAGCAGCAGCAGCAGCAACAACAACAACCACAGACACATTCCAAAAGTGGCGACAATTCAGTGCATTTACGTAGTAATTTTCCTAATAATTATCAACACTCACTGACGTCAATGATAAACAGTGAAGCGGGAAATCAACAAATTCAGCTTAACGGGAGTATCATAGATATTAATGGTAAGTAATAAAAGAGATTCTAAAGAAATTCATTAATTAATCATTCATCTCCAGGTACCCAACAAAGCAATGACAGTGATAAAACAATGAGTACAGGTGATTCAGATCGAATGACCCCACGATTAGAGTCAGTTGAAGAACGTGATAGTAACATGTGGCCACGTCAAAACAGTTTGTCACTTAAAGAGTGGGACATTCCTTATGATGACCTTAATCTTGGTGCAATGATAGGAAGAGGACGTTTTGGAACAGTATTCAGAGGATATTGGTATGGAGACGTCGCTGTCAAGATTCTCAAAGAAGATTTCTTAGACGATGAGCATGCTATTGAGGCATTTAAGCTTGAAGTGGCTATTTTTAAGAACACACGACATGAAAATTTAGTTTTATTCATGGGAGCGTGTATGAAACCACCAAGGCTTGCAATTGTGACTTCCATGTGTAAGGGGAACACTCTTTACACTCACATTCATTTACGAAGAGACAAATTCAATTTAAACAAGACAACATTGATCGCTCAACAGATTGCACAAGGAATGGGTTATTTACATCGTCGTGGAATTGTTCACAAGGATTTAAAGTCAAAGAATATTTTCTTAGAAAATGAGAAAGTCATCATCACTGATTTTGGATTGTTTAGTGTAACGAAACTCGTTTATGACTGTGATACGGGACTCGCTATTCCTTGTGGCTGGTTATGCTATCTCGCTCCAGAATTGATAAGAAATCTTAAACCATATCGTCCAACAAATGAGGATTTACCATTCACAAAATCTTCTGATGCATACGCTTTTGGCTCGATTTGGTATGAGTTGCTGTGTGGCGAATTTCCATTTAAATCACAACCACCAGAGTCAGTTATATGGCAAGTTGGTCGTGGAATGAAGCAATCACTTACTAATCTTCAAGCATCGAGAGATGTTAAAGACATTCTCATGATGTGTTGGTCATTTCAAGCTGATGACAGGCCTGACTTTAATCAATTGTTTACAACTTTGGAACGTTTGCCGAAGAAAAGACTTGCAAGATCACCATCGCATCCAATTCAATTGTCACGATCAGCTGAATCAGTTTTCTAGAAGAAGGAATACGGTGGTGTTTTGGACAATTCAACAACAACCACCACAGAAGCATGTCACGTTGTGTGGGATATTTAATAAGTTCAATGCGCTACCATTATCCTCATGTGAGTTTTTAAAAGAGTTTATAAGTTTGATGAAAGAATGATTTGGAAACAAAATTCGGTTAGGTTGAAGAAAAATCTTGAAGAAGTTTTTCACTTCTGCTAAACAATATTTTCATTTTGTGTAAATATTCAATTGGAAAAAAATATAAATATATATAAATAGCAAATCACATGGTTAAATGGCTAAATTGCGAGATTTCTGAGAATAGATTTCAAAGATTGTGTAAAGATCAACTCCTACTTATCTACTTGAAACCAGCAAGTCGATAAATAATTAACCGAGAATGAAAGAAAAATATGAAAAATTTTACTTTAATTTTCTTGATTTCTTGATGTGCCAAAACAAATCTATTTGAAATTAAAAAAAATATAAAAAGTGAGAAAATTCTCACAGATTTAAAGAAGAAAAATTTAAAATCATAATGTTCAGGAATAGAAAAGAAAGAATTTGTTGATCGTGAGTTGAGTAAAATCATGAATATTTTGGAGGTGGAAAAGCTTTATAATGCGTTGGGAAAACTTGTTTCACGTGAATAGTCGATTGAGTATGCTTTTTTTCTATGCTTCCTCAAAATGCAAGGAAGTTGTTAAAAGATTACCGGAAAGTCTATTTTTTGGTTTAATGTAAATTCAATTAAATAATAGTAATATTTAAAAAAAATGAAGAATAAAAGTTTTAATATATGAAAAAATCCACACAAAATTGACACAAAAAAAGAATGTTAAAAGAAAGTGAAATGGAAAACAATATTTCAATTAAAATTCGCAGGAAAAACTTTAATCTTTCTTTCTATATTGAGAATGAGCACATGAATTAGGAATTTCAATCTTTTAAAGAAAATAAAAGTTTATCGCCCCAAAATCGAAAGAAAGGCGTAAATAGAAAGCACATACACACAAACGTACACATCATATGGTGTTGTGTCCACTCTGTTTAACTTTGTAAATAAATCTTTCATTAAAAAAAGCAAACATTTGTTGACACTTAAGTAAAATATTGTGATTTTCCCTCGTCGGTAAAAATAATTAAATAAACACAGAAATGAAAGAAATGTGAAGAAGAAAAACAAAAGATTAATTCGCAAGTAAAAAGAAGTAAATTTCTTTTCCTTTTTTTGATTGATGATCACATGTTGATATCATCAAAAGTTAATTAAGTTAAAATTCAAAAATAGATTAGAAAAAGTAATAAACATTGAATTTTTGGGAAAATGCTGATGTTGTTGATGAAGGAATAAAGGAAAAAATCAATTTTTACATACAAAAATTAAAAAAACTTGATACGACTTGAGAATCAAGAGCAATGGAAACTTTTTTCTAGTCAGTTTAATGTTTAAGTTTCATCGAACAGCGATCTCAAGCGAAAAGAAGAATGGAATAAAAATTGATAAAAAAAGCATCGAAAGATTTCTTTCTAGTTGGCTAAATATTTACCTCAATGCAAATATTAAAGTCAGAGTAACATTCACAATCAAATTTTAGTTTATCACATCTGACAAAATTATATATTTTCATTTAGAAGAAGAAAATTTATCGATCATGTTGTATTCCCGCCCATTCCATTAAAAATTTAAATATAAATATTTTGAAAACATGAAATGAAATCATCACAAACTTTTATCACAAAAAGGAGACTTTGAAACAATTATTCGCGAATAAAAGTAAATTAAAAGGAAGGAAAATTTCCTTGAGAAAAGATTGTAAACTAAATGATATCTATGAAAGCCATAAAAAGGAATGAAAATGTTGATACCAGAAATGAATTAAATTCAAGCTTGTATAAGAAGAATAGAAAATGATCATGAAAATAAAATGTTAGTTAAAAATTATCTCCGCAGTGTTTGCTTTTCTGTTATTTTTACAGCTGTCTAAAGTCACATACGTGGGTGCTCAAATAAAATTAAAATTTCACTTACCTCATAGCCTGGAAGTTTGCGAATCGCCATAACAACTGCAGTTGCAATCATATGTTGAATCAAGGAAACTCTTTGACCTAATGGACTGTTCAATGGGATATGAAGTTGAAGGGAGAACATCAAACTTCCTGGTGGACTCAACCACTAGAAAAAGAGAACAAATTAATTTTCAATATTTTTGTGAATGCGAATATTTACCTTGTTACTCCCACGACCTGAAGCTTGTGTCAATTCCTTTGGTATTACAGCAAAGCCATGACAATATTTTATTTTATCGACAAGAATCGATGAACTCGTAAGAATTTTTGAATAAACCAAAAGTCGACCAATATGTTCAGTTTTTAAAGACTGTCGATGAAAAGGAAATTGTTAGTTTAAATTTAAATATTTCAATGAATTTTACTGACATCAAAATAATCCAAAGTTGAGAAGTCGTCGGGACATGTGTGCATCATTATCGGTAAACAGTGAGCGTCGGGTGTGGGAGGATCTTCTCCTTTACCACAGAATTTCACTGTTAATCCATCAAGTTTAAGCGTGTTTGGTGTTTCCATCTTCTCTTTCAATGCTTCAACAACTTCAAATTTCAACTAAAATTTATCAGAAAATGTTAAAAGTTTTTATTGAAAGAAATTTAAAATTAATTACTTCATGTCGTCCTAGAAAATATCCTTTAGTGAACGTTGGTGTATTTTCATCATTCAAATTGACTTTCAAGTCTAGATGTGAGCTGAGAACATCGCCGAAAATTTCATGTCGTAATCCATCATTACTCATCAAAACTTTATATTTTTGTTCGTCATTTTCATACAACGATGGATCAACTTCTAAATGTATCTAAAATTCAGAATAAATATTTTAATGATCTTGTATAATTTTAATAGAATTAAATGTTGACGAACCTGTGAGAAAATAATTTTTCCTCCATTTTCAGTGTAAATCAACAAGAGGCTTGGAGTTTTCCACGTGTCTTCAGTGCCCAAAGTTTGAACGCGAATGTTATGTCCAACACCATATTGATCCTTCAGCTCCACAGACCTTAGTAAGACTAGCAGTCTAAGCTCATTTGTTATTTATTTACAAAAATAAGTGTTTTGAAAATTGCAAAAAAGGATTCGTTTTTGCCACAAAAAGTTTTTTTTTTGCACAAATTTTGTTTCAGATTTTTGTTCGATTAAAGATTAGAAATACAAAGAAAAAAAAGGAAAAAGAAACACACAATCAAAAAGACGACCACAAAATATTAAATGTGAGATTTGATCGTTTGTTTGGTCAATTAAGAGAGTTGTGATAACGAATTGTTATGTTTAAGATAAGATTACAACTAAGCGTTGTTGACATCAGGGCTTAGAGTCAAAAATTTATGTTTTTCTATGAATGTTAATGATGATTAATTTCTATGCACATTAATAGATTGATTTCTAGAACTATTTGGGGGAAAACTAGGAATCGAAACTAAAATGATAAATTTGAAAAACAATTCCAAGCCCTGATTAAGACACTTAAAGTTGGAAGGAAGAGAGAAGTGCAAAAGACTGTGAAGTTTCTACAGCCAATTTCTTTCTATTCTTATCGTATTGGCGACTGTGAGTTTGGTGCGTAATTAAGCAATTATGAAATTAATTGAAGTGAAGCGTCAAACATTAAGACTTAATAAATAATTCATGCATCATTTACTACACACATTCACATTTAATCGTCACAATACAACTTACGGGTTTTCAGACGCTGACGATGGACGTTCCATTGGTGGTTCATCACTCTCCTGTGAGAAGTTCTTCTTGATTGGCGAAGGTTGATAACAGAAAATGTGATGCATCATTTTAATGTTCTTCCATTTCCCATAAGAAAATTGAACAAGTTCATGTTCACGGACCTGAATGAAATTCAATAATCTCTTTTTATTCTGATTTATTAAATAAAGTTCAGTAATTTACCTCAGCTGTGTGATAAGTCGGCAAAACATGTCCCAATAAATCTGAACACAAACAAAGAACCTTCCCACCTTTAAAGAAATATTCCAGGAAAATGGAACCAATGTCAGATCCATTAACTGATCCACAAACAACAAGCAATGTTGTGTTATCCAACCAAATTTGATTTCTAACTTGTTGTGCATTCAAGGGGTAAATTGTGTACGTGTGCTTCTCTAAGATCGTTCCAAGAGTTTTTATGACATTGTCTCTGGTTGTTACGCTGTCTGAATACACGAGAATATTTGGTGGCTTAGCTAACATCAACTTTTGTCTCTTTTGTTGTGACGTTGTCGCTGGTTTTATAAGTGGAGCGTTTTTAGCAATTTCTTGTGCAGTCACCTTTGGTGGAACGGCTGTTATGGGTGGTAAGTTTATCGGTTTCGATTTAACTTCAGATTTTTTTGGTTCAACAACATTTGCTGTGGCAACAGATGAAGCTTCTTTTTCAGCAGAAATTAAACTTTTTGTTTCATTTTTAATCGTAGGTTTTGGCGATTTTTTTTCTACTTCAACCTTTGGCTGAACTTTAACGACTTTGGGTTTCTTATCTTCAGCAAACACTGGCATTTTAGCTGGTGATCCTGTTGGGAATTTCGGTGATTGAGGTTCATTAGAAATTTTACTTTTAATTGACGCATTGGGTGATTTTGACGGAGTTGCTGTTGGAAACTTTGGGGACTCTGGAGTTGTTGCCTCAATTTTCTTCTGATCAGAAATGCTGCCATTTTGTTCAGGAAATGACGGTAAATTTGGAGCGATGGGCGATTTGAGAATTTCTTGACGTTTTAATTCAACTTTCAATCCTTTAATTTTCTCGTCAGTTTTTTCAAGTGATAAAAGTTTCTTTTTTGGCGTGTCGGGTGATGTTACAGTATTCAAGAGACTTTCCTCAATAGTTTTCGATGAGATAAGATCTGGTTGAACGATACCAGTCTTTCCTTCCGTCAAGTTCTTCTTTTGCTCATATTCCGTAGCTTGACTTGCTAATCGACTCAAACTTCTAAGTCCATCAAGATGAATTTCCCATTCTTCTTCCGTCGTCACATCAGCTTGCGATGTTAAATGATCTTTCCTCGAATGATTATAAATGTCACCAAAATCTTGAGGAACTCCTTCGATTTCAACTGTTTGAATTCTCATTAATGGCAACGAATCATTGATTGCGTAATTGTTTTGTACGAATGTACTTAAAATCATTTGCGATAATTTTCTCGAGTCGGTTTTCAAAAGAATTGCAAGTCGAGTATCAACTTTCCATGCTATCAGCTTACCAAATGTTTCGATCTATGTGTAGATACAAAATCATTGAGTCATTCATTCATAAGGGGTCTTGAGTTATAAATTAGCAACTTGTGAAAGCAATTCACAGGTTTATGATTAGAAAACTTATGTACACGACTCGTGAATTGGCTTCAACTCGCAAACTTGCAACTTACCTCAAGAGATTGTTGATTTTCGGGAGCTTGGATAAGATCAGCTTCAATCAAAGTGTAAATGACATCATCCTTGTATATTCCTGGAGCTTCATCGGTAGTTGTTTTGAAAGGAATATAGCTCGGAGGTTGAGGAAAAGTTACGAAAGGATTCATAAAGATCATTTGTTTTGGTGACACAGAAATTCCTTGTGAGACATCGTTAGACCAAAAGCATTCACCAACAACAGCTTCACTTGAATTGACACAAAGATCTGATGTTGCAAGAGCCGCTGTTATTCCTGTGATTAAATTTATTGCTTTGTTATTTAATTTTTCCATAGAAAAACATTTATTTTTTACCAGCACTGGATCCATCGGATGTCTTTAGGAAGACAACAGATTTCTTAGCATCCAGCACTTTATGAACCTTCTGATAAATCAATCTCAATCTCCATGATTGAAATCCTGTCGAAACCATATAACAAACAGTTAATAAAACCATAATTGTTAATGACGAAAGATTTTTCCTTATTCAGATTTCGATTTTTCAATTGATATCAACGAGGTTTCTTGTTGATGATTACACAGCACACTAATCCCTTAATGGAACATCTTTTTTCTTGTCTTTTCTCACTTCAACAGATTCGTCATCATCGATAATTTAATTAAAAATCGCGTTAAAAGAGTTGGTGATAAATTTTCTTCTTTCTGAAAAGAGAACAGCAACAACATAAAAAGTAAAATGTAGTTTTACTCCCTGCACACGACTCCAGTTACAGTAAACATTCTTTATATGGAATGTGAACAACTTTCAAGATGTGTGTGAGGTTTTTCGATATTTTGAATGAAACAAACATTTTTAAATGAATTTTCTCTTCTACTTATAAACTGCATTTATGAAAATGTTTTTACAAAGCAATTTTTGCCTCAATAAGAAATTTATGGAATTATTAAAAGAAAGAACTTCGACTGTAATATTTTAAGGTTGCGAAGAGAAAGAAAATATTTTTCAAAACAATCTTGATAATAGAATGAAGAAAAGAAAGGACAGCTTAAAACCCACTGGAAAAGCGGCAATAAGTTCAAGTTTCAGAAAAAAGTAAGCATTAAGTTTGTTCTTCTTTGTTTTCTGTATTTGTTTACATTTTTATTTATTTTTTCCATTTTTAGAAGTTTGACTACAACTGGACCCGTCCGGCCACCAATATTTCCATCAGCTGATGTGGCATTTAAAGCACTCTTATCAGCAAGGATTTGTGCATCGATTTGGTGTCATATTACCGACTGTGATGAAACTTTTAATTATTGGGAGCCGCTTCACTATTTGTTGTATAACAAAGGCCTCCAAACTTGGGAATATTCGCCGGATTTTGCATTGCGATCTTACACTTATCTGATGATACATGGAGCGCCTGCATATATCTACAAGCAAATATTTGATCCCAATCCAATGTTGATATTCTACTTTATTCGACTTTTACTCGGACTTGGATGCGCACTTGCAGAAGTTTATTTTTACAAGTGAGAAATTTTTTATTATTCATTTCATTACAATGAAAATTGGAACAAAACATCAGATTAAAAATAGTTTTTCTAACTATTCAGAATATCTAAAGTCATTACCTCGATTTAAGTAAAGATTAATTAAATTAAATAATGAAATTTGATTACAGAGGCGTTTGTCGTGAATTTGGAGTTCATATCGGACGATCTTGGCTGGTATTTCAACTATTCAGTGCTGGGATGTTCATTTCATCAGCCGCTCTCTTACCCAGCTCGTTCTCAATGTACTTCACTATGTCAGCATTGGCAGCATGGTGGCATCAAAAATACAAGCTCGCCATTTTCTTCACAGCCATTTCAGTGTTACTTGGATGGCCTTTCATTGGATTAATCTCAATTCCAATTATTTATGATATTCTGGTAAATCAAAAGCAAATTCGAATCTTCATCTTCTGGTCAATCATTTCTGGTGTGACAATTCTCCTGCCGATGATCATTTTGGATTCATCGTACTTTGGAAAGCTGGTGATGGCGCCAGTCAACATTGTTCTGTATAACGTGTTTAAGAAAGACGGCGGTCCAACCTTGTATGGCACTGAACCCTTCACCTTCTACATTTTTAATGGATTTCTCAACTTCAACATAATTTGGCTGATGTCGTTAATGACTCCACTTTTCATTATCATCGGATATGTTGCCGTGCCATCAAGAACAAAACAAACAACATTGACACTTCCTTACTACTTAAGTCTTGCACCATTTTATCTTTGGTTAGCTGTGATGATGATTCAACCTCACAAAGAAGAAAGATTTTTATTTCCTGTTTATCCACTCATCAGTCTCTGCGGTGCCATCACACTCGACATTTGCCAAAAGATTTTCTTCAGAATTAAAAGCGCAATTGTGAAGATAAATTCAGCGACGCACTATTTGAATCACACGACTTTCATTACTGTGTTTGTTGTCATTGTGTCGGTGCTTTTGAATGTTTCGAGAATTCTAGCGATTTATCGAAATTATCATGCACCGATGGATACATTTATGGAGCTGAGTACATCGAGAGACATCCTTGAAGATCCAAATTCAAAGGAACCGATAAACATCTGTATTGGCAAGGAATGGTATCGTTTCCCGTCAAGTTTCTTTCTACCTTCAACTCGCTACTCTATCAGGTTCTTGAAGTCGGAATTCCGTGGAATTCTTCCAGCTTATTACAGCAATCACGAGAATGCAACACAAATGACTCATCATTACTTCAATGACATGAACAGAGAAAATTCTTTCATGTACTTCAAGAACATTGAAAAGTGCGATTTCTTAGTTGATCTTGATCTCAACACAAAGACTCATCCGCCCTTGGAGCCAAATTATTCAGCCGACACTGAACATTGGACAATCTTAAAGGAACTTCCCTTTCTCAACGCTCAAATGTCACATCCAATTTATCGCGCATTTTACATACCTTTTGTTTCCTTCAAATACATCAAACACGGAAGTTACAATCTGTTGCAGAAATTTGTTCCCGAAGCAAGTGATGAGTCAGTGAATTGAAATGAATGAAATTAAATTAGAATAGAATCGTAGCTGGTGTTCATTTTTTTACATTTTGGTAGCTTTAATTAATACGAATTTTGAAAAATTAGTCATTGATTGTGATGATTGTCTGATGTGTTGTGCTCATCACATGTTGAGTGGTAGTAGGTGAGTAGAACTTTTCAACGGCTAAATAAAGTTAGTCACAGGAAATTTCAAACCCATAAAAAACCAAATAAATAAATCGAGTGAATATTTTTAATGTTTTGTGTTTAAAATACTTCTGAAGCAAACACTTTAAGACATTGTTTAATTTTCTCAATGTCCATCCGGCTATGAAACCACCGGCCTAGAAATAAATTCTTTAAACCGCGTCAAATATGCTAATTAGGTTCCCAAGCCAACATTTACAACACGCTCAGAACTTTGACTGAAATTATTTTTACCAAAAAAACAAGAGAAAAGAAGCCGAAAGGGGGTGACTGGGACGAACGCGAAATGCTAATGAAGGGAACGAAAAATCAGGTCATATTATGGACGATCGATGATATAAATTTGCATTACTTAATAAAAAGCGCGAAAGGTGAAGAACCTCTCCGTCCATATAAATAAAAAAAACTTTAATTTCCCATCCTTCAACTTGATTGTTGTTTGCCGTAAATATTTTTTCGTTTGTTGCTTTTCTTTCACTTCTATTTGTCTCCATTTCTCCCCTTCGCCTTCTCTCGTCATGACTCGACTTCCTTTCATTCACCACCAACGTCGACTCATCGCAACATTTTCAACTTCTTTAGTTTCCGCTTGAGTGCATTTCCGTAAAAATGGCTTATAACAATGTGTGTAGTTTTCATTTTTAAGACGATACCTGAAAGCGAACTACAAAAAGTTCGGTCGTTTCCATTTAGAAATTTTCATCAGTAACGTCGAATTTATATAATTTTATGTTTTTGTTTTAAGTGTGATTTAATATTAAGAAGTTTGAATGTGAAATGAAATTAAAAGTTACCATACAAAGATGTCAACAATGCCATTAAGAATCGCCGACACTGCTATGGTTGTTATAGAAATCAAAACCAACCACAAATAAAATAAAAAAAACTTTTAGTTATACTTTGAAACGAAGAGCGGTTGTTGTTGTTTTATTTCAATTTTTTTTCAGTTTCTTCCCTTTCCCGGCTCTCAAGCTAAGCACACAATTTTAGTTTTGCATTTTACTTCAACGCAGTCAGTCGTGTTTTTGAACGTTGCTTTATGTTTTTTTTCTTCTGTTGTTTAACAATTCCCTCCGATGATCGGACACATGGAAAAAAAGAGAATTCAACATCAATTTAAATAATTACTAAAGCGTATCGAAAATATTAGATACACATGGTGAATCGGACAGTGAGACGAGAGTGCGCGTATAGTGATTTGTAAACAAGAGAAAAGAAGATCGGATCCATTTTCATGATCCAATTAAAGTTTTTTTAATATTAATGTACTAATGATGATCGATATCGAATGAATTTTAATGGTGGTGTAGAAAATTCATCAAAGAACAACTCTCAAGCTTATTTATGCTTTGAAATGATTCAATTCGATCTACCAGTTGGATGTTTTGTTACTTAAATTTGTTTTTCCCTAATTTTGCAAGATAAAACGGTTAAAAAGAAAAGAACGTTTTGTGGCCTTAAGAAGCTTATAAATTTTCATCAACATTCATAAATAAATAACAGCTAACAGTTTTTGAATCTTCTTTATTTTGATATGCTACGATATAAGTTGTAACATGTAAAAGTAAAGCAACTGACTGATGATTCATTATGATGTGTAGCAAAAACGTTGCTTTCAGTTATGTAGATATTTATGATGAAATTATTTCAGTTTTTTTCTTTCGACTTTACTATCATTGAATCATTTTGTAAATCGGTGTCGTGATGCACTTGATGTTGACACATAAATGTATAGAACCAGAACGGGTTAGAAATGTGCATGGGAGTGTTACTTTGTTGCATTTTCTTCTTCCAAACCATCAATAAACATTGAAGTGATTATAAATAAATTTAATTTCATCTAACCAGAAACAAAAAAATTGGAAAACTTGTGAAAATCAAAACAAAATAATAAGTGAAAATTAATAAAAATTTTCAAGTTATGAAAATTGTCTCATAGTCGAAGATATCAATCACACCGTGACGATCGAACTTTCTTTAGCAAATCGCATTCAACATAAACCTACTTGTAAATGTTTCGTTATTATTAAAGATTGTTTTGCGAAGAAGAACAATATTTCGCGTAGTGCTTCTTTCTAACAACAGTTTTGTATGTAGTTTGCGATTTCTAGAAATCAAAAGTACTTCTCGCTTGAAAACAATTAAAAAGAAAGAAAAGCTTTGAAAATAACAATAAAAGAAGTCGCTGGTCTCGCTTGATGAGCATGAAATAAACGGAGCTCCAATTGGCTTTTAGTGGAATGCGAACTTCAACGGAAAAAAGAGAAGTTCAAGCGCTTCGTCACATCACTGAAATTCCACATCGTCGTGTTGCTGAATTTTCCAGCGAAGAAAGAAAATTAATTGATGAAGAAAGAAATAAAAGTGAACAAGACACGCTGTGGCTTTCACCTGACAACAACGACTGGCTGGTTGCGAGAGTAAAAGTGCGGACACTTCAAATAATCCACGCATGAACTCAGGAAAATTGTTGATTTTATGCCTTTGATTAAGTATAAATATTTGCTTTTCAACCGAAATCACGAGCGAGACAAAGGAAAAGTGCAACACGGTGTTGTTACCTAAAATTGTACATGAAAATTCGCAACCGAATTCGATGTGCGCTTATGAACAACAATTATGTAACAGTCGACACTTCCAAGTTGAATTTTCTTTATTGTAAATTTGTTGAAAATTAGAAATGTGGACAGGCGTGACCTTTCATTGAAAACTAAGATTAATGTTGCTGTTATGGCAGATAAAAAGTGACAAAACATTTAAACAAATTGGAGATAAAAAATTCTCAAAAACTCATATCAAAGAATGTATCCAAAGTGGCTTATTGTGTTAGCTATAGAAATAGTTTTAAGTGCAGGTCAGTTGCCGATATTAGACTCGCGTTGTTATCTTGAAAATGGTGGATCGGCTGAGAACTTTATCGTCAGTGAAGATATTCGTGTTGATTCTGTGATTGGACAATTAAAGATTAATGGCGATCCATCGCCAAATGGAAATATAAATTTATCATTACGTGAACGTGATCGTAATGCTCCAGTAGCAATTGACCCTGGCACAAAAGATTTAATTCTTACGTCGAAGTTAGATAAAGAAGGTGAACTTGGACCCGCTTCGGTTTACGTTAATGTTGTTTGTGATCGTAAACATTCAGATGGAATTCCAAGCTTTATAATTCCTGTAAATATTCGTGTACAAGATGTCAATGATAATAATCCAAAATGGATTGGTGCACCTTACACAATAAATCTCTCAGAAGTGACAGTTAAAGGCACAAGGATACTTCAAGGTGCCCGTGCTGTTGACGCTGATCAACCTGGTCCTTATTCAACTGTTGAGTATCAGGTCTTGCCAGGTCCGTTCTCCGATTACGTGGATTTTGTGAATCCACTTGAGGGAACTTTACAGTTGAAGAAATCACTCGACTATGAACAACTTAAAAATTTCACTGTTAAACTTCGTGCACAAGATCAAGGAAATCCACCGAAATTTTCCGACACTTTTCTTCGTGTCTTCATAACTGATGCTGATGATCAAAATCCAAAATTCAAATACGATTCTTATACGTCTGAATTCCCACCGCTTGGAAAAATTGGAAGACTAAGAATTTATCCGGAATCAATCAGAGCGTGGGATCAAGATGATGGTCTTCAAGCCGAAATTCGCTACTCAATTAATCCATCACCCGAATCGCGATATTTCTCAATTAACCCAAAAACAGGTGACATTGATTTAATAACATCATTTGAGGTTCAAAAGACGACTTTAGTTTTGAAGGCAACTCAAGTTGATAACAAAGATCGATACGCTCTTGCCACTTTGACAATAATGCGAGCTGGTAGTAGTAATGGTGGAGTTGTTGGTGGTGGTGGGGGCGGAAAATATGAAGAAAATATTCGTAATGAACAAACTGTAAGAAATGATCAAATAGCCGGAACAAGCAGCACAAATGTTAACATTGATCGAACACCGAAAATTCAGTTCATTCAACCGAAATATGAAGCAAGAGTAAGAGAAGACGTTCCAGCAGGTGCACGTCTCATCGCTCTACCAACTAATAAACCATCCGAACGATATCTTCAATACACGATTCTCGACAAAGCCCAAAATGAGATCTTCGAAATCGGACAATTTGGCGAAGTAATTTTGAAGAAAGCGCTCGATTATGAAAAAGCGATTCGTCATGTTTTTCGCGTTATGGCAAGCGACGGCATAAGCAATGCAACATGCCAAGTCATCATTGATGTTTTGAATGTTAACGAGTGGGATCCGCGCTTTCGACAACCGTATTACAGATTTCGATTCCCGTCGCGTGACGTAATGAATATTTCAACTCCAATGGCTCTTGGGAAGATTGAAGCAGCAGATGGTGATCGTGGAGAGAACATAAACTTCAATCTTCGTGGTCAATATGCATCACATTTTGTCATCGATCCCAATGGTGTTATTTGGTTGAAAGATCCATTGGAAGGTTTCATAAAGAAAGAATTGAGTTTGATTGCAACTGCAACCGATTCTGGACAAAGAACGACGACAGTTCCAGTCACATTAGTGATGGAAGCAGAAACATCACAAGCGCACTTTCCTTCTTTATTCAGTTTAGTTGCTGCAGTCTTCATTATTTTTGTATTCGTTGTTATTCTCATTTCAATCTTTATTTTCAAACGGTAATTAATTAAATAATGAAGAAAATGAATGATTAAACTTAAGATTAAAATATTTCCGCTGTTTTTTGTTTCTTTATCTTCTTGTTTTTTTGCATAGAAAATCAAGTCAAGTTCATAGCAATCTACCATCTTCGATGCAATCATCAGCTGGCCTTGTAAGTCAAGAGAAGCGCTTAATGAATGGCCACATGATAGATTCAACTCAAGAACAGTTGAATTTCCTTCATGCAGGAAGTAATCTTTCTCCTGGTGCTTCATCAATCGCTGCAACCATCGATGCGCAAGCTCAAACCCTTGGAGCTTTGGCAAGGTCAGGATATCGTGGAAGATTTTACACTCAGCCACCACAAAATGATGACATCGAAAAAGATTCGATAAGCAATTCAGAAACCACAACAACAAGAGACATGAATCGAGCCACTGATCCGAGAAATAAAAAGCTTAGTTGGCAACATGAAGAATTTCAAGTAAAAGCTTTAATTTTATTAAAGATCATTTATTGTCAGTTGCAAAATTATTTAATTTTATTCCAGAAAAATGATGTCAGTGGATCACTCGATCTTAACGGATCAACAGAAAATAATCTGATCGTTTATTTCTAAATGGAGAAAAAGTTCATCAACAATCATCATCATCGATCATCATCATCATTGACAAAGCTCTCATATCCCTTGTAAAGTTTCTCCCCATTAGATAATAAAAAAACAACACAAAAAATCATTTTTTGTTCAAAATGTTCTTCAATGTTTTTATGAAATGGAAAATATAAACGTTTTTATTAAATAATTTTCTTTTTCTCTTGTTTTTTTTCTTGTGTAGATATTTAAATGGAATTTTGTTCCAGTAATTTTTTAATTATAGAACTTACACGACAAACGATGGTTAAACGATTTTTATTTTTCTTTAAAAAAGGACAATTTAAGTCTTACTGAGGTGGATGAAAGGTTTTTGTTGGCTTAAAGTGTTATGATTAATTAGAGCATTACATGAGTCGTGACAATTGCAATGTCACAAACGTCTGATAATAATTTTCATATATTTACATTCATCGACATGGAAATTTAATTTTTAACTTTTAACTAAGCACGTGAGAAATAAAAATTCATTCCCATAGTGCTTTTGTTGTGCTCGTTTTCATTATTGGTGAAGAAATGAAATGACAATTGTCGCAATTTCATTCGTCACTCAATCATAAAATCACTTTAGAACCATTCACATTTGATCATCAAAAACTATTATAATATTCAACAAAAAGGTCTCGTCCCTACTTAAAATATCTAATTTGAAATAAAAATTGAAAATCCAACATTTTGTATAAGACATAAAAAAAGAAAAACTTCACCAGGAGTTGTGGAAATAGATACAAAGGGTTAAAAGGAGGAAAAAATAAGAAACGTTACTCGTCTCGATCTAATTAATCGCCTTGAAGTTAAGTTAACATTGAATGACATGATTGAGCTTGATTCAAAGCGAATTATCCGAGTTTGAAAGAACAAATGGAAGTTACAAAGTTGATTTACTTCTTTTTATGTTCATCCATTGAAACACCGCCTGAAATGACGAGAACAAAAATTAATTAAATGTTTCATAGAAGAAAAACTTCATTTTACCTGGACCAAGATTCACAATCATGAGCAATCCACCGATGACTGATAAAGTTTGGAAAAAGTCATATTTTAAGAAATCACGAAGAGGTTTGTAAGAAGGAATTGTCCACCATGCGTTATGATAAAGATTAAGAACTGTCAAGAGAGCGACTAAAATCAGAGCTGAGAGTTTTGTTTTGTAGCCGACTATTTGCGGAAAGATAAGAAAAAAAACACGTTTTGATTATGATAAGATTAAGAAAATTATTTCCACTCTTTACCTGTAACAAGAACCATTAAAATTGATCCGACAATGTCTTGTACGATTTGGAAGAAGCTCAGCTCAAATCTTATTAAAGTGATGAACATGAAAGCCAATAAGATTCGGCCAGCGAGTTGCATAAAGTTCTTTGGCTTGTTTTCACCCATGCTTGGAACGCCTGCAAAAAGCGATCTTGCTTCACCTCGGGATTCTGCTAGTACAAGAAGAAGCGCACCGATGAGAGCCAAATTTCTTAGAAGGAACTGGAGATCCCAAAGGATTGAATAAGCAATTGTCTAAAAAATTAAAGTAAATTGTCACCTGTTGATTGAAACGATCAAAACAAATTAAAGAAAAGTCTTACTTGAAGTACAACGATGAAGAATAAAAGCCCGCAAGCAATCTGAACACGTAAACGAGCAAGAACCATCACAACACCACCAAGTTGTCCAACTAAATTCAAAAGAACAAAAACAGTAGCTAAAAACTTTCCACAATTCCACGACATGTTCATGTATTCTCTTTGCTCGTTCCACCTTGAAAGGATAAGTAATTAATGGAAATTTTGACCTCATGAAACCTCATTTCGTTAATACTTACTGTACCCACATACGAATTCCATCTTCTAAGAATGTTGCAATAAGACAAAGTCTAGCAATTGTCGGCAGAACCCGTTTTCCTTTTCTCTGAACCTAGCATAACAAAGAATATAAATGATTAAGACTAGTCATTCCCTATGATTGTATTTGATGTAAAACAAAGGATGAAAATGACAATTGTTCGTTACGCGAGAAAGTGAAGTTTTTGTATTTTGATGATGTGGAATTTGTTAAACGAACTTTAATATTCTTGTGATTTAAAGAAAATTCCATGCAACTGTTCTGCTTACCTGATCTGCAACATCCTCTAGCTTCGATAGTAATTCATTATTAACCATTTTTGTATGTAAATTTTGAAATAGTTATGTTAATATTAATCTCGAAGTCAATTGTACAGTCGAACAAAGTCACAAAATATTGTAATCTACATCTGAGAATGCAATTTCGAACTTTCGAACTTATTTTTTGAATTTTAAATCGACGTTAAATTAAATTGGATAGTTATGGTGAAAAATGTTGAATTTTTTTTATTTTAACAAGTTTATAAAATAAATATTGGAGTATAATTGATTCTATAATAACTAAGTACATTACAAACATAAAGATCTTAATAATCTCTTTAGAAACTTTTCAGTCAAATAATTTTGCTGCCATTCCTAATGCGTTGTCTTCTTGCTTCATTCTTATTCTCAAATCGTTCTCTTTATTAAGCACAAACGACGCAACATGAATTTTTTCATCAAGAATTCTGTTCAATTCAAAGACATCATGTTGATCATTGTACGGCTTCACAATTTGTTCTGCACACCTCAGAATGATCACAAAAAATAAGAATACCAGAAAATTTATGATAAGAGCTGTTGCAAGAATATATTTCGAATGATTCTCTTCGAGACCGTTTGATAGTTGTCTTATCTAAAACAAAACAATGCCAATACTTTTTCCAATGACTCAGAATAAATTTACTTACTGCTCCGATAACAAAAAATGCGTATAAAGAAATCTTAACTCCAGTTGTCAAACCCCATGAAAATCCTTCATGTTTAAAATTAATTAAACGATCACATTGAGTATGAAGATGATTAATTTCGTTTATCAGAGTGTTCACGAGCTTTTCATCAATTTCCTGTTTCAATTTGGCTTCATAAACTGCATGCAGTGCCCATTTAATTGGCATGAAATGTCCTGAATGAACATTCAAAAGTTTGTCTTTGGTTTTTTCAATAAGTTTTTGACTTTGTACTTCAAGTTTGGCTCGAGTGTTATTCTCAGATGACTTCAGACGATTAAAAACCATTGGCGATAGAAAACTAAACACCATTGCAATAGCAGATGTGACATATTTCATGATCCCCTTCTGCACTCTCTAAAAAATATTTTCATTTCAAACTCACCTCGAAACTAATTTATTTGCAACTCACGTAATTTTTAATGGCAATCGAGACTAGGTTTGCAATTTTATCAGTTGGTGGAATATGCTAAAATGTATTTTATCACTCATTGAATTTTCTGTTTCAATGAAAAACAAAAACGAAAACTTTACTCACACTACTCACGTCACTGACTTTTTTCACCGCAAACGCTTGATAAACTCCCAAGAAAAACATTAATTGTCTCCAATCATCACAAAACGATAAAGCTTGTAAAATAATCTTTTGCTGCTGAATATCAAAACCAAAATGAAATATTGCCCAAAGATTTCCCCAAATGACTAAATACAACAATATGTGCCATCTTATCATAAGCCACGTGAATTTGATTTGATTGAAACTCGTCGATAATCGGGCTGAAAATTTACTGTCGCTTTGACCTTGAAGTAATTTGTTAGTTTCCGGAGGATCAATATGAACTATCACTCCTTTATTATTCTGTTCCGACTTTCCATCGTCATCCTTTTCACTTTGAACTTCATTTTCAAGAGGAAGTGTGAAAATCCAATCATCTTTTCCCATTTTATTTTTGAAAATAAAATTACGTAAAGCACCTGAATGTTTTGAAATCTAGAAAACAACTGAGAGAATACCAAAACAAATTAAATGATAAGAACATCATTATCTAAAATTGATAAGAATTTTGATGTCATTCAACCAAAACTGTTCAATGTGTTGATAAATTCTTCCGACTTGAGTGTACTGAAATTTATGTTTTAGATATGTAATCAGATAATTTTAATCTACTTAATGATTCCGGCGAATACTAACGAAGACATTTGCAACGTTTGTTTAGATAGACCATGACTTTGAATAAATATTATTTAATGAAATCGAAACACACACAAAATTTTGATAAAATATTTCAAGTTTATTTGCATGTTATTAAAATGTGTTGGATAAATATATTCATTGGTTTCTCAAAATGACAATCAATACTTTATAATTTGCATAATTCCTTGCGTGTGTGATAAGATTTTGCACATCAAAAATTTAAGGATAAATCTGAAAATCCTCCGTCTTGCGATTGATGTTTGACTTTCTTAAAACATACAAAACGAATTGTTTCAATACAAAGTAAATCATCTCTGTGAAGCCAATCAATGAATATCCTCCTACAACACCACAAAGTCCACCAATATTACCTTAATTAAGAGAAGACACTTAAATTAATTAATAAAAGAATCAAGACAAATGACTTACTGAATATTTCAAACCAATAAAAAGCAACATCTTGTTTGTACTGCCAAGTTTCCCGTTGACCAAGGAACACTCGAATGACCGATATATCAGAAACATTCTTAATGTGATTACTGAGTGATATTTTGTTAATACTTTTATCAATTCAAATGAATAATTTATCTCACGTGATTCCAAATCCTGTTCTATTGTTAAAAACGAGTGGAAGGATGGAAGTCGTCACTCGATATTTGCTATCGGAACATGTCGGGTAACATTCACGACATAACAAAGATTCTTCCATTTCTCGTTGCAGTCCATCAATGTCAATCATTTCCGACATTATCGTTGACCATTTGACTATAAATTATTTTTTATTATTCTGAAACTTTTTTAAGAAAATGTAAAAAATTGTTACTCACTTTTATACTTATTCAAACATGGAACGTGTTGCAGTGTGCAAGTCTTCAAAGATTCACTGTGAGCGTTTTCTTGAGGGAAACTGAATGGAATGCAATCGCAAAGTGCTTTGACGCTTCGAATCTTGCAGTTGAGGAAACAATCGCTTCTTGTATATTTTCCACCATATTGACGATTCTCATCAGAAAACAAGCATTGACGTTTTTCAGCTTTGTAATTGAGAATGTCGCGTTCGGATGTAATGCTGACGCTATCGACTCGCAAAAAAATCTCCTGACCTGGACTTACAAACCTTTCAAGTGCACTTCCACTGCCTGGGTCGGGGTACTCATTATAATTGTGGATTAAAATCTATAACAACTTTAATTCGATAATTTCCTTTTTCAAAACAAACAAACTCTTACAGCTAATCCAACTGAATTAAAAATGTTGTAGAAGTAGTCATCACTTGTATTGTTGACAACGACAATTAGACCCATGTCGGGACCAGTAACAGTCGGATAATAAGGAGAATTCCTTTTAAAAGAATTTTAGAAAATAAAATTCAAGATAAGTCAACAATTAATGAGCTTACATTGGATTGTCAATATTTCTTTTGATGTAGTTAAATGAACAACAAAACCCCAAAGCACTCTTTCTCTGTTCAATCATTTGGAACTCAAACATGCATTTATATTCCTTACTTTTAAAGAAGCATTTCAATAATATTTTCTCACAACTCGGATTCAACTGAAAGAAGAGAAAATTTCACATTTGATGCAAGAAAATTTGATAATAAAAAAATATTTTTTCCCAACTCTTTCAATTAAACTTTCAAATGTTGAATTCGCAAGGTTTTTGTCAGTTGTCTGATCCAAAAATTGTTGAAATGCTGTAACGAGATGTTCATTTTCTGTCTCAAAATCATAGATTCGTCCAAGGTAAATTAGTTCACGTAGAAAATAAAATTCACTTCGACCTTGAGGATCTTTCAAGCTTCTAAATGTCGAAAATAATTGATTTAATAAATAATTGATTAATAAATTTCGAACATACAATTCTTTAGCGTATATTTCAGCTTGTTCTCGTGAGATTCGATTTTTACTGCAAATTGTTACGGCAGGAAATGGAATATTTTTCACCGGATAAACAGTATCATAGAGCGTGGTAATTAATGGATTACGAGTGAAATTTGCAAATAATGTAGTCGTGAAAAAAATCCATGATGAAAGTCCAAACACGTGAATACAAAACCACATCAATCTAAATATCGAACGAGAATTATTTGAGATTCTTTTTAAGTTTCTCTCTGCATCTCACGCACCTTTCAATCACTGTTCGATCAACTTGTGCCATGTGACGATAACAATGACAAATCGTATTTTCCAAGAAGATATACAATTCATCTTTGAAGCTAAATTTCTTGTCTTTTCCAATATCTTCACTTGAATCTTTCATCCAAATATTTTGACTTTGAACTTGAAACATTTTCAAGCTTTGACTTTTTCCACTTTTTGTGTTATATTTTTAAGGTGACAGCTGGTTATGGTGAAAATTATTCAAGTTTGGATCCTTTTATACATTTATTCTTAACGATATGTAATAAAATTGATGAACATTCATTGTCGAGCTGTAATTATTTTTATTTAGTTATGATTTATGCATAGATAAACAAAAAAAAAATTTTTGGGGAATATTTTTGATCACTCTGTCAAAATAAAAAAGTTTCATTTCACTCTGTCATTCGACCACACAGTGTAGCATAGTTTAAACGATTTCCTAAGATTCTCTTCTCCAACGGAACAAGTAATTATGTTCAGGGTCGTTTCAATTAAATTATACAATTCTTTGTTATCACAAGTGAGCTTCTGTTTTAATTTAATTTTCGACAACTTTGAAACTTGCTGAGTATGAGTTCAGTTTAGCTTCGACCGTGCTTGTGATAACATCGAAAAATGAAACTGTAAGCGTACTTTAAATATTTATGTATAATCAAATCATTACATGGAATTTATTTCAGTTTATTTCTATTGTTGTCATGTGCAATTTGCACTGCAAATGCGATTCAGCCCTTGAATTGTAATATCAGAAACAATATTACATTCACACCTGTGGACAGAGAAATAAAGATTTGTGATTTTAAGGAAGTCATCTTTGATCGCAAAAACAAGCTTGTCTTTAATGAATCTACAATTGATATGGAGTTTGAACCTTTGCGGATTCGATTTTTAGATTCTTATCTACCAGAAATTCCGAGCGAACTTTTTGACACGTTCCGGAAAGTGGAAGTTTTGGAAATCACTCATGCTGACCTGAAATTCCTTTTTCCTCGTTCATTGCATCGTGCTGAGCAACTGATATCCTTCAAAGCCAACAATAATAAAATTCAAAGAGTTCCCCATTTGATGTTCAAAGATACACCGAAATTGCAATTCTTAGATTTGAGCTCGAATTCAATTTCACATGTGAACGGTGGTGCGTTTTCTGGCCTTGAAAATTTGAAAGAATTAGGCTTGAGTTTTAATCAGATCGATATACTAGATGAAGACACTTTCAAGCCTCTCACAAATCTCACATGGATTTGGTTAGATCATAATAAATTGAGAATTATCTCTGCCAATCTTCTCATGCAAAGTTCAAAGCTTAAAGGAATTTATTTGAATGACAACAAAATCTCTGCTCTCTCGCCAGTTCTCTTTGATCATCTTCCAGAATTAAGATTTCTTTATCTCGCTGGAAATAATTGTACAAACAGGAATTACTTGAGTCACACGATTCCCAATAATTCGAATATCAAGAAGGATTTGGTGAAATGCTATCAAGAATATCGAACGGTAATTCCCGACGAAGAGGAAAATTTCAAAGAAAAAAATATTCTTGACAAAAGCGAAAAAGCAGTGGCTGCATGTGAATCCGAAAAAGTAAGTTTATTGGGACGTTTAGAGACCGCACTTCAACAATTGGGAAATAAACAAAAGAATGGAAAGTAAAACTTTTCAAGTTCACAACAACAAATGACGTAAAAAAGAATTACTTGTTTATTTCTATTATTATGATTAAAAACATACAATTAAGTTTCTTTCTTGCGCTGCCATAAATAATCTAAGTCTAATAATCATAAATAGGTCAATTAAGAAGTTTCTCTTAGATTTATTCTAAATGTAACTTTGAAATTATATTTAGATCAACTGCCATATTAAATAATCAGACTTTGACATTGGATGATCATAAATTTCAATTGACTTTGAAAAATAGATCGGATTATCTCATGAGAGAGCAGGCAGATGCGAAGTGGAAATTTAATGTTTGCAAAATAGATATTTTAATGTTATCATAGGGAAATCACACAAATGATGAGTGAAAATTCATTTATGAAATATTAAAATAAAGTTCACATGACAAAATACAAAATTTTATTTTCAAAATGTATAACACTTGCAAAAACAGTTCAAATAAACAATTTAATTTATGACACTCGACTGATAACCTTTTTTCATATCACATTAATTAATGACATGTTTTTATGATGTTGGTTGTTCAAATCTTCTCTTCGTGAGAACACTTATTAAATTATATATTACATTCTTCCTATCTAAAAATTTAGAGAAAGCATTCAAGCAAGCATTTAAAGATAAGTTTGAGCACGTGGAATTAAGAACATGAATAAAATCCAAAAGCTTTCGATTCTCTCATTTTACACTTTCACACACACTTTCAACATTTTCTCTCTCATAATTCAAGCTTTTCTCTTACAGAACTTTTTTCTCTCAAATTCTTTCCGTGCGCATGTGAAAAGTTTTCACATTTTCTCCAGGAAACTTTTGCATGGTGTTGCTGCATGAAAACTTCTACATACCAATTTTCCGATAATATCATATCAATCTGGCAACTCAAAATCCCTTCGATTTCTTGATCGATCGGTGAATAAGAAAATCGTGAGAAAACTTTTCAGTAGGAAAATTTTAAATCATATCTTTTTAATTTTCCCCATGTTTAAAGTGTTAATTTAATTTGAAATTAATTCATCATAAAATAGCTCATAAGTGTCATATCGAATCTTATTAAAGCAAGTGAGAAGATAGAAAAAATAGAACATTTTAAAAAATCTACCCCAAAAAAAGAAGAAATTAGAAATATTTTAAATTGAACTCAACATGGTGAATTTTTGTCCGTGAAAAATTACATAATTTTCTTCTACTTAAGAACTCAAAGTGGAAACTATGAAAGTTTTTTGCAAATCTTGTTAAAAGCGATAGAAACTTCTTAACAGAGTTTATTGAAGAGCTTTAGATATTTATTGTTGGTAGATAACATAACATTGAACTAAGAAATTGTGAAAAATGGCTTACACTCAATATGGAGGCGGCTACGATGATAATCAATACGGTTATGATGAGCAACAGCGAGCTCCACCGTCGCAATATAATATTAGACCAATGGTTGACCCTGAAGCTGAAGGAGAAGTCGACCCTGAACAGTAAAACATTTAACTTAATTTTTGTCTAGAAATTATTATAATTTTTTTTCTTTTAAGATATCCGCAGGCAAAAGAATCAACACACAAAATTCGTGGTCGATATGATTTTATTGAAATGCTGTGTGGTTCAGTGGATCAAGAATTGCTAACTGTGAAGACATTTTACTTCTTCTTCTATTCAGCTTTTGGATCACTTTTCCCTCTTATGGGAGTTTATTTCAAACAAATGGGAATGAATCCATTTCAATGTGGATTGCTTGTTGGTTCACGTCCATTTGTTGAGTTTCTATCAGCTCCGTTTTGGGGAAGTTATGCTGACAAGTCAAAGAAAGGAAAATTCTTGTTGCTTGCATCACTCTCAGCATGGATTCTTTTCACTTTGCCTCTAGGATTCATTCAACCACCAGCAACATCGTGCATTCTACGAGTAAACGAATCTTACTACGAGTTGAAAACACCTGAAGTTCCAAGAATTCTAAAGCGTAGTGTTGACAATTTACAGCCATTGATTGAAGGTCAAGATATGAAGACAACCGATCGAGTTCGCCGAGGAGTTCGTCCAATTACTGAAGCTGGAATTTCACCCTTGAGCATTAGTTATGTTAATAATTTCAATGAGAAATTGCAAAAAGATTGGGTTTCGCCGCTTTTCTCATCAATTGTCTATCGAACTGACGATATCCATAAAGCTTTCTTCCTGCTTATGCTTTTGGTCATCATTGGAGAGTTTTTCAGTGCACCTGCAATTACACTTGCTGACTCTGCAGTTATTACTTTACTTGGTGAAGATGCTGATCGTTACGGTCATCAGAGAATGTTTGGATCATTAGGTTGGGGCGTTGCAATGTTTTTCGTTGGCATTGCTTTGGATCATTCAACAGCATTTCCAGATCATCCTTGTGGGCCAGACAAACAAGAAAAGAATTATACAATTTGTTTTGCAACATTTGCTGTCTCCATGACTGCTGCGCTTATTGCTGCTACTCAGATAAATTTCAAGTATCCCGATCAACCTGAAGAACTTGAATTTGAAGCTAAGACTAATGAACCAGTCATGACAAAGGAAGATGAAATGCAAAATCAACTCGCTGCTCAACTTGGAATTCCATCATTGGCTGGAGGTGCTGGTGCTGCTTCTATTCCAGCTACAAAGCCACCACCACCTTCCCTAGGCGCTCAGACAAAAATGTTTGCTCAACGTCTGACTACAGAAACACCAGAATGGCTTTTAGTCTTTTCTCAGTTCAGCAAAGATTTGAAGTGCTTGTCATTCTTGTTCGTAGCTTGGTTCCTTGGATTTGGCATTGGTCTTATCTTCACTTTCTTGTTCTGGCATCTTCAAGATTACGGTGGCTCTCCAACTCTCTTCGGTGTTGCTTCTGTCATCAATCATTTGAGTGAAATCTTTGCTTACTTCTTCAGTTTCCGATTAATCACACAAATTGGTCATGTTAAGGTGAAATTTTTCTTTTATTTTTAAATATCTTTTGATGAATGAATAAATTTTCAGGTTCTCTGCTTGGGTCTTGCTGGAAATGTTGTGAGATTTCTTTACATTTCCTATCTTCATAATCCTTGGTGGGTTCTTCCATTTGAACTGATGCAAGGAATAACTCACGTGAGATGAAAAGTCAACAGATTTTCATAAGGAACATTTTTAAATTTATTCTCATTGTTTTAGGCTGCATGTTGGGCAGCAATGGCAAGTTACATAGCTCACAATACACCAGCACATTTGAAAACATCGGCACAAGGTGTTTTGCAAGGACTTCATCATGGTTTAGGACGAGGTTGTGGAGCTGTCATTGGAGGTAAATTGATCATTAATTATATTTGATTCTTGTTTCAACCGAAAATGTTTTTCAGGTCTTTTCGTGACTTATTTCGGATCTAAAACAACATTCAGAGGCTATGGCGTTATGTGTATTTTTGTTCTTGCCGCATTTGTGTTCATAAACTTTTACCGAGATCAGGGATTCGTTTCTGATATTCCAACAACTGAAGATCCTCATCAGGTTAAAAAAATTCGACATTGAATTGTTAAAAACATTTATTAATTGAATATTTTTCAGGTTGCTGAAGAAACAAGCCACTTAGCGCCTCATGGTGTGCCGTCTAATCCGATACCACGTGCTCTTTCTAGTTCCCGCTTGAATGAAGTTGGAGCGAATCCAAATGACAGTTATGGAACATATTCAACTGTTGGTGGAAATCTTGGCGTTCCAGGCAGTAATCCATTTGGAGCTCAACAGCAACAACAGCAACAGCCATTACAACTACAACAAAACAATGGATATGGTGCTAACTACTAAGTGGCATCATAAATTAAACTTATCAAAACACTTGCAACAAGTATTGAAATTAACTTAAAAACATGAAAATTTGAGAGCATGGATCGATTTTCTCTTATTTAAGTGTCTAAATCAACCAATCTACGCTTAATTGAGTTCAGTTAAGTTTATATGTATTTACTATTTAATACTTATCACCGAATTCAAGCAATTTAAGTTTAAAATATTTCTATATAATCACTTAAGTAGATTTCATTTCCACTTGCGTCAAAATTTGTGATATTTTCACTAAATAATCCTTTTAAATGAAAAGTGATCGCAAATGATTATAAGTAGAGGAAATGAAAAAAAAACTTTTATTATTATAGTTGAAATTGTTAGATTAAAACTTTTAAAGCTTATTGGCACAATCTTATCAAAAACTTAATAGAAATTTTGGGAAAACTTCTTATCAAAATTTGTGCGATGACAAACATTTCTTCTGAAGCAATAAGATTTTTCATCATTTTATCGTTTAACTTTAACAAATCTTGAGAATGGATCAACGCTTTTTTAAAAAGAAAGATAAAGAAAACTTTTGAATAAAATTCGTCTGACTTATAAATGCTTCTAAAGAAGGTGAGTTAAGTTTGAACTCACATGGGGAATGATTGGAATTTACAGCTGATAATTGAAGAGTGTTAGATTCTGTATCAATTGTTAATTGTGAACATTCCCAAAGCTATTGTCACCAGAGATCTGTCAAATGGGGGGAAGCTTTAAGCATTATGTTGAAGTCAACAAATCTTATCAAATGAAATTGCTGCTACTTAGCATGAATTTCGAAAATACCAAATAACTTCCCCGAAAGAAAGAAACCAAATATGGAAACTATAAAATATCGTATCATATCATTTTTGTGAAGATATAATGTGAAACCAAAAAATATATTTATTTATATGAAAATTTTATGTATTTTTATCGAAAGTAATGAAATTTTTAAATATTGTGTTAAACATTTTTATTGCATATGACTAAAAATAGTAGCATAAGCCAACAGAAACCTAAACATATTAGTGGTACAATCTCATCGTTTTAAAGAAGAAGGAAAATCTTGTTTACTTAAGGAAAATGAAAACCTTTCGTAATAGTATTATTCATTAGATATTAAAATGTTCAATAAATATATCTAGGAAAGTAAACAAATACGATAATGATCCATAGCCAACGATAATGCGACTTAAAATGACTCAAAAGTTACGTTAATGATACTAATTCCAAATCTAAGACTTCAAATGATATTATTTCGAAATTACAAGATAATCAGAATTCTTCTTAAAAGTTTTTTGACATCAAATCAAATCAGTTCCCAAATTATTATTACATGTCGCTATAAAATAAAAAGAAGAATTTTAATGCAATGTACAGTATGTTACCCTACACAAGATATGAAAGCTATTTAAATATATGAAAGTTATTAAATAAAATCATACTCACGAAACTATTAAATGAATTGCACTCTTATGACGTTTAATGTGAAATGTATTAAGTACATACATTGGATGGTAAAATACGAAATAAAGAAATGATATAAAGTAATCAAATATCAAGACTGTTGTTGTCTTTAAAAATGTATCCAATGTTTTCATAGATTCTTACTAATGTGATTATTTATTTTTCTTCATCCCCTAAGACCAAAATCTAACATTCCATCATAAGATCTTGTTAATTCATTCGAACTGATGCAAAACATTTGTCAATTTTCTCTTTCTCCTTATTGAAATATCACTGTTCAAGGTACGCAAACATTTTCCTTCCCATGAGACGCTTGAAATAACAAACTAAGGCGCCAGCAAAACATTCTGTTCCTTAATATTTATTTTGTGTCATAGTTTCGACCTCTAAGTTACTTCTCTTTAATTTATTTTTTGCTTTTTGGCTTTTCAAGAAGTTTTATTTTTAAACTGTAATGTCAACTAGCAACAGACGAGATATTAGGAAGTTATGACAGATTTAAAATTCCCGTCAGAATGTTTCGACTGATGAGTGGGATCTCAGTTTATATAAGCAACACATTGCTTTAAAATCACCGACGGAATTATTTTAAACATGTTCACAATTTCCCACAATGTTCAATAATCCTATGGAAAATCTATTTGATTATAAATCAATTTCTTGTGCGGATTACGGCATTCATCTACATTGAACATTCATATCAAAAGATAGAAATAAATATGAAGGATGCTCTGGGTCTTACAGAGATTTCGTTACTTAGCATAGCTTTCAAAAGATATTTATTTCCATCTTGAAATTCTTTTATTGTGCTATCAATTGAGAATATTTCCCGATAATGGATTTACATTGGCAGATGGAAACAATAAATTCAAATAAAATAGAGTGGAAATTCAAATGGAGTTAAGTTAAGCAAAAATATGTACTTTCATCCACTTGATCATCGTCATCGCCCATTGCTTTGCAACAATTTCCATTTCTTTTCACTTTGAATGATTTATTCATACATGATTGAATCAATAACCATAAAAAGTTTAACGATTGCGAGAAAACGAATCCATTTTGGCTTTATTGCGTCAATGCGTTTTTGTAGCTCGTTGATTTTTACTGTCCGATATTCGCTTCAATTCTCGCGATACTATCATCATTGTTAAGTCGAACTACACATAAATAAATTCAATAAATGGATCGTTCAAACTCATGACATCAAAACCCATTCACTTTGCGGTCGTTTCTTTTTCCTTCAATTCTTTATCTTTCATTTCAATACTTTTTTTTCGTCTCGCACTTGAACAGACAATAAAGAAAAATATGTTTCAATTCAGTAGCTGTTTAAAGTTTGATTTTCTGATGCCTTTTCTTGTGTTGTATTCAATTATTACTTCAACTTCATTTTCAATTCTCTTCAATTCGTTTCATCATTTAATGGTCAGTCACTTCTTCTCTTCATTTCAAAAGAAAAATTCACATAAAGGAAATAAGCAACTCACTAAGCTTGAAGACGATCAACATTACTTAAATAAGGAAACACCGCATACGAACATGTTTCAGAATATTCCTTCGGCATCTGTCAAAATATTACAGTCAGAATATACAAAATAAAGTTTTGTTCGACATCCCCGAGTTATGATTCCCTTCAAAATTAATGTCTGTTTTACTTCATTATCCGATTGTTTAACGTTCTGCCTCCATAAACAACAACTGAGTTTTATTCAATAATATCTGCTCACGAACTCATCATTCTGTTGTGTTTTCATCGAGCTTTGGTGGAGAATCATGACTTGTAACTTGTAACTTGTAAGAAAGTAACAATGGAATCATAAATTGAATTCTTGTTGCATTTAAAAAATACGTAACAAGTCTTTAATGCTTCATATGTAACTTCATGTTTGAAAACATCATTTTTGCATCAACCTTTATAAATTATGGATATTCATAATAAGACATCATAATTTCTTAAGAGCCATTAAAAGTTCACTCAAATCCAAACTTAATTAGCACCAAAAAGAATATTTTTGTCTTGAAGGAATTTTTGTAAAAGTTAGACAGTAAAAATATTTTTTTATCCTTCAAGTATTTCTCTGACAGAGAGAAGGATAACAACTTAACTTGCTTTCTTATTCATTGACTTATGATAATTGACTCTTAACTCAACTCAAATTGCTGACTGATGATTCTAGGTTTCAATCAAAGTGCTCCAATGACACTTGATAAGTAAAAGTAAACAGAAAGGAAAAAAAACTCTCATGATTTGATAGTCATCAGTTAATGGAATCAGTGGAAAGCAAGTTAAAGTTTTTTATCCAGTTCTCAGTTCTGTAATTAGAAATTAAAATGTTTTTACGTTTTTCCTTTTATCCCATCCATCCATCTTAAATTGCGAGCTATCACTTGAAACGTGTCCATTTAAATAGCGCGCTTTGTTGAGCTCACATCATTCTCTTTCTCCCATTCTCCTGATTATAGCTTATTGATAATTTATTTTATTATGCTATCAATATTATTTCGGGCCAACGAGTTTCCATTTAAACCGTGTTATTATTGATCTGAATGTATACGATCTAAACTCTTGCTGCCTTCATCCATCTACGTCCATCATCGATTCCAATCGTGATAGACACACAACAAACAACAACGCTAAATCGATTCAAATTCTTTCCAACATAATTAAATTGTTTTGAGATTTTTAGATAATTGAAAATAATAAATAGACACCATGAAATGCGCGAGAGAGAGTCTGACACAAAATAAACATCGAGAAATTAACAGAATGATTTAACAAAAAAAAGCAAGCAGTATCGGGAACAATCTCGATCGAAGAATCATGATAGACCATTTTTGTATACTCAACAATTTAAAGTTTTTCTATTTTTCTATCGTTGCTGCTTAGGTTTGTGTTAACAAGCCATTTCCATTCATCGCCCATAAAAATTATTACTTATCGACAAATTGGCTTTTGGGAAGATGATTGATGTGTTATTTTCAAACTTTATGATTCGATTTCTTCTGCTTCAACTTTTGTCATAATTAAAGGTTCATGATTTCCCTCATTGCTTTCAGTTTTGAGAAAATTTTCTTTCAAATAATTCACGACAAAAAAGATGACGAAGAAGAAATGTATGAAAAAAAGTTTCCATAGAAAGTTTTAATCTCTTGAAATGAGAGAAGCGGATTCTCAATAGAAGTGGTTGGAAAAGTTTCAAGAGAAGAAGCTTCGAATTTTAATATTGTACAGATGAAGGAAAAACTTTTTCATTACGTCTTACTCATCGCCATGAATTTTTAATTGAGTTAAAAACTTTTTCTTCTTTACCATCATCATTAGCAAATTGAAGGAAGCGACTCGTTGATGCGGGGGTGGGATGAGACAGTATATAAATTAGGATTATTTACAAAATGGTGACTACCGATGCTTTTAAAATTCATCATCGTGATATCCATTATTTCAGTTAATTGATTGAAGCATAAATGATAGCAAAACATTGAGACAGAATAAATTGAAAGCAGAATTGATTTTTTCTAAAACACCGCAAGCCTTTTAAAAGAAAAAAAAAGCTAAAAATATATAAAAAGCATTTCTACTTCCAAAAATTCATTAGCTTAGAATTCACTGAAGCGAAGAAAGCTAAAAATACGAACAGAATTCACCATTCATTACTGTATCTCTTATTACTTCAATCTCCAATTTTATGCCATCATCATGCGCTGTTGTTCGTAACGATATCAGATTATGGGGTTCGACATGAATTGCTTTTCCTCTATCGAAGTAACAAGCCCAACACAACTCACACATAAGAGTGAAACGTGTAATGAAAACTCATGTGTTGTATATCGGAATTAAACTAAATGGCATCATCGCTAAAATATATCATCACCGAAACGAAGCAAAAAGAGACACAAAATCCTCTTCTCGAATAAAATTAAAATCTGTCAACTTCTACCTCACTCAACAACACAACATCCTTCACCCGTCCCCTTAACAGGCAGGGCAAAGACGAAGAGAGAAATAATTTTCTGACGTACCTCACACTCAACGCCTAAAAATAATAACATCATCATATCGAAATGGAAACGAAACGAAAAACGATATGTTGTTGATACATCGGAGTCATGTATACATGTACATTATATAACTTCAAAATGTAGGAGAGTAAAAAAGCTTTTTCGTATCTTTTTTGCTTGCTTTCTTCATCGTCAACTCAAATATATAACAGCGAAAAAAAAACTGCCTTTTACATAGAGCTCGAAAATGTTGTGATCAACAACAAAGTATAATTCAAATTCTTGCCCAGATCACTTTAAATGTGTGCAAGTGAGACAGTTATATATCCACAACATTATACCCGCATAGAAGCTATCGATACGACTTTTTTCCTTCTCTTATTCAACTGAGTTTATTTATTTATTATAATACTGGCAAATAACACAAGAATACTGGGAAGTTGAAAAAGAGAAGCTTGAGGGGATTTATTCTTTCTGTTCTATCTGTTATAGATAGTTGGAGTGATGATAGTGTTTAAATAATTGAAAGCTTCAATTGTGATGATACTTTGGTTAATTAGGGGGAAAATTTGTAAGCATCGATGAATTTGTTTTACAAGTTTTTAATCGAAGTGATAATTAATTATTAGGTATTTAGAATATTTTTCATGACTTTCGTGAAATTTTATGAAAAAAATTTCAACTTTCGCAATCTGTTACATTCCCCTGAATATTTTCTGATGAAAATGAAGTGCGAGTGAAACAGAAATATTTCAACCAATGGTAGAAGATTTTAACAGATGACAAACAACGCCCACTTTTCAGCATGGTGATTGGCGTTCTCAATATATGAAGCTAATAAATATATCTGGGAAAGAAAGAGGCGTTGATGATGCCGGGGTTGGGCAGATGAAGAAACAAGTAGTTCGCTGCCGAAAGTAAATAAACAACAAAGAGAAGAAAGAAAACTCAGTAGAAAAATACCCTTTCGAACAGTCAGTGCTGCTGCTGAATGAACTGGATTTCAGTTTTCTCTTCTCTCTGTTCAATTCAATCCATTCGAGATATCGCGCGTGATTTCATTTCGTTTCAGTTAATGTCGCGGAATTTTTTACGTTCATTTGACCGGGAAACTTTTATAAATATTTAATTTAATGTGGTGATCGTCAATTGAAATTAACACCGAGTTAAAGAGATTTGTATGTGATCAAAAGTTTTTGTTTTATTAATAAGCGTGAATAATCCAACAATTTTGAAAGCAACACGCTCTCGAGTCGATGCGAATTCATGACACTTGGCGACTCGACCATCAAAACGTGTAAACGATATTTTGAGTTGTGTAACTGAATAACATTACTGAGCATGGAGCTTTGGTTGTAATCTGCATAACTAATATGATAATTAATTAGTGAATAATAAAAAGGAATGTTGGATAATTACATGCTGTGTTCCCTGCAATGATCTTGCATCTACACATAATTGAATAAAACACTTGATTGGAAATAAAAAAAGATTGCTAATTTGCATAATTAACCGTGAACAATGTGCAATGGAATTGATATGAAAATTTAGTGAAACATACCCGAAAAATTTTTATTTTACTACAATTACCTACATAATTAAAAAATCATTTTCAATTCTAAACAAATTAAAAAAAAATTTGAATAAAATTGTCAAATAAATTCGACAAAAATTGCTCCAAATTCAAAGCTCCTTGAAATGGCCGTGGTTGGGCCAAATAATCGTGGGATTGTAATACCAACTGCTATTCGACGGTCCCTATCGCCACAACCATCAATAATTCAAGAGTCTGTGACGATTTTAAATTCGACATCACCCAACTCATCGATGTCGCCACCGCCACATACAATCACGAGTCTGGGACAAAGCAGCAATAATATTGATAGCATCAGCACGAGTAGCAGTAACAATAATCTCAACAATTCACCTCCAATTCATCCACATCATTTTAATAGTCACCATCCTGCCAGCCATCATCATCATCACCACTTTCACAACCATCCACATCATCCAATTCTCGCTCCTAGTCCCTTGTTTGCTTTGCCTACTTTAAATTTCACTGCAAGCCAAGTGGCTACGGTGTGCGAAACTTTGGAAGAATCTGGTGATATTGAGCGTTTAGCAAGGTTTTTATGGAGTCTACCAGTGGCACATCCGGTAATTTTCAATCATTTTTTATGTAATGAATATTTTTTGTTGTTGATGTGAAAAAGAAGATTAAAATATTACGTAAAGAGTGGAAACATGTTAATGAGTGTACAATAAAAATAAAATCTTGCAGAATATCGGTGAATTGGATCGATCGGAAGCTGTGCTTAGAGCTCGTGCTATTGTTGCTTACCACACTGGACATTTTAGGTGAGAATCAGACAATGCATGAATGTGGAAGAAATTAAAAGTGAAATCAATCTCGTTCAATTATTTAGAAATTCAATTTGATGTTTTTTGGCTGTTAAGTGATCGCTGATCGGTCGGGCGTCGGTCAGATATTTGTACGTTCGTTGAATAAAAAAATCATAGTTTAATTGATTGAAATTGCTCAAAAAAATCAAATGCTAAATGGAAATAAATTGGATAAGTTTCGAAGAAATAGAAAAAACCTCAACAATGTAATTTTCCATCTGGTAACAAGAGATGAACAAGCGAGAGTGGAAGTAAAATAATTTCCAACTTCATCATTGATGATTATATTAATTTCCATAGTTTTTTAAAGAAGATTTCGTTTCTTTTGTTATTCGTTGAAATTTATGATTGTTTTATTCGTGGGCAAATTTAATTCAAAGCAAGAAAAATATTTAAGAGGATGTGAAAAATTTCTCTCTGTCCAGTTAGAAAATTAAATAAATTGAAGAAGATTAATAAAAGTTAATTGATGATGATCTCAGTTGATTGTTTCAGAGAATCTAAGCAGAAATTTATTTCACTTTTTTATTTCTATAATTAAATTCGGGTTATGGACAATCTCCGACATTTTATAAATTTTTAAAAAATTTCAGAGAACTTTACGCAATTTTGGAACGTCACAAATTCACAAAAACTTCACATGGAAAATTACAAGCCATGTGGCTTGAAGCTCATTATCATGAAGCAGAAAAACTTCGTGGACGACCTTTGGGTAAATAATTAAACTAAAATTTGATTTCATTTGAATTTTTTATTCAAATTATTTTCTTACTCAGGTCCCGTTGATAAATATCGCGTTCGAAAGAAATTTCCATTGCCAAGAACGATTTGGGATGGTGAACAGAAAACTCATTGCTTCAAAGAGCGCACCCGCAGTTTACTCCGTGAATGGTATCTTCAAGATCCGTACCCGAATCCAACAAAGAAGCGTGAACTTGCTTCAGCGACCGGTTTGACACCAACTCAAGTTGGAAATTGGTTCAAGAATCGACGACAACGTGATCGTGCTGCTGCACAAAAGAACCGGTAAGTTCTCGCATTTCTTGAATCTCGCTAACACAAAAGACGATGCCGCATGAATTGCACTTGCAGAGAATAAAAAAAGATAATTAATTAGTTTGATGTTGAAGAAGAATAAAAAGCGGCGGCATAATTGTGGCAACAAAAATGTAACAATGTCAAGGAATGGTTACGTTAGTGTAAAAGTTTTTCCATTTCACTTATTGATTAATTATTGAAGTATCGATCCATTCAACGTTCCCATGATGTCTTAATAATCAATCGATTCCTTCGGTGAATTGTTTCATCTGTAACGGTTACAAAAGATTTTTTTTGTTCGTTGTGGTTTCACAAATAACTCTTTGAAAGTTGAATCATGTTTCGGTTTTTTGTTCATCGAACCCGGGTAAAGATGATGATGCCTTTTGTTGTCGATATTTTGAGGAAGATTCTTTTCACAATCATAATTACTTGATATGTTTTCTTCAACTGAGACCACATACAGTTCTTTTGCTTTTGTTCCTTCTATGCTGTAAGACAAGCCCATCCTGATGTTTCTGATTTAATCAACGCTTCATAAGATATGAATGGGTGTTGAACCATGCGTGGGGATGTCAGTGATTCTTCTAATTTTCACAACATTAGAAACAATAAGAAATCTGGGTTAATTGTAAACGGAAAGGTACCTTTGATGGATGACAACATTTACCTAATGATCAAGTAATAAATGTCCAAAGCAGGAAAAGCATCAAAAAAATCTCTGTGTAAACAAAACTGCACAATGAATGGGAAAATATATTTAAAAATCATTAGTTGAGAGATTAGAATCGATTTAGGGCGAGATTACTATGAGACGGTCGTCTTTATGTTGAAAGAAGAATTATTAACATAAGAAAAGAGATTCTAACGACAACTGCATAAGAAAAAGAAATTTAATTACTTCTAATCTTCGTCATTACCGTAAACATCCGTTTTTAGTTTATGGTCATCTGAATCATTTCCATTTGTCATCTCAAAGTGTTTTAATGTGAGAAAAAAAGACGAAATGAAGTTAAATCATAAAATAATTGGGATGTGATTTGAAAAAAGTTGCTGTTTGTCAAGATTTTTCTCACTCAATGAACCCTTTAAGTTTGATTGAGCATGAAATTTCGTCTGCTGATGAAGAAGCAGTTTGCAAGTATTGTAAATGGTCATAATAGCGTTTCAATGTTTGTCACAGAAAGTAAAGCAGCAAAGTTTACCCTTAAAACGCTTTAATGTCCCTAAAATAATATTATTGTTGGATTATAGTTAAGAAAACCAAAACAAAGCATAAAAACTTCTCTAAAGCTTTATTGATTTCCGGATTATTATACATTTGTTTTCGAACGATAATACAACCCCGTAAGGATTGTGAAAGTCCAGTTTTGTTGTTGATTGTTTGTTGACTCTTTCCACAAGATAAATTTCCCTTTAAACGGGCACTCAATGTTAGTATTGATGAGTGCAATATTTTTAGCATTACTACACACTGCCATGACATTCATTCACAAAACTAACTGCTGTCACTCATTTTTAGTCGAAAAGGAATATTTTCTCTTGTTGATTTATAATTTATTTATATTATTCCTTAGGATTATGGGGATTAAAGTCTGAGTGATTGTTGAGCTTTGAATGAGTTCAAGTCAAATAATATGCCTAGCAATATGCCAAAAAAATATGTTTTTGGCGACAATTGGAAATAAATTAACAAAAAGTAATTGGAAAATATTTAGCGGTGATTTTTCTTTTGAGATTTGTGGTAGATATCGAAGCAGATATCTGACTTTATTTTGGCATTCTTTCTATTGTTGGAAATAAATTTAAGGCAATTAAAAATAATCGATTGGTTAGTAAGTAGTTAGAGAGTCACTAATTACATGCAATTGAGTCGATAATAGCTGCGATGGTAATCGATTATAAGATTGGAATTAGAGGTTTTATGGTGTAAGTATAATTGGACATTCTTACAACTTACTTGCAATGAATAAACTTTAATTTGGAATCCTGTTGATATCCGCGATATTGTGATTCTCACTGAGTATAAATTGCAAAAGAAATTCTCTCGGAACATAAAAAAAATTATCAACAGAGTTCATTTCGCCGACAAAATCCAAAACTAATCGATTTCTAATGCTTGAAAAGAACTGTTAATTTAAAACTCCATCATATCAAGCGCGTCGTATCTTGAGATTTCTTTCCGTTTGTGAGAGAAACATCAATTGAAACGCAGCAGATTAATGGATAATTAAGATTAAGAAACAATATTAACAGAACACTTCGCTCTTTCTCTTTATTTTCATTTTATTCCGTTTTTCTCCATTTGCCGAATGACTGACATCTCAATCAACTTGAATGAAGATATTTTTCTGGAAGACAAAATCTCTCCCACTGTTTGATTTATGATTACAATCGCAAGTCTCAATAATTCTTTTCTTCCTTCAAATTCAAATCAAATCTTCGAAATAAATAATCAGAAACTTATTCAAGTTTTAATAATCCGAAATACATGAAAAGATAGAAAATTGCTGGTTGCAAATGAAATAACAAACAAAAATTAAAAATAAAAATTGTTGAATAATTTTGGCAAATATCCAACGAAACATGTTAAGAAACAACGTTTAAAGTCTCATCAATTCTCACTGTTTCGACAAAGCTAACCGCAAATGATATTTGTAATAAAGTGACAAATTATTTTTAAATGAATCCATTTTTAAACATTTCATATTTTAACTTGAGCTGATCCGACTTTGAGGATAACCTAATTGCTTCGAAATGAGAGTCAAATGATTCATGACCATGTGAAGTTCGTCAGTAACAAGAGAAACGAATGTTCATACGGTAATTGACGTATTTTGTAACCCTTTCTGCTGCACTTTAGTTGCCTTCATGACGAGTTAAATTTGTTACAACAAACTGTTTCCTCAAAAATGCATTTCACTGTTGTTTTCGCTTTTGACACATTTCCAGGAAAGTGCGCATCAACATTCTCAAATTCCCCTCCAAACCCAGGTCTAAGACTCTCCCAATTCATCTATTTTTAAGTTAAACAAATGAAAAGAAAATATTCAAATAACTCGTTCACTTTTTAAAAACGTTAAACAAACTCAAATGGCGTTAAACAAGAAATTTCTTCGAATGTCAATCGAGTTTTTAATTTATTTATTATCTTAGCAATAAACCTTCAATTTGATCAAGAAATATTATTCTCCTTCTATGACACAATTCTAGATCTACATGACTATGAAAATTCCTTCTTGGGGGAATATCAAAAACCCCTTGTTGTTCTTCACAAGTGCCACTTCATGAGAAGCATTAGAGCCACTTAGACCATTGTAAAAACAATGAAACGCGAAACAATTGATAAATTCTACACGAATAAATGTTTATTACCCTCCCGAATGAAATCTAACCATATTGAAAGAAGCATAAATATTTTCACAATAAAATTTGATCAGTTTTATGAAGGGACAAAATTAACAGCTACTTGATAACGTAAAATTATTCAATTGACTGTGAAGTGAAGACGTAACTTTTGAAACAGAAGTTGACACTTTAAAATGGAACTTTTCCCATGAGAATTTCAAATTTGCAGTCAAAAGCTTAGATGGCGCCAAATGACTTGAATTTAAGTTGATAATAGCAATGACCTTGTGGAAAGACTTCATAAAAATCAATTTCATGGAGTCACTCATGGTAAGCAAACAATCTCAAGCTTTCTTCATCAGCCTTGTTTGCCTTTCTAATAATTTTTTTCTCCTCTTGTTTATTATTTATCTCCTGTTTTCTTTTGAAAGAATTAAATGCTTTGTAAAAAATGTAAAAACTACTCAATCATCATGACGATCTTGTCTGGGATGTGGGGAGACTGAACATTCATCCACTTTATCCGCATGTTTTTCGCCCTCAAGAATCTTTCTTTTTCTCTTCTTGAAATGGTGACTTGCAGGAAAAGAAGCGTGCTGAGATATGTTTATTAGCCGCTTAACTCTTCGCCTCGAGTGGATGTTCACAAAATTCGTAAGAAATAAAATTCTAATTTCACTCGATTCGGTGTCAAGTGAATTTGAAGTGAAATTCCTAAAACTGCAATTAACTAAAAATGTCGAAATGATTAATTTGAACATTGCGTTGGAATGAAATTAAGGGATCACGATTTCATTAAGGAAGCAATCACAAAAAGGTGTTAATAAGTATCTCTCGACTGCTACAATCATTTGTTCTCTTTTTGATATGTTTTCATACAAAACATGTTAAGCAGCACGCACCAAAGTTAATGAAAATATGTACACAAGAAAATATCTAAATACGAACTTCGCAACCCTTAATTAGATTTTTCTGTCCATTATTGTTAATTTAATAAAATGTTACGTAACAAAAATATTTTGACAATGGACAAGGCAAGTAAGATTGATATGATTAATTACATACTTACTATTGATTTGATTAAATAAATAATAAATGTGGTCAATCAAAAGAACTCTTAGCAACAAACTAAGTCAAGCAGTATTTGTTGGTTTGCTTCAGTGGGGCCGACAAATTCAAATTTTCATGCAACATTTAATTCATTTGAATGGCGGGAGTCAAGAAATCTCAAATTTCATAAAAGAATTCTTTTTCTTATATTTTGGCACTAAATATCCATTTTCACGAATTAATTTCTACTGGTAAAATATTTTATTTAATGATGTGAATGAAGTTTTTGAGATGTTTTGAGATGTTCAATAAAAGTCTGTCAATAGTTAACTTTACTTCATAACAAAAGTTCAGTTAAAAAGTAAAAGAAAAGGATTTGAAACTTACAGTAAGTTTACTTGAACATGTCAAAAGGTCAATGATAGAAGCAAGCAAGTTAATAACTGTGAATTTTATGGGTGGCATGGCTCGAAATCCATCAAATTACGGTCCAATACGTGATGTGGTTTCTGTCTACCGTTTTACTCTCGCGGTTAAGTTGAATAATATCATTGTCACAAGTAATTATTTCACACATGATTTCATGCATAAAGAGTTAGCAGAAAATTCGCAGCTTTAGATTTTTTATTAATTTTTGTTATTTCGGAATTTTATATCTAAAAAGTTTACGACTCAAACGTTTTAGTTGGTTTGAGTTACTAATCGCATGATCAGATTCATATCTTTACAATTGAATATCTTTAATTTGAAGTTTAAAATATCTTCCGAAATTAAGCGTGCAGAAACCTGATCAGTGTCGTGTGTTCATCATTAAAATAAAATTTTCTTTCGATCAAAAGCGATTAAATTTACAGGAATATTCACAAATTACGATATCAAATGATGAATAAGTTCACATAACATAAATATTAACGAATCCATCATTTCCAAATAATCCCCAAAGGAAAGACGATAAAAAATCTCTTGCGAAAAATAATAAAATAAAACTAAAGCAAGTGAATTTGATCGTGAAATGATTCTTCATGTTTCTTCTTCCCTTTTTTTGACTTCTTGCACGAATTAAAAGAAATGAGAAAAATCTAAAGAGATTAATATCGATTACTTGACTCTCGATATGTGTCCACATCATCTGATGAAAATTGATATTCTCCAGACGTTAACACACACGCAGATGAAGGTTAATTGAATTTTTACAACGCAACATACCAAAACTGGTTGCACACATTAACTAAGGCACGTTGAAGGAGCATTTTTTTGAATAAAACTCATGTTGTCAGTTGTTGAATATAAATTGTCCATGTTGGTAATTTTTATGGGATCGATTTTCAATTACCTTGAACAAATCTCAGCTTAATCAGCTGTTACACAGCGTAATGAAGCTCAGCTCTCGTTTAAATTATCAACACATGCTGCACATAATAATTTGACTATCTCTGATTTCGAAAATCACTTTCCTTCAAATTAACACGTTTCAAAGCTCGGGGATTCTCCGGAATGTTGGTTTTGCTTTGTAATTATATATGAGTGGAAGCAAACAGTTGAATAATACCGGAGTTATTCAAAATCACTGACTGAGGTGATGATGGGGCTTCGTTTGAAATTCCATAAATACTTCCTGTTTTTTATCTAACTTGAATTCAGCTGGAATTTAGAATTTGAAGAAAAATTCTTCCGATGGCTCATAATTGATAAAATATGAAATCATTTTGAAAGAAATTTGATTTGAGTGAACATCGAAAACTTTTTCTCAATTGTTCATCATCAATTTTCGCATAGTTTACAACATCAGTTTGTTGCTTTCTCATTCGTAGTTGCTAAGTATAAGAATTATTTAATGAATTACACTGAAAAATGGTTCTGGAATGCTTCATTCTATTGTTGGACGCGTGTAAATTTCCACCCAAAAACATTCCACACCGCAATAATTTAAAGTAAATAAAAACCACAATTCAGTAATGGCGCATTGTGTGAGCGTGGAATCCAGTTCTATTTTCATTGCTTGGGAACTCTTCTGGTATCCATCACAGTGCTTCCGATTGGCGATGATGTTTTGAATAATTGGCAACATTCCACTCCAAATATTTTTTTATTTACGGTCTCGTTACAATTTTGATGGAGATTGAAGCGCGAGCAGAAAGAAATAACAAAAAATTGTAGAAAGCCGTTGAATAAGATCAATAATAATTACGGGTGCCCAGTCGTTTCCCCTCCCCACTGCAAACACTAATTTTCTTTTTAAACCTTAAACATTATTTCACTTTTTCTTTTCCAAACGAGCCATGACTCGACAGAAAAGTCATGACATCGAGTTGAAGTTGGGAATAATGTCGGAGGAAGTTTTGAATTGTGGATGAAAAAAGTTTTATTCTTTATTGTGTCTCAATGACTGTGCATCGATGCATTGTAGGTGACAGACATGAAATTATAAATAAACAGAGGAAATTTATAATAATTTTCATTCCAATTTGTTTCATCATTTTATCCACAAAACATTAATTTTACAAGTCAATATTTCAAAACATATCGACACACAACATCTTCCGAGCTTGTCCACTCTAATCGCGTGTTTTAATTATAAAAAATCATTTTTTTTGCTACACGTCAAGTGTTTGCTCGAAGTGAAACAACTCAATCACTTTTTAATGGTTTATTGATTGATTTCTATCGATTACCAACTCATAATAATTTTTGAAATGTTATATGACGTTCATAGCCCAAACAACAAATGGAAGAAAAGGCAGCAGTTTATGTGAGCAATTTGTAGTCAATTTGTTGTTGCTGGTGGTGTTTTGATTGATGATTGAATGTTTCTTGAAAATGTGTTAAAAGCAGAGGCCAAGAGAAGAGAAAGATAAAAAATAAAACTTGACTAATTAAGTCATCGAAAAAAGCAAGTTTGGCTTTGAGCTGCTAACAAATTAACTAACAATAATAAGTTTTTCAAAGTTGAAAGAAGTAAGAAGTAGAAAAAATGGGTGTGTGAATAAAAATTGAAGAGTTGGAAGCTTAACCTTCTAACATCCTAAAAGGCGAATTAAAACGATCTTCAAAAGAAGCTTCTTTACTGTCCATCAGAAAAGTTTTCAATTATTTGTAGATCTGGTCACCGATACAAGCCCATTAAACTTTTGATACATTCCAAAATGAAGTTGAAATCCGTTACACAAACGAAATAAAGAATTGAGTATCAATTGAATTAAATTTTGAAGGAATGTAAACCAAAAGTTCATTGTGCAAAGTAATTTTAAAAGAGTTGCTTGATATTTAAAATATTTAATGCATTCTCTTGACAAATAAATCCCTTTGAACAGCACAAATGGAATCCATTAAACAACTTCATTCGTAGAGCGTTGAAACCTCGAATCAGATTATGTTGCGGTTTATTAAAACACCAAACTGAAACGCTATTAATTTCCATTGCGTGATCAAAATTTTGGGGCGTACATTTCTAAAATTATTATGATAAAGGAAAAACTTTCCTTATTTTGAATGAACATTTTCGCACAATAATTTGTCAAAATTCATACAAATTCAAGATTATGCAATAAACAATCACACAAACCTAAAGAATTAAGAGTTTCTCCAGTATTTTGATTCAAAACCTTTTTAAAGTTATAAAGACGTAAATTATATTCTCGAATTACTTTCCAACAATTTAATACACAATTTTCCATTTGAGAAAATTCAAGTCGCAAAGTAACGACACAAACAATTCATTTGTCAAGATTTTAATCGCTCTTTGGCTTTTACTTATGTTCTTCTCTACCTGTCACACATATGGTGCGACTGCGCTTCACGTCGCTCTACAGATATGTTCATAATTGTATGTTTGATTTAAAAGTATATTATAATGATGATCACAATCATTTATCGAAGCTCGCAAACCGTCAGCGAGGAAAAAGCGAGAAGATAAATTAAAAACGAACATAAGAGAATTATGAGCGACACCAATTTATCATATTTTGAAGAGATCTTAAGAGTGCGATAAAATTGTGCTATTGCCACTCTCCAACACCACAAAAAGCCAGTAATTTGTAATACAATTTACCTTCAGTGGAGCTTGTGAGTGATTCAATTGAGCGCCACGTGATGAAAAAATCAAATAAATCTTCATCGTTCAAAAAAAGTTTTTTTTTCCTTCTTCTTTTGGTTCTTTGATGAGAGGCTGAAGTGAGTTTAATAATTAATAAGGTAAAATATCGCCACGTTTATGAGGCACTTAAATCTCAGTTTGCTTCAAAGAACAAAGATGATTTCATTTGCAGATGTTCTTGTTTATATTGAAGCTCAAAGAAACGGGGAAGTATTCGCCCCATTAGATGCTTAACGAGTTTCCTAAACGTGTAAATTACTTCACTCATTTTCTTTTCTTCTTACACTCCAATATCGTCCAAATAAATAAATATATAAGTAAGAAAACTTCAGAGAAAAAGCTCACCCGCTGCGAATTCAATATTAGGAATCATGAACAAAACAGCGTCGTGAAAGATGAAACATATTGAAGTGCTCAAACGTTTGCTATCGATTCTTCTTCCTTCATCTCCTTAATGTCTTACTTATTTATTTCTCTTGTGTCTTAAGATTTTTTTTCTTGAGATCTCAATTTCAAGAGTCATTAAATTCCAAGAAAATAAATTTTGATTGATATCATGAATAAATATTCATGTGCTAGTTGATTGAAAAACTATGATACGACGTTAAGTTTTGTTGTTTCTACCGCTGAGATCTTCTCGGAAATAAAACTGAACATTGTGGTCAATAAACTAAGTCAACAATTTTAGCTATTATGACAGAATTTCATCAAATATTACTTAACAATTTCATGTTTTGTTTTAATGCATTTATTGTCTGCTTTTAAACTTTCAATTTATGCGCATAATTAAAATTTAAGTTAAATTTGAAAACATGAAACTGATTTTTAAAACGCAACTAGCTTCAAACATATTGATGAATTATCTTGTTGTGTGCTGGTATTATTTTTAACATCATTTGCCTCGATTAATTTATTCCATATTCGATGATTTCACGCAATGTTGTTTTGCTGTTACTATTCACACCAAAAAATGCAAATTTTTCGATTGTAATTAAATTTTATTTAACTCAACGTTTGCCTTCGCATGCTTATTCAACTTTTCCATGTATGGTCGTTTATGTCACGTCATATTATGTATTTGAATTGCACAATTCAGCACTCAGAATGAGTTACAAATTGCTTTTGCAACGGTTTATATTTAATGATGAATGGTGGCGAGAAGGCAGAAATATCACAGAGAGTTCTTGAACACAGCTTTTAAATCAGTTTTGTTTCGTTTTGCAAACTCATTGCACAGTTATAATAGCTTTTCATTACTTTTAATAAAATTCACTTCAAACTGCGATATCTGATGATCATGATGGATCTTGTGTCTTGTAAGTAAAGTGAACTGCAAAGCTTAGTAGACACAAGGGATTGTAAAAAAGAAATACGTTGGTGGTTACAAGTTGCAACTTCTCTTGCCATTAAAAACTTTAACTAGAGACATTATTGTTAGATTCATTTATTGAATATTTTCAATTTGTAAGAAATAAAATAAAAACGATTCTCAATCAAATTAAAGTACATGAACTACAATGTCACTGTGTCAAAATATCATGAATATCATGTAACCTAATTTGATTTCTTTGATCTCAATTCATCATTGTTTCATATTCGAGGGGAGTTTTTTCTGCTATCAACATTTATGTTTAAAATTGTTGATTATTCTCGTAACTTGCAATTGTTTTAATTTATATCATTGTTTCCATTTACCTTTTTCTTTCCTTTTTCTTTTCTAACGAGTGGACTGGGAATGTTGCATTTTGACTTTTCGCATCGTAGATTATTTAAATTACACTCGACATTTTCCTTCTTACCAACAATCATTACGTAGATCTTTTGTGACCTTTTTATCCAGAATTTTTTTATTTCTCTTATTGGAAATGTAAATATTTTCAGTAATTGTCGACTTATTGAAAGAAAGAAATAAAAAAAAGAGGGTTGAGACTATCGATTTACTGACGAAATGAAATCGACAACGCAAAACGCTTCAAGAGATTTCTCAGAGAAAATTGAAACAAATTTTAAAGGAGACTGCAGTGCAGGTTATGTAAATCAAGGGTTTGAGTATTGAAACAAACTTTAAAAAATATCTCAGAATATTTTTTAACAGTAGAAATATTTCAAGAGAGTATTTGCAATTACAAAAGATCAAAAAATATTTCATAAAATGTAAAGGATCAAGTACATTCGACGTTTCTCCATCTCCTGCCAATTTGCCATTCCATGTTTCTTGTTTGCTTTCTTTATTTTCATTTGATTGGAAAATATTCCACGGTAAAATCCTTTAAGATGAATGTTTGTTTTCTTTAGTCTTTGTCGAGGATTATTTTCGCCTTTTAGAGCAAAAAAAATATTGAAATGGGGGAAAGATTGAGTTATTGACTTGCAACAGCAGCTTTTTACTGTGAATTCTCTTTCACTGAGGGATGTTTGGTGAAGTGCTTATTGTTGTTGTGCTTATCTTTACAATCCGGTTTAAAGTATCAGAAGCATAAAAGAATAAAAACATCTGCGTGATCTCAATTATCACCATACAACCACAGAAATGAAATAATCAGCGTTCGAGATCTACAATGATATGCGTCAGAAACTTTTTTTCAAAAATAAATATTTGCCTTCAATACCTTTCTGAATATGTGTTGAATATCCTCACCTTAATGTGGACATAAATCTTGATGATAAACTTAATGATTATTATTATTATTTCAATAAAATTTTAAGCAAGGCAAAGTAGTTGTTTGTGTCAAGCGGGTACGAATAAAAAATATTTTTATTGATCCATTGACAACCAAACAGACTATTTTTGATACAATTCGATGTCGTTATGTTGTCTTTATTATATTGCGTCAAGGACTGATTCAATATTATGATTTATTGAGAAGCATGAAAGACTTAAACGCTTTGTAAATAGATAAACTTTATTTATAGAAACACTTCCACTCGATATTTGTATTTAATAGCGTTTGAGTATTTATTTTTTTACGAAACTCATAATTACGCTTGTTGAAGCGTGTGCGCATCTTTAATATAAAAATTAAAAGAAAAAACTTGGAAAACGAATGGAAAGAAAGATTTCGTGAATACGATGAAAGATTCATGAGCTGAATCTCAAGAGTTAAAAACGAAATCAATTAAACAGTCAATAGAGCGGAAATAAATTATTTATGGTGATGATTTAGACATCGAAGCACGTCTTGGTTACGTCGAGCATGTTTTGTCATTTGACTGGTTGCTTATGTCTTCAATTAAACTAATATTTGTAATTGAATGTTTTACGTAAAGTATCAATACAACTTCCTAACATGAAGCACCTTTCTTTTAAAAAGAGAAAGAAAGAAAGCAACTTGACGTTAACACTTCAAATGATTCAGAAATTCTACACATAATTTCAACTTTGAGTTTTTATTTAAAAGCAACAAAGGAAATTATTAAATTCATTTAACAATGATAAAAATGTTAAAATTCTCGACCTCAATTCGATCGCATAAATGAGGAAAAGTATGCTGCTGTTAACATTCACAGCAGCATAACAAAGCATCATACCGCTAATGACTTCATTAACTTCCCATACATGCTCTTCATAATCATGAAATAAATTACATAATTCATTAGATAAAATAAAGTTAGAATGCATGCCAAAAACTTTTCTTCTTCTTTTCTACAAAAAAACTTTTTAAACCATTTCTGACATTTCTTTCTGTCTTATCATCTGATGCAAATGCAATGTTTGTGTACACTTAAATTAATGTTTCTGTTGTTTTTAAAAGCATTGAATGTAGTACAAGTGAGAGGAAGCAGAAAAGGAATTTGATAATTTCTTTTTAAAAACAATTTTATGAAAGAGAGAAAAACAATTGCGATCATCAGCTGCAATTAAATGCAATATAATATGGGCATATAACATTTTACAATGTTGTTTTCTCGGTTTTATATGTAATCTTTATTTTTTGTGACGATAAGGAATTTTATAGCGTACTGACTATGAGTTGAGACAGGAAAAACAGATGAAGTTCATTGAAATGATGGAAATTCTTTTGCTTACTAGTCTGCAACTCGATCGGAATGAAGAAACATCGAATTTAATGAAGATTCGCGAGAATTAAAATAAATTTTAACGATTAGTAGCAGAGAAACTGAATAGGAATGAGTGAGTTGAGAATGGGTGTTTGAAAGCAAGTTTCAAAGAGAAACGAGCGATATTGACCAAAAAGAATAATAAAAATTAATATTTTTTATTCATCGTCTTCATAAATTTTTATTGATTTTCGTCGTCGCCTTTACGTTTCACAATTATTGATTTTAATTAGTTTTTAAGTTGCCGCATTAAAACTAATGTTATATTTATGGTTAAATCGCATTTAGCAGATATTGTGAGTGAGAATATGTCAAGAGTTTGAAACTTCTCGATTAAGTCGAAAGCCCTGACATCGCAAGTGAGAATGCAACCAAACCCAACATGAGAATTTGAGATAAATTTTTATGTGATCTAAGTAAATGCTTCAACTCATAAATGATGATGCTAAATATAAGTAAAAAGCAAACGAGAAGAGAATAAAATGATTCGAAAAGTAAGCAAACAACTTAATTTTCGTGGCTACTGTTTTGCGAAATGTTTTATTGTTGCATTTAACGCAATGTGAAGACTCATTGGTCTCGATATAAATTACATCAGACAGAAAAAAAAGCTGAGCCAAAATTCTTTCGAGTCAAAGAAGCGTATGAAAACATGACTTCGATATGATTGCATTTCGAAATTTATTATGTACATTTACTTCAAGATATTTTTTGTGCTGTTGTTCAACAACACACGAGATGTTGGAAATTTTTGTTGTTCAGTAGAGAATCAGATCACGAACTGGACAATCTCATCTTATTTATTTAAGATTTGGTGCATAAATAAAGGCAAACATTCTCGATCTGTTTAGCATGCTTAAACCTTGTCACGTCAAGCCAGTTCAACAAGACTCATTAAATTATGATTCAGCAAATCTTACTAAGTATAAAATTGAGTAAGAATTATTTTTACCTTCACAAGAAAAAAGCTCAAAGTCATCTTAATTATCATTTCTTTTCGAAACTCTCAAAAAGTTCTTCTTATTTTATTGCTGGTGTTATTAATTAATCTTGTCTTGGCATCGCGACGAATTGGTGTCTTAAGAAATAATGACTGTTGCGAGAATGGGGAGTGAAGAATAATCTGATCTTGCGATCGATTCTGATTGAAAACGACGAGAGTTTTTATAATAATTCTCAAGAGTCATAGATGAGTTCATTTCAGAGAAGAAATTAAAGTTTATTGTGTAAATTGTTTAGGCATTAAATAATTTTTGATAAAGTTAGAATGAATTTGTTGTGGATAATTAAGATCAATTTCATCAACCATCACACAAAAGCAATCAATATTTTTCGTATCCATTGCGTACATTTAGTGACGAACATTTCGATCTTCATCTTCATGATCCAAACTGATAGTCCATTAAAACCATAAAAAATTGAAGTTTTGATCATTAAAAGAATGAAAAATAATTTAAAATTAATAATGTGAGAATGAAGCGCGAAGATGTACAGTTTAATGTGCGACTATAGACATTTAATTAACCTTATAACAACTCATAAGCTGACTTGATGATTTAATTAAGATGTGACTTTGAAAATTAAAAAAAAAGAAGCTTTTATCCTCTCACCTAAAGCGGATTTCGTTCGTAGTCGTCCATTAACAGCAAAAAAAAAAGGCGGAAGATTTTTGTCATCTTCATCTTGATCACGAATCAAAACTTTGCTTTGTCTCTTTAGAAAGGCATGACAAAATGCGATTATTAACACTTAATTTGAGTTCCATCGAATGATTCTCGTCATCTTTTAATCTTATTTCATGATATTAAAAGTTATGCTTCGAAATGAAAATTTAAAAACTTGTTTGTATTATGATCTCTGATAATTACTCTTGTGAAATGCTAGACTATGACAGGGAATCAACGACTAATGCTTTAAGTTTATGATCCTCCAGACTTTCACACTGAATAATATTCATCGAGAACATTATACAAAAATAATTCTTAACATGCGCAATCTTCAGGTAAAAACTTTTAGACGAAAACTAATCTCAGTCATTTGAAACTAAAAGTGAAAAGACTGAAACTATTAATGTCAGATTAATAATTTAATAACGACAACAATTGAACACATAAAAAACGGTATCGGATCACTAAAAGTTTACCATGAATAAGAAGTAAAAAAAAGTTTTTAGTTTGATTTTAAACACCACAAAATGGAAAAGAAAGAGTTAGAAGGGAATGATAGACATTGGATGTTGTACACACGACCACCTGGTAAATGTAAAGAGATTAGAATGCAGCTTGATGGAAAGATTTAAAGAATATAAATAAATATAATAAAATCGGAGAAAAATAAAGTATCAGGTTAAACATCGAATGGTTTAAAAGCGTTTTTGCAGTTTAATGCACATCAAAATTGTTCTCTCTTTTTGTTTTTCAAATAGCAAAAATTGTATCGAACCACAGTGGAATGTATCGCATCTCCTTTCAATCTAAAAAGCTTTAAACAGGAGCCGTTGTTGGTAATTTGATATTGCGATCCATCAGATGATGAGGTTTTAATGTAAAGATCTAAATAACTCATCTCCCAATTCGCTGGTGATTTTCGTTTAAACATCCCATTAGCTGTTAAGGCGAATGTTTAATGCAGCAGAAAATAATTGAAATGAGGTTACATTAAAAGTCAAAAATGAGATGGGAAGGAAAGACAAGCCAAGGCAGACGTTGTTAAATTTAGGAGCATGGCAGATTTTTAATGCTTTGTTTTTTATATTTTCACTTTCAAAATCATCTCATTGAATATTCATGATGAAATCTGATGTGAATTTCATTAACGAACGAGATTTTTAATGCGAAATTTTCTTCTATTTATCAGATGATTCTTAAGTCTGGCATTTACATGTGTTCATTATCGACATCTTGACTGTCTTACCAAAAAACATTTCGGATCAAGTGTAACTGGGGTGTAAAAAATGCGATTCAATATTCGTTACAAAGCACAGTCAAGCGCAAAGAATCAAAAGTGACTTTCGTGAGACTTGACATCGTTTCATCTTTTTAGATGTCTTCAGTAGATCTTGGTTGAAAGATGTAACGATATTACACGTGTTTCAATGTAAATTTAACCCTGCATTTATCTCCAACTTGTTTAAAATCTCATGATGAAAATTTTCACTGCTTTTTGAGAGAAATTTTCTTTCCGTCACAAGAATAAGAAAGAAAAATCCGACCCTCAAAGTAAACAGCAATTTGAAGCAATCAAAAAACAAGATCAGAATGCTTAAAGAGATTAAAATGTTACACAATAAAATTACGACAAGAAAAAAAGACGAGGAAGCATTTTTAGATCACAAAAGGAACAATAGAGGGAAGTGTGAGGGTGTGAAATGTTGAAATTAATTTTTTTTTCACAACGCTTCATACTCAAGAGGGACTGACAGTTACACGAGCAGTTTACAAATGATCTTTATCGCACTTCATCGAATTGTTACAAATGAGTTGACGCATTAAAAATATGCACGCAATCATCTCTTGAAATTATGTTGCCGTGGACTTATGTTTGATATTTCATATGAAAATCAGTTCTAGAGTGAAGTTGAAATATCAATGTGGAAAAAAAGACTGAAAATAAGCAGCAATCACTCATTTATCTTCAATTTATCTATTCATCGAATTCATAAAATACATCCGCTTTACAATTTAAATAAATTTCTTTCATCCCACCTTCCATCACCCTGGTTCAGTTGACTGTGAAGATCTATTTTCAATCATCTATTGAGGGTTAAATAGCGTGTAATTTTTACGCTGTAAAGTGACATTTTCATCAAATGTTCCAGCGTGTTGTGTCAGTGCAAAAAAGGGATTCGTGTTATTGTAGTAAAGTAGAAAAAAGTTGAAATCGGATAGAGTTGTGGAATAAAGGATGAAGTGAGAGAAAAGCAAATGAACAAGCAAATATATCGACAGAAGTAATGTTTATCTTTGAGATCTACATATTTCAGTGAAAGGCTGATATTGAAAAAAAGGAAGAAAAAAAGGTTTTAATCCCTTCCTTGAAGTCATTGCTATGAGGGTGGCAGTTGATGTTAAGATATTTGATTAAGACGTTTAGTTTGAGTGAGTTCATTATAATTCAAATCTCTGTTGCACTAAATATTCAACAAACATGAAGTCTTCGTCTCTGATAAAAAATACTCTGATTTCAATCTGTTTCCTTTGTTATTCCACAACGAAATAGGAATCTACTTTTCTCCAGGAAAATCTGAGCTATGTTGTTTCAACCAAGATTACAAATGTAAAAAGAGTTGGGAAAAGTTTTCGTTTCGAATAGCCGTAAAGGTGTCTCATTCAATTTCCCTCTTTTATATTATCTCTGACATTGTTTTGATTAAAGACTATGAATTGAGTTTCAGTATAAAATCCATTTGACACTGTTATTATTTCTTCTTGAATTGAAGCAAGGAAAGCATAGATTTTCCTCTATAATTTTCTTTTTTGACACAACATTTGATACAATACGGAAAAGTCTGAATGAAAATTCATTTTTATTCTCTTTAAAACAAGTTAAAAATGATTTAGTGATGAACATTTTTTCAATTATTGTTAAACTTGCAAAAACTGTCAAAGTTAGCAACCGAAAAAGAAGATCTTTGAAGACTGCTTGAAGTCATAGACAATCCATGATTCGATTAAGGTAACTGACATGGAAAATCCTTTCTTGAAAAGTAATCTTTCTTCTAAAATCAAATTTTCTTTTCCAAGACTATATTTAATGAACAGATGAGAAGAATGAGGGATTTGAATGTGGATTAGATCAAGACCAAAGCTTATACGCATCAATCTACTCATGGAAAGGTTGAGAATTACATGAAATAAAAAATCCTACAAAAAGGAAATTGTTTTGATTACTTTTTCAAAAGGAAGATTCAAACTTTCTTCTTTTAGCTGATTTTTTTAAAACACTTTAAAAATTTATTTTACAACAAGTTGAAGTCAATCTCGTTTAAAGTCTTCACAAAACATACAAATTTAATTGTTGATGTGTCCTCTCATGCGAAAGGATTTCATTGTGATATAATCACAGTCTTTTCGCCTCAAGCAACTTCTCTCTGCCTTCAATGTTTTCTCGTGTATCATATCTGGAGATTGAAACTCGTACTTTTGATAAACTCATTCAAAATGAAAATACTTCGGTGAAACAGTTCAAAAGAGACAAGTTAATAAATTTTGATGAACTTTGTCAATTTATTATCATAATCAAGTTGGAATTTATACGATGATTACGATGTTTTGTGGCAAGCAATATTCCCGACAATATCTCGAGATGTCACGCATGTGGATGATTTGATTTGTAATGTTATATTTTCGGAACAAAGAACATAGTAATGACGTTAGGATGTAAATAATGAAAAATTTGAATAAATTTTCATGAACAAACGAAATAAGGAAAATAAAAAAGTCGATTTTGAGGGAAGCTTGGTGAAAGCAATTTTTGTGATTTGATGCCTTTGGGGCAGTAAAAGTGGGAAATAAATCAGATTTCTAGCGACTCAACTTCGGTCCCTTCATATGTCATTCACAAGACCTAAGAAAAGTGGGAAAATGTTAAAGCGATACTCGAGGTTTTTATGTTATTGTTGGTACAATTAAATTTAAATTTGATTTACTGGAAATTATCGACAATGTTCTTGATGAAGGATCAACAAGAAGTTGGACGATAGAAAAAGGACACAAAGGGATATTGAGTTTGATTGCTGTTCAGTAAATTTGATTTTCCTTTCACATTCTCCCTGTTGCGTCTTGTAGTGTGTAACTTTACGTCTTAATATCTTTTTTTTTTGTTATTCCTTTCACACCCTTAATGTTGTGTTGATATTGTAAGAAAACATGAACATTTCACACACGATAATAGAATAGACATGTTTACCTGACATTAATCGGTCTCGAGATGTTATTGATGGATGGAAAATTGAATTATTGTTGATGTTGACAATTACGAAGTGTCAATGAAGGCTTTTGCGGACATGAAAAATTTAAGAAGTTTAAATAAATATTTCGGCTTTATAGTGAAAATTAAAATTTTGTTGCAAGCATTAACGTGTTTTATATAAACATCAAATCACCACAATTTGTATCTAATCTTAAATTGAATATTCCACCATTATTTAGTTCCCAACTTTGAAACCGTTATGATGATATCAAAATAATCCCTGACATAATCCGTGATTCTCTGACGATGGTTCATCATTACACAATCTTGTTTGTTCAATAATTTAACCACACAGTGAGGGTTGAAAATATTCTATAAGCTGCTTGAATTTCATGAACATGAAGCATTAAAAGCATTCACTGTAATCACAAAGAAACAACATAGGAAAAAAAGTTTCAAATTTCAGACGTACATTCAACGATTTAACATTTCCTAATGTTCCATTCAACTTCGTAATTGAATAATAATTTCGTTTAATAGTCAAACTGAAAGAAAATTGTTTAAATTCATGAGAGTTAAGCAAGAAAAATTTGTAAATGCATGTACAATGTGTATACAAGCGAAGGGAGATGAAAATCCCTAATTCTTTGATTCCTGATATACGAATGAACATGATGCAATGGTTATCATGTTACAGTTCAAATGATCATGAGGGCAAACAAGAAGCAATTTGATTTCCTAATTGAAATTACATTTTTCTTTCTATTTCATACGTAACAAGATTTTATTGAAGGAAGTTTTCCTGATAACCACAAAAGCTCTGCAACTCAGGCTTCCTTATCAACGACAACTTCGCGTTTGTTGTCACAGATGTCTGATGTTTTCATTATTTTTTTCTCAATCTAACTTTAATGGATTTAACGACAGGTAGAATCATAGATTGAGGCAGCAAAAGTGATTCTTAATTGAAGAGGAAACAAACACTTAACTGCTGGAGACTGAGTGATGTTGACTATAAACATGTTTACCAAACAAACGTTTTGTGTTCGACTTTCTTTGTTTTATACTTTTGTTAGTCAAGTTGATGTCACTGTTTCTTACAAGATGAGAATAAATAATAATGATTGAAAGCGGTGCAAGATGGTGAAGTTTAAGATTTCATGTTAGAAAAGAAGTTCTTCAAATAAAGAGAAACATCAGCCATTGGCGTGTTTGTATGTGTTTGAGTTTAAATCAATGACAAGTCACTTAAGCACTGAAAATATTTCCTTCATGTTTCATACCCAACAGTAAATTTCATTAAGAAACTTCTATTTATATATAAATAAACTTTCTGGAATTGATTCAGGATGAAATCAACTGAAGTTTATCAACAAATAAACTTCATTTCTGTTTACAGATGTGCACGAAAGTATTCATGTTTCTAAATAACGAAAAAGAATGCGATGCGCTTCGATTTTGTGTATTCGAAATATTTAATTACAAAGTAAACTCGGCGTCAAGTTTTGTGCTTTTCTCATCGATATTTGTCTACACTTCATATCGACGATATTGTTTGTTGTGTTCCCCCCACATCGTCGCCAAAACAAAAGAAATTTTCGATCGGTTTCAGGTAGCTCTGTCCACCACATCGAAATTCAATAATGATGCTTCTCCCATTTCCTTTATCTAACAAAAGATCGAAATCAAATTATAACCCTATCGCGTAAATACACAGCAACAAACAACAGAAGCTGGTGCAAGAGAAACCAAATGTAGCGAGAAAAGGAACACAAAAAAAAGATGATGAGATGAGAATTTTTTCATTAACCGTCGTCGTAACATATCATTTTCGGTTCGCAATAAATGTCTCATCATTTCAGCTAACAAGAGACAAGAAAGAGAGAAACGAGACCTTTCAGAGTCCACAGTTGATTAAACATCATCAAAATGAGTTAAATAAATATTTTTATGTCGTTTTCATGTTTCTAAAATTCGAATGAAGATGAAGGGTTGATTGGCTGGTGTGAGTTCAAATGCACATGAGAATTTCATCCCTTTCATCTCCAAAGAGTTGGAAAGCAATGAAATTATAGCTTTGGGCTAATTTTCTGTCTATCGATTTTTATTCTTCTCTGTAACACAATTCAATATAAGAGTAGTTGAAATATTCGAGACGTCTCCGACCTTGAATTAATTTTTTTGTTGTTATTTATTTAATTGCAGATTGAATCAGCCACCATTATCCGGAAATGGTTCGAATGCTTTGAGTGGACGTCACATTCATCCTACACTCTCACCAGATTCTGATTCTGATTCAGATTCAGATATTTCATTGGGAACTCATTCACCAATTCCATCAATGACATCCCAACACAGTCCAAATTCATCGTCGGGTTTGAATGATCGCGATTTGGATCGACTTGCTGAAGAACATCGAGATCCACGTGGGGAAAAAGATTATCGAAATTTTGCATCGCTTCAATCGTTTAGATTTGGTGAACATATTAATGTTGCTGGATTTACAAGTGAGATTACAATAAAATGTCTTTGAATTATTACGAATTTATCCAGTTCTTCTCACAGATGCTTTCAATCGACAATTCCTGCCGGGCTTGCCTTATCGTTTAGGTGATAACGCTTCTCCAACACACTCGCCACCGATTGGCACAACCTTGTCGTCAGCACAAACAGGCACATCTGCAACAATGGCACAGAATCCGCCGAATTATAATTTACCTGCTGGTCTTATTAGACCTCAACCTCAAATGCCACAAAGTGCGGCTATGGCCGCTATGATAGCTTGTGTCGCAAACGGCCAATCAAATGGAAGCCAACAAACTTTACTACAGCACCATCTAAATCAAAGTCAATCATCGGCTCAAGTATCTCCATTGCGGATTCGTGTCAATTCGCCTACACGCATCAATTCAACATCTTCATCACAATCATCGAACGATGTCGTCATCACAACAACATCTGTTGGGAGTCCAACGATTCCCGGTGCCACTCAAATTCCACCACAAACTCATTCAATGATATTAAATGGTGGACATCTGGCGAGAATGTCACACATGAGTCATTTGCATCGACCTTTTGAATCATCGTCACCGAAACCAAAAGAAGCATCGTGACCGACGCAAGAAGTCAATGTCTTACGACTTGCTGAATGTTGAATGTAAATAACGAGAAAGAAATCATTAGAAATGTTAAATCACTGGAAAATTGAAGGGGATGATGATCTGTTGCGTAACATAAGAAATTCATTTAAATTTCACTTCCTAAGATAATAAACAATGAAAAAATGTTATGCAATATTGAAATTATCTCGATTAAAAATGCAATTTAAACGATGGAAAGAAATATTACAAAACAAACAAAAAGAAAAACATTATGTTATATTTAATAAACATGAAATAAAAATTGAAAGAAAGATAAAAGAATTTTAAGCAAATTATTTAAAGACAAAAACAATTTTTTTTATTTGAATTCGTAACACTCGCAATTTGCGATAATTTCGAACGAGTAAAGGAAAAGTGTCAATCAAATGAGGCGTGTCTCGTGAAGAAAAGAGAAAGAAATTGAAGAATTATTTTCTTCCTACTCTAAGCCAATCGAAATGTAACAAGACGACGGTGAAAAGCAATCTGTTTCATTTTTTTTCTCCTCTCTAGAACATTGATACATGTGCCGTGGATCGTTTTTCTATAACGAGGGTTGAAAATATTGATTTATGCAAGGTTTTTATGCTTGCTCGTATTATTTTTATTCTCTGTCACCTAGTAGAGAATTAAATTTTCACAAAAGCAGATATTTTTGCTTTCCTCACATTCTCATATTTTTTATTTTTTATTTTTGCATTTGAGCTGCAATAACAGGCGAACCCTTATGATGCAGCATATCTTTGTCTTAGCATATCGAACTCAAAATCCTTTGCAGACGTCAATGGTGAAGTTTATCACAAACACAAAATGTGTCATTTCATTCATCAGATTTAAAACCACCAGGATCTGTGATATGTTTAAATAAAAGGGCGATAATAGCATAAAAATATTTTTTGAATTTACGTCCTTGCAGCTGGCGACATGATGAAACCTAAAAATGACTGAAGATTGAAAGTTTCATGATGAAGAGTGAAGATAAATCAGCAGAAATGGCAAAATGCAAAAATAAAAAACCTTTTTCCTTCTTTCAGAAATCTCGAAAATGTCTGAAGTCAATTATGGTTTGTTTTTAACCACTCAGACATCTCAATTTAAAAATGAAAAGAAAGCTATCATTGGCTGCTGTCAAACAATATTTAATGATCTAGTTCTAGAATGAGAAAAGCTATCACTTTTAAAAACAAATAAGACAGCAGGTAAGAAGCAGACTTTGTAGTATTTAAAAATCATGCCAACTAGTCATCCTGAGTCGACACTGGCAAAGTGAAACTTCTGACACAACCAGAATAGGAAAGAACGAAACTTCATCGATAACCATCAGTTGAACTGAAATTAAATATTTAAAAACATTACAATTCAATAACAATCGTCGAGAATCGAAACTATCGTTGATGTTGTATCTCAATTCACCCAATTCTGCTGACATCATCATTAACATCTCAACTTTTCTTTTAAATTTCACGTTGCTTTCCGAGTCTTTTGTTCAGAATCAAAATAAATAAACAGAAGAAAATAATACGCGAAAAAAGAAAGAAAAGAATAAACGTGAAACAATTGTAAATTATGATGATGATGTGAAGACGAGATGAAGTCGTTTGATTATTGATTTCCATTTTCATTTCTCTCCATCATCCATAACTGGTTCAAGTCTCAATTTCTGTTCTCAACTTTTTTTGACAAAATGATCAATTATTTTGAAAACTGTTTTTTCTACAGCAGTAGACACATTGAGACATTTGTATGGATGAGGCAAAGCCACGTACTGACATCGTCAATGGCGTTAAAATTTTCATGTTCGATTTTTAGTTCTTTCTGGTGATGTTAAGGAATTTTTCTTACTGTGCAAGCGAATGAAAAAGAAGAAGAATAATAAAAACAAGATTCTTGTTACTGCTCATAACGCAAATGATTCCATCAAATCATGATTCTCGTGAAATGTAATTTGAATTTCTGTTATACTCGTTCGTTTCGATGGCGCCGTGAAGCGGTTGGAAATTTCACTCTTCAAATCCAAAGTGAGTGAGTGTAAAAGAGCGCAAGCATTATGGGAAAATTATCACCGGTAAATTTGATTAAATGAGACCAGATGAAGAAGAAGCGAAAAGAAAGAGAAAAATCCAATTTATGATTCAGAAATGAACTATTAACGGTACAATAGGAGAAATAAATTACAAACGATTCATCAACATTTTAGCAGTTTTTGGCTGTTTCACTAGTTGTGTCTACTTTTTTTTTTCTTATCAACAGTGAATAGATTAATTCTACCTTCAAAATCGGAAATAAAGTGATTGATTTCATTTAAATGTAAAGATTGCATGTTTACTTATAATCAATGTATCGCACCACACTTGTGCTAGATATTTATTTATACAAATACAATGAACGCGACAAATTAGTGCCGCTAATTAAACTAGATAATAAAAATGTGAAGTGGGCGGTGATATTCTGTCCATCGATTAAAGCTAAAGGTCAAATATTGAGCTTTCATGGAGAATGAATGAAGAGGCGATATCATTGTTTGCTCGGCAAACTTCAAAAAGATTTTTCCTTCTCTTAATCATCTTTTCTTGTTATATAATTAATTCTAAATTTCCATAAGCTAATAAACAAAAGCTCAAACTTTATAATTTCGTTCATCCTCATAAATATTTAAAATTCTAAAGAGACATTTTCCTTCCCATTGATTACGTAATTGTGCGTTTATTTACTTGCCTTGTTTTCGGCAGTAAATCTGTCACCACAGATAAGACCTGAATGAAGCTATAAAATTTACATTTTTATTTGATTTCAACAGCATCTTCATCGACGAGATGTTTTATTTAGCTCTTCGCTTTTCACAGTTAGATATCGAGTCATGTTTTAGTACTAATTCGTGTTTACTTTTGAAGTTTTTTTTTTGAAATAGCAAAAATATTCTCGTACAAGTTGATATGCGTCGCTTGAATTGCGCAAGAGTTCACGATAGACAAATATCCTGTAGAATCAAACAATCCGTGCTTCAACTCGAGAGAATTTCAGTTTATTGTTTTTATTAGTGATGTTTAAACAATGGAAAGAAAGGGAGAAAATAGATTTGCACATTTGTTTTGCGTCATAATTTCTTGAGGTTTATGTTCTCTGACTCGATGTCATTATTCACCCCGTATGATGATAAATGATTACTTGAGTTAACACGTTTCATTGTTTGCATGATTTCTGATAAATGAACATTGAATTTTAAGCATGTAAATCTGTTTGTGAGCATTGAAACTTCTTAATTTAATTGAGCATGGCTAATATTGTTGCGGTGATGTTGTAATAAAAAGTTTCATTGACAAACTTGAGCGACAAAAGATTATTTTTTTAACCCAGTCTGATGTTCCTTTCTTTTATTGGAATAAAAAGGATTGTAAAAAATAATAATCTGCTTTTTTCTTGAAATAGAAAGAATAATAAACATCACACCATAAGCATTATTGCTTCAGTTTCGATAAAAATCCCAAGAAAATATTTTGAAACTTAAGAAACAGGAAAAACCAGCTCATCCATTGAACCAACAAATATATTGTTCAACAAGAAATTCTCAGAATCAATTTGTGATGATTTCAAATGCCAACAAATTACTAGACTCATTAAAACTAATAAAAATCTAAATTAATTAACAAAAACGATTACGAAACTTGAAGATTTGAAATATCAAATTTCACAAGACATGACAAGTAGATGTGTAATTGAGGGAAGAATCATCGACATCATCATGCATCGTAAATACAAGAAAAAAAGGGCAAATTAATCAACAAAAGTTGATCGTTGACGTCGCAAAATGAACAGAGTGAAGCGGGATGAGAGAAAAAATGATTTAATCAAAGCTCAACTAAATTGAGTTCAATTAAGAACGCGATGGAACCAATCGTTGTGAATAACATCGTGTAGGAAGTTATTGAAATGGAGGTTTCAGATAAACGAAGCGATCTCATGTGATGCTAAATTAAATATCCGTCAAAGCGATCCATGTAACTGTAAACAATCGGAAAGCGAAACTTATTTGCAATACATTCATGATCATCGACACCCAAAAGTATAATAAAAAGAGAAGTAACGATACTTAACGTGCCACTTTTTCATCACCATAAAAATAAGAAAAGCGAAGCCTCTAAACTCAAAACACTCTTCATAATGATTTATTTATAAACATATTAAAAACGTTCCATGTCAGGGAGAATAATCGTTCGACAACTTTATGATTCTTCTCTCTTTCCTTTTGTGCATGTGCTGATGCCTGGAAAGCAGAACAAAGTCGTATTCACACTCACAAAGCCCTCAAAAATGTGGGCTATTTATTTTTACTATTTAAGGGATTATCCGGTGGGGGATTAATGATCGGCAATGTCACCAGTCTCTCCTTTGTGCTTGCCTTCGTTTTCTTAAGAAAAAATAACTTTTACAAGAAACTGAAATCTTTTTAAGGAGTCTTAGAGACGAGTGTTGAATGAATGAATGGAATATTATACGCATTATCGCTTATTTTTGGGTAAGCAAGTAACATATCCGCCTCAAGCGAAGAATTTCTATTCATACAATGCTTAAATACATTTATCCAAACATACCACCAGGTGACCATTGACATTCATTTGATGATTGTGAGATAATATTTGCTAAGTTATCTGATGAAGTGTAACTTTTATTCTGTCACTAATGTATCTTGCTTGAAACTTCATTTTAATACATCATTTCAACTCACAAGCGACATCTAAAAAAATTTATTTAGATATATTGCAACAGTAAACCAATTCGAGCGAACATTCTTTAAAAAAGTTCTCAACTAGGTAGAAGATGATAAACTCTAGGGCACTTACAAAGCAAATTAAACGTGCCCAACAGAATAAATATCGTCTCGTCAATCACAACGACCATATTGAGTTTATTACAATTGGAAAAAAAAGAAAAGGAAAAACTATTAAAGAGATTTGTAACATCAACAACAACAATGACGCTTTGCACCATTCACAGCACAATATCCGATAAATCGACTGTATACTGATTTTCTATGTTACCATTGTCAACGGAAGTGTAGAATGAGAGAAATGGTGATTAGTTTTGCTGGAATCAGTAAATAGGGAATCAACGACAATAATACGTTTATGTGGATTAAATCAAATGCTATTTGGAATGCGGAGAGAAAACTAGTTTCATATTGTTACCGCTGCCATTTGCTATCATAGTTTTCACAGTTTTTCTTTCTTCTTCTTTAACTTCATTCGCATCAAGCCCACTTCGGATCAATGGTTGAATCGCATTCTGCATCGTTGCTCATGGTGAAAAGTATCGAAAGATATTTCTCCAATCAATCTTCGATGAGTGGTGCGCCACTTCAATTGCCATACACCCTAAAGTGATTTCTTACAGTGAGAAAAATGTGAAGCGAGCTGAAGATTGATTAACATCAAGGATTTCTACTTTTTTGCTTCGATCGAAATTCAAGGATGTGGAAATAATATGGACTTGGGTTAAAGAATAATAAAAAAAAGTCGGAAGCTTGGCGTCATTTTCCTATTTGTCAGCATGATGATCTTGAAATTTATATTAGATTTGTTGATAGATTCTGTCAAATTATGAATTAATTTGAATTTTACTCAACAGACTGTTCATCGATGTGTTACTAAACTTGGCGAGAAATCCTTAACATATCATATTACAATATCCAGTGTTAAGCTTCATTTCACTCTTTTTGTTTTCATTTGATCCGCGCGAAATTAATAACTCGTCGTGGCATTACAAGAAATCCAATTGCCAACAATTATCAGCTATATTATACAATCAGAAACCCTCATTAATAGAACAACTAACAATTAAAATCCTGCTTATTCAATTAACGTCTTGTTGTGATTATTTTTTTCCCCTTTGAATGTTTTTTTTTTAATTCTATAATTTAATTTTCACTCGTTTTATTTCGTCACGATTTTTGGTTGTAAAAATCTTTTGTTGAATAAATTGAAATTAATAATGAATTAAATATTTACTAAACTAATGCTTCTCATCTATACTTTATGTTTGAAATATATCTGGTGGACTTTTGTGGTATTTAAACGTCGTCGTCGCCGTGTGAAATGTGATACGATTTATATTGTTGATGCTGATTCTATGGGAAGTTTATGGATCTTGGTTCTATGAAGCAGTTTGTCAACTGTCACAATTCCTTGAAGGTTAATCAGGAAGTTTTTGGGCTCGAACAGAAGCTGTTCTTTATGTTCCCACAATAAGAAAGAAAAATGCGCTTGATCGATCAACTGATTCAGACACTTGAAATGTTACATTCATTGGTTTAGGATTGTTAATAAAACAACATAAACTCAACTTATTTTTGCATTATCATTCTAGTTAACCAACATGAATTTCCTTCTTCGTCTTTTGTTGTCGCGATACTTGAGTGAACGTTAATGCCATATAAATTGAACAACGAAATGCTTCTATTGCGCTTTACTGATGGCGTCGTCTCAAAACAACTTGCTGCACTTTTAATCGTGAATATTATCGTGTTTATGTCATTAATATATTTGTTTATGTTTATGTTGAGTTCATTATGTTACCAGATGACAACTGATTGAGGTGATGAATGAACTAAAAATGCCAACTCAGGTAGAATTGCTTGTGTTGATTAAGCAAACAAAATTTCAATGGCCAGAGAAGAAAATTAAACTTGTAATTAATGAGAAGCAAGCCATTAGCTTCAATGTAAAACGGAAACGAAATATGAACAATAAAAAACGAAGACACTTTGAATCATTTTCTTGTTGCAGCCCTAAATTCATCATTTCATTATTTTTTTGTTGTTTTCTTATGAAACAAATTTGATCATTAACAATCAATTACGTTGTGGTTTTGTTTCTTCAACAGCTCATCAAGGCTTTTCAGGTGTCGCCATTGACACAAACTTCCATGCTAAATTTAAAACTCATCACTTGATGTTGCTTCAAGAATTTAATTAGCTTCAAACTATTAATCTCCTGAAAAATCTTTCTCAGGAATTTCTCTGATATTGCCTTCGACAATAAAGAACTGTCTGACGATTGATTAAAATTACCAAGATCCAATATCTTGGACGTGCCACAAGTCAAAGTTTAAAAAATGGATCATCAATCACAATCGCCGTCAGTCACTCAAAGACCGTTGTTCTTACAACAAGCATCTTGAACGGCGCTGCACTTCGTGTTATTCTCTCGGAATTCTTTTGTGCAACAATAACACTTTAAGAATGATGAAAATTTTCGGACGATGAACATCTTCATACACAACAAAGTGGACTCTAGAAGCGAATGGAATCCGTATGACAGTCAATGATGAATAGTAGCATAAAAGCATAAAATAATGTACGAAATGAGTTTTTAAAAGCATATTTTTCCAGATATTATGTTCTTGAAAGTTCAGAGATCTCCTGCTCTGCTTGCATTCTTCAACAATAAATCTTACAGATATGAAAGTTTTAATTAACAGATTTCTTTGTTGAATCACTGGAAAAATATGTTAGAAGACATTTAAATTTCTATTCGATTATTTAAAGGTTTATATGAATATCATTCCCAGTTTAAGTTGCAGAATATTCCATGACAAATCAACGTTAAAGAAAGCAACATTGCAAAATTACTTTCAAAGAAAGAGAATTGTTAAGTTAAAGTTCTTCCATAACTTCCAAATTACGCCAAAGGGTGAGAAGAAATCATACAAAGAGTGGACATTGATATATGACTTAATTTCTCATTTGATGATCGTGCAATTGTTCTTTATGCTGTAATGTTGTGCAATAGCTTTGAGTTATGTTTACATTTTTGAAATTAACGTTTATGAACACCCTAAGGGTGAACGTAAATAGGAGCAATTAAATCATTAACATTTTAAACATTCTTAACACCTTCTCTTTAGTATTAAATTTATATATGTCGAAGGCTGCTTGTCATAGCAATTAATACTTTGTTTTATGTTGTATTTTTCTTCACTTGAATGCAAATCGAGAATAAGGAGGAATGAAATATTTTCAGTAACAAAATTGTTGCAAATTGAACAGATTTGTAAAATATGAAGAGCTAACAAATGAAGTCATTATGAAGACTGATAATCTCAAGAACTAAATCTTAGCCACTCATTAATTAACGTAGCCCAAATTGCTAGTTTCAATCCCTAAAAGCTTCTTTCTGAATAATCGATCGAACTCGAATACGTGCTTCAGACACCGCACAAATTCGCGTTTTTCTTTTGCAAATTATTCATTTTTACGCCAGCGAATTGTGCAATGTTTATGTATGTTTTATAACCGACAATTATCATTTCTGTTCATAATTGAAGGTTGTAGTGTGTAATGCATTAGAGCGGCGGTGTAATGTGACTCGAAATGATTTTTATCTTCTTCTCTTTTATCATTGGACTCTCGGCATGGTAAGAACTGGACAAAGTGCGAATAAAATTTTGCAACATTTAAGAAAAATAACAAATAATTAATGGTTTTATGCCCGACTTTTATGAGGTTCGTCTTTAAAGTAGTTACAACATTATTATGAGTTATGCAATGACGTTTGGTTTTGGATTCTTTTGCATTCTTGTCGGTTTCGTTTGTTCTGCTGATGGCACAATTAATTATGATGAATGAATCAATATTCCATAATTTCTTCTTTTTTATTTTGTTTTACGATTTTCGATTTGCTTAAAGGTCGAAGAGTCGGATGAAACAATTTAAGAAAATCAAACATCAACGTGTGATCAGTGAATATCTCCACGAGACATTACAGTTCAATGACTCATTCTTTTCCCCCACACCAATTCTTCATATTTCCGCAAACCACATGATCGATCATTGTTAAAAATGCTAAATTGTAAGTTATATCATCTCAAGTGATGATCACACGATTGACTAAGGGCTATTGGAGTGAGAATTTTTATAAGTGTTTTCTTATTAATGTATTAACTATTCATTTTCTGTTCGAACACTTAATTCAAGACTGTTGTTAAATTCCATGACATAAATATTTAAAATATTTCAAATTGAATAATTTCGCAAAATATTTAAATTAGTAAAAATTCAGTTGTTTCTAAATTTGGTAATAAAACCACGCATACTTACTGAATGTTGTTGACTACAGAAAATCTTTTTAAAATTATTTTGTAGAAGAAGAATTTTAATTTCTAAAATTTAATTCATGTTTCAAGCGCATTAGAATGATTACGCTGTATTCTTGAACATTTAACCCATTTAAATTAGATAATATTCTATTACAAATTATAACAAGTCTAGTACTCAGTGTTGTGGAGTGAGGTATTGACGTCGGACTGCCCGGAAATCGACTTGCGTGGATTTGACCTTCCATACAAAGTGGTTACCACTTATGTCGTACTAGATTGTCTTTCAATGATTGGATTAAGGTAGTGTTAGAGTAAAGATTTCTATAAGTAAACTTGAATTTACTTGAAATGTATGAAAATTCTGCATAATCAAGAAGATTCCTCAAATACCTAATTTACTTAAATAAAATAAATGTGTTAATTTAATTTCAATACTTCTTTTCAAGAATTGTCTAACGTAAAAAAAGTTAATCAGATTTTAAATTTAGTTGAAAGTCTCAATAAAATTTCCATAACCACTCAGAAATAAAAAAAAAAGCAAAACTAATTGATCAGAAAGTTTAACATGCTTTCCTCCTACATTGATCCCTAGCACTAAACCAAATTCATAATTATAAGAAATTAAAGAATGAAATATTTCGTTTCCAATATTTCAGTGTTGATTGACGCTCAAGATGACGTCTCAAGTGCATATTGAAAGTTTGAAGGCTTATCTTCTAAACAGAGATCAACAAAATTAGTTGAAATTATTGTTTGCGTATACGTTTTCAAAACTATGTAAACGCTATACAAACCAAACATTTTTATTGATGGCTGAGATGATTATCCAGAAGCAATTTGGCCTCCCTAAACAACACTTGGCGCGACTATCTGTTCACTAGACACACTTCAAAAATCCCAATCAATTATTTCGATGGCTTCTGACTGCAAAAATAATATTTGAACTTACCTACCACTTTTTTCCTTCATTGTGAAGTGACTATGAAGAAATCTCATGATCATCTAAAATAGCTCAAAACCTGATCAAATTTTGAAAGAAATTTCATTCATGTCATAGAAGATTTGATGATAAAGTTGTGAGATAATTGACCAGTTAATTTTACAATCTGTTTCTGGTCCCTGCAACTTATTTTTTCTTTCATTTGACTTCTGTCTCGAGATGTGTAATTATGATTGCATTGTGTAAACAAATATTTAAGGAAATAAAGTGAACCTAACAGAAAAAGAAAAAACCCGAAATTATCTCCTTCCGTAACCATGCCTGTGATGAAATTCCACACTACATTATAATTGAGTTATTATTGAAAATGACGAAGCAAAGACTGAGTCAGCGCAGAAAACGTAGAAACAATGAAACCAATTCTCTATGTTTTTATGTTTGAGAGTATTTTTTATATGCTTTAATCTTCTTAGTCATATATTTGTTTGAGAAAAGGATTCGATAAATCCTTTATAAGCATTTTTGATAAAAACAAAATCTTCTTTTAATTGACACCTCTCATTTATGTTACAAATATATTTCACAAAATCTTCTTAAATTATGAGAATTATCTACCAATAAAAGAACTATTGAAGAGATTAAATAAGACATCGAAATAATTTTTCTCTGTCAAAGAATTAACATTATCTGTGATGTCCTTTTGCTGTCAAGATAGTTTGTATCATGATGATACACATCATTGTCAATCAACTCATGCAAAGCTAGGTGTAAGTTTTAATGATTTGGTAACATTTTTCCTAGGTAGCCTTTATGACTTGTTCTTTCACTTTTGATGTCATTACAATCAAACTTTGAATTTATTTTATTATTACTTGCGGAAATTTCTAATTGTCACGTATTTTCCGTCAGGTTTTTTTGGTGTAACTATTTTTTCATTTCCACTTTCAAATACTAACTATAAATACAACACCTTATCAATATATTTAAATTAGTGTTCATTAAAACATTTTTATTAATTTTGTTAAGTTATCAGAAGAAAAAAGATGAACAAAATATTTTGTACAATTTTTCTTTTTCAATTATTTTCCAAAGGAAACTTACAAGAATTTCCTTCGTTCATTCTTCCAGATGGTTGCATTGAGCAATGTGATGAAACTGTTGGATTTAGAGACATATTTGATATCGAAAATGCTGCAATCAATCAAGATATAAATGATTTGGCTGCACTCTTCAGAGACTTAATGGGATATCAGATTTATGCGAACGCTTTGGCTATTACAGTACGGATAGGATTAGCTCAAACAGATGAGGAGAAACAAGCGCTTAGAGATCAATTAAGAGAAGTAAAATATAATGATATTACTTCAAACAATTCTTTCATAAAAAAAGAACCTGCGTTTCCACTTATGGCTACAACTACGAATAAAATTCAAAACTTATTGAATTATGTTGAAAATATTGGAAGAATGAGAAATGAAAATTGCGAACCATGTTTGGATGTAAAAAACGAAAGAAACCACATTTACAGCACCTTTTTCTGGTCGATGGAAATTTTCAAGGAAATGATTGAAAACATTACACCTTATTGAACATGTTCTAAAGAATCTTCAAAATCTCAATTTTCTTCTTTAAATAAATAGCAACGAAACCAGAAAGAAAGAATTTAATCAAATTTGTCTCCATTTTGAAAATCCATTTCCAAATTCAATTTTTTACTGTACCTTCAACTTTCTTTTCACCATCAGTACTTATCATTATCATCATCCTTTCAATTCTTTCTTTGGTATTCATCACACAGCCATATCCTTCCTTCATTCAGTATTTCTCTCAGTTACGAAAATGATTTCGGTAACATTTTCGCCTTTCATTTCTATGTTTCTTTCATTCTTCAAATTTCATCAGAGTAATGAAAAAGATGTTGAAGGAGACAAAAATAAATTTAATTTACGAGAAGTCTATCGGAGCACTTATTTTTATATAAACAAATTTATGTCTGAAAATTTAAAAGAGATTTCAAATGCTTAACCAAAATCATTTCAAAAGTTTTCACTTAATGATGAAAATGTTTGGTTTTCTCAGCAAAATATCTGTTGAGTTGTCAGGTTTGAAGAAATATTAATTTCATTCATAAATATCTAGGAATGTTATTAATATATCGATATCTGTTTAATCTATTGGATCACCTCCTCCATTTTTTTTCTTCTTTCCAAATCCAAAACCAGAAAGTTTCAAACCATAAAGTGACATGAACACAAAAACAGCTTCAAGATCTTGTTTAAACAATCCTGTAACATGATCCAGGAACTTTCTTTTTTCATTCTTACAGAATTACAATTCTTAAGAAAATTTTATTAAAAGAAATGTGACAACAATAAAACCAGAAATGTGGTGTGATGAATTTTAATAAGAAAATAATCAAGTTACAAAAAAGAAACTTCACTTCATCACCTTTCAATATTTCTTTCTTTTATTCTTTGCAATTATGTTTTCAATTTGGGAAATATCCAACAAAAAGTTTTACTTTGTTGTAACGTGTGAATGATTCAATGCTTTCGATCAAGATTAAAGGAGAAAGAAATCTAATGGAGGAATCACAATTTGCCACAATGGCAACTTTTTCTTTAAGAGTTGAATGACATATTAAAATGTGAGTATCTTTACATTAAATATCATTTGTCAAACTTGTTTGTCAAACTTTATTGATATCTTGAGATCTTTTTCAATGCTAAACATTCCTACTATGTAATTTCTCATTCTGAACTAAGATTCGGTGAGAAAACAAAATTAAATTAAAATTTGGTTGCATAATTGACTCGATTCTCAACCCATTGAATTACAGAACATGACAAAGCATAATAAATACTTCAAAATTAGAAATTTGAATATCATTAAATTATTTTCGCAGCTTGATTTATTGTCCTTGAGAAAACTGTTAAAATTAAGTGACAAAAATAAATCATTAAAGTATTCAAATTGTATTTGTGATTTTCATTAATATGTGGCTTGAACAAACTTTCTAATTGAAAATGAGATTTCAATGTCATAAATATTTAATAAAAATTCATCAAATATCTCGATAGAAATACTTTAATCTATTCCCGGATCAATATTTTCCACCTTATAATGATTTTTCTAATGATGTAACTGTGACAAAAGTTACATTTTTACAATATTTTCAATTTCATTTTCAATCCCTCCATTCCATTCATTAGGGGAAAATTGTCACAAGGAACCCCATGATGAACGTCGTCATGCTAAAAAATAACATCATATGGTAAATTACAAAATTTTACGTCGTAACAAACAACAATGGCGGAATCGCTTTCAATTCATACATGGAAGGTTTTGAGAAAATAAATACGAGGTAATGTTGGATGAATATCCTGGAACGGGCGGCAACATAGTACTCAGAAATGAGTAAAATACTTATTCAGATGTAGGGTGAAGTCAAAATTGTTATGAAAATTATCGCACATGACTCCGAGTGAATGAAAGGAGGGTCGCTTACACTGAACAAATATTTCATTTTCATGAAGATAAGTGTATTATAGAAGTCGATTATGGTCACATTGTGAACATTTTGATTTGATGACGACGATGATGACTGGAAAATTGAATTAAAGAATATTGTCAATTTCATCATCGTTACGCAACCCAACGACGATTAGAATGTTGCCATTGAATTTTCCTTTTAAAAGTTTCATCCTGCTGGGAGAATATTTTGATTCTTCTTTCTCATAGTGTACCAGAGAACTTCTTTATATAACATAATTTTGCAATTAAAATATGTTTACGAAATTTTTAGAAATTCTTTTATTCTACATTCCGAAAATGAAATTATTGAAATTCACTCAGTTCTAATGGATCTAAAATAGGTTTTCCATAATTAGGCCAATCTCGAAGCATGGTTTCATTAACAAATCCCCACTCCCACTTTTGAGTCAGCTTGCCATCATAACACTGAGACACAAACACTGTTCTTATTTTGGGGTCCATATCCACGCATCGATTGTCTCGCTTTGGTCCACAGATGATTTGCTTTGTGTCAAGATCATAGCGAAAATATTGATTTTCTTGAATAAACTTACAGTGATATATTAAAATTTGATTCTTTGATACATCGAGACACTCCGATCCCGACCCTTCAATGGAAATGTCTCGATGCATTCTAAGACGAAAGGTTTGTCGATATCCGGGATTCTCCAATGAATCTTTACAAGGATACAGCCCAACACTTTCTTCCTTATCTGCGCCTAAAGTATCAATGCAAAGCTTTGGTTCTGCCATGCTTTTTATACCACCAAACGCAAAAGGTGGAGGTTCAATTGGTGGATAACGATCAAGCATATCGGGAGCCACTTCTTCAAGAAAATAACTGAAAGGTTTGCAGTTCAACTTCCTTTTCACTTCCAACATATATGAAACATCTCCAGCTTCCAAACTGTTCCATCGAGTAGGATTTCTTGCATACACATACTCCTTGTAGTCATCCATCCAAACTTCAGCAACTCTTTTATAGTTTCTGACAGTGAAAATAATTAAAAACCTCAAATAAAAATTAATGATTTTGGTTATAATTACTTGCTGTAATAATCAGTTTTGTTTTCTATTTTAGTAAATGGCCGTGGTCTATATAAATGACCCACACGAGAACACGGTGCATCATACTGTTCACCTGAAATGCAATTGAATTATTTGAGTTAATCAAGACACGAATTTATTCATCTTCTTCTTCACTGACCACCGCAAAGCCACACTTTGAAACTCAACTCATACTGTTCACCACCCCAAATATCAAGACCAGTGTCATAACCACCCAACTCCCAGAAGAACTTCGCTGATATTGCAAATACGCAACCCATCATGACCTGAAGAAAACTCAAAAGTGATATTAAAACTTGATGCTAATATTCTTAGTTTACCGGTGATTTAAATGGTTCAGATTCCGATTCCTGATCACCCGGTCGTAATGGTAAGAATTGATAGTGAAATTGCCAACTGAAAACTCCGCGAGTACCTCCCGATTTTCTGTATTCGTAAGTTTGTGCACTGATGACGTCAATGTAAGGACAAACGCATCTCCGATAATTTTTTGCGATTGGTTCAATCAATGGTGGAAGCCAATTGACATTCGCTTCTGTATGACAATCCATGAAGACAAGAACATCTCCAGTAGCTGATCTAGCACCAGCCAATCTTGCCCACATTAATCCTGATCTCACGGGCATTACAAGAATTCGAATCTTTGAAATATCGAAATGATCTCTTACGTATTCCTCTAAAGGTTTGTAGCAGTAATCTTTGTCACTGTGATCATTCACTAAAATGACTTCTTTCAATAGTTCAGGAGGTGATCGTGTAAAGATGCTGTGAATTGTTCTTGTAAGAGTGCTAAGGATTTCATTGTGGAAAGGAATGACGACACTGACTGAAGGAAGTTGACTCAAATATTGTCGTGTGCGACACTCGTTAGGTCTTGTGTCTGGTATTGAACGATCTCGAGCTATTTTGTCACTGACCAATCCATTGTGTTTATTTTCCTCGAATATTTTACGACTCAACTCTTCTTCGTCTTTTGTAACGTAGACTGGTTGTCCCTGTTCACCTGGTCCCATCCGTTGTGATTCCATCTCTATCGTAGAATAATCATGCCAATCTTTTGTTTCCGAATTGTGTTGAAATCGATAGTAAGATGTGATGGGCTCGATGAAAATGAATGGCTTTTCTATAGCCATCGGGTCATTATTTAACCGAATCAACACATAAATTGTAATAACGACTGCAGAGAACAGGCAAAAAAAGAAAGTGAAGCTTCTTCTCCTATTTTTTAATGACTTCAAATGAAAGAAAATTTGCAATGATAGAGTTTGAATTAAATATAAAATGTAAAATGTTTACCTGTCGGAAAATGAAATTTGATTTAACTAAATATCGCTTCAGTGACATGTTATCGTGGCAAAAATTCAAAGAGAAAAGAAGGGCTAATATGAGAATTGGCTTAACTAAACACGATTTAGTTTTTATGAATTCAAAATCGTGATTAAAATATTTCATCATATTGCAATAAGCGAAGATAAGGAAAAATTTACTTAACATATTTTCAAAGTTCTTGTTCAGTTAAACTTAATTTGTTTCTTGAAATTAGGTACTTTGATTCATTTTAAGTGAAAATATTATAAAAAATAAGAAAGGATAAAATTTACTAAACTTTATTTTCAAATTTTTAAAAGTTGAAAACGCTAATGCCAACTTATAAACATGAAATGTGTACTCAGATATTTTCTTTTCATTGATTAAAACATTTCTGGAAATTTCATACAAATTAAATTTTATATTTGAGAATAAAAGTTCATTGAAATTCACTCAGTTCTAATGGATCTAAAATAGGTTTTCCATAATTAGGCCAATCTCGAAGCATGGTTTCATTTACAAATCCCCACTCCCACTTTTGAGTCAGCTTGCCATCATAACATTGAGACACAAACACTGTTCGTAATTTGGGGTCCGTATCCATGCATTGATTGTCTCGCTTTGGTCCACAGATGATTTGCTTTGTGTCAAGATCATAGCGAAAATATTGATTTTCTTGTTTAAACTTACAGTCAAATATTGCAATTTTATTTTTTGCTACATCAAGGCAACTATTAGATGTTGATTCAATAGAGATGTCTCGATGCTTTCTAAGACGAAAGGTTTGTCGATATCCGGGATTCTCCAATGAACCTTTACAATAATACAGCCCAACACTTTCTTCATTGTCGGCCCCCAACGTGTCAATGCAAAGCTTTGGTTCTGCCATGCTTTTTATACCACCAAATGCGAAAGGTGGAGGTTCAATTGGTGGATAACGATCAAGCATATCGGGAGCCACTTCTTCAAGAAAATAACTGAAAGATTTGCAGTTCAATTTCCTTTTCACTTCCAACATATATGAAACATCTCCAGCTTCTAAACTGTTCCATCGAGTAGGATTTCTTGCATACACATACTCCTTGTAGTCATCCATCCAAACTTCAGCAACTCTTTTGTGATTTCTAAGAGATAAAAAGTAAAACAAGGACCTTTAAAATCAAATAAATATGATTCATATATATGTACTTGTCGCAATAATTAGTTTTGTTTTCTATTTTAGTAAATGGCCGTGGTCTATATAAATGACCCACACGAGAACACGGTGCATCATACTGTTCACCTGAAATTCATTGAAATTATTTGAGTTGATTAATATACGAATTTATTCATCTTTTTCTTCACTGACCACCGCAAAGCCACACTTTGAAACTCAACTCATACTGTTCACCACCCCAAATATCAAGACCAGTGTCATAACCACCCAACTCCCAGAAGAACTTCGCTGATATTGCAAATACACAACCAATCATGACCTGAAGAATACCCAATAGTATTATTAAATCTAAATGCTAATATTTTTAATTTACCGGTGATTTAAATGGTTCAGATTCCGATTCCTGATCGCCCGGTCGTAATGGTAAATATTGATAGTAAAATTGCCAATTGAAAACTCCGCGATGGCCTTTAGTTTTCTTTACGTATTCATATGTTTTTGCACTGATGCCATCAACAAAAGGGCAAACGCATCTCCGATAATTTTTTGCGATCGGTTCAATTAATGGTGGAAGCCAATTGACATTCGCTTCTGTATGACAACCCATGAAGACAAGAACATCCCCAGTAGCTGATCTAGCCCCAGCCAATCTTGCCCACATTAATCCCGATCTTACGGGCATTACAAGAATTCGAATCTTTGAAGAATCGAAATGATCTTTGATGTATTCCTCTAAAGGTCCGTAGCAATAATCTTTGTCACTGTGATCATTCACTAAAATGACTTCTTTCAAGAGTTCAGGAGGTGATCGTGTAAAGATGCTGTGAATTGTTCTTGTGAGAGTGCTAAGAATTTCATTGTGGAAAGGAATGACGACACTGACAGAAGGAAGTTGACTCAAATATTGTCGTGTGCGACACTCGTTAGGTCTTGTGTCTGGTATTGAACGATCTCGAGCTATTTTGTCACTGACCAATCCATTGTGCTTATTTTCCTCGAATATTTTACGACTCAACTCTTCTTCGTCTTTCGTAACGTAGACTGGTTGTCCCTGTTCACCTGGTCCCATCCGTTGTGATTCCATCTCTATCGTAGAATAATCATGCCAATCTTTTGTTCCAGAATTGTGTTGAAATCGATAGTAAGATGTGATGGGCTCGATGAAAATGAATGGCTTTTCTATAGCCAACGGGTCATTATTTAATTGAAAATAAAACCATAGTGTTGTAAGTAAGAATGTTGTCAGATGTAAAATGCTTCGAATTTTATTTCGCTGTAAAATGAAAGCATACTACATAAAATCGTTTAGAACGCAAATATAACTTGAATTTTTTAATAGATACCTTTAAGAAACATCGCTTAATCCTTTTTATATAATATGATGGCATTTGTTTTGTAAATGTAAATCCGATCATGTATTTCAGTACTTATTTTTGATTTTTTAATTTTGAAACTTGTTTTTAAATTGAGTTCAGTATTAAAATTTCTATTTTCAATTTTTTTTGTGAAGCAAGAACATTGTTCTTGAGCAGTCGACAGAGGAATAAAAGATAATGCAAAATAAACGTGGCTGGATTTAAGTAGCTTGATCAGAATTTCGTTACAATGGAAAAAATTAAAATGATAATGATTAAAATCAATAAACAATGAATACAAAAATGTTTGAACATATGCGTTTAATCAAGTGAAACTTTTTAATTAGTATATCAGAAAAAAATAACAGTTGTAGTAGGTTTGGAAGATATTACTTAAATAAAAAGAAACTTTTTAATAATTCAAGTTATTTTTATTGAAGTGAAAAAATCAAATGAGGATACTTCGTTGTGAATTTTTGTTGTTGTAAAACAGAATATATTAAGTTAACAATTATCATGTTTGATATAAATTGAATGAGTTTCTTATCTTAAAATTTACGAAACTTTATTTTCATATTTTTAAAAGTTGAAAGCGCTAATGCCAAGTTATACACATCCAATGTGTACTCAGAAATTCTCTTTTTATTGATTAAAACATTTTTGGAAGCTTCATACAAATAAAATTTTATATTTGAAAGAAAAGTTCATTGAAATTCACTCAGTTCTATTGGATCTGAAATCGGTTTTCCGTAATGAGGCCAATTTCGAAGCATGGTTTCATTTACAAATCCCCACTCCCACTTTTGAGTCAGCTTGCCATCATAACATTGAGACACAAACACTGTTCGTAATTTGGGGTCCATATCCACGCATCGATTGTCTCGCTTTGGTCCACAGATGATTTGCTTTGTGTCAAGATCATAGCGAAAATATTGATTTTCCTGATTAAACTTACAGTAGTATACAATAATTTTAATCTTTGATGCTTCAAAGCACCTATTAGATGATAGTTCAATGGAAATGTCTCGATGATTTCTAAGACGATAGGTTTGTCGTTGTCCGGGATTCTCTAACGAATCCTTACAACGATACAGCCCAACACTTTCTTTGTTGTTTGCCCCCAACGTGTCAATGCAAAGCTTTGGTTCTGCAATGCTTTTTATACCACCAAACGCAAAAGATGGAGGTTCGATCGGTGGATAACGATCAAGCATATCGGGAGCCACTTCTTCAAGAAAATAACTGAAAGGTTTGCAGTTCAACTTCCTTTTCACTTCCAACATATATGAAACATCTCCAGCTTCCAAACTGTTCCATCGAGTAGGATTTCTTGCATACACATACTCCTTGTAGTCATCCATCCAAACTTCAGCAACTCTTTTGTGATTTCTAAGAGTGAAAAAATAAAACAAATAGTTTTAAAAACAAAAATATATCATATATATGTAAATGTACTTGGTGTTATAATCAGTTTTGTTTTCTATTTGAGTAAATGGCCGTGGTCTATATAAATGACCCACACGAGAACACGGTGCATCATACTGTTCACCTGAAATGCAATTGAATTATTTGAGTTAATCAAGACACGAATTTATTCATCTTCTTCTTCACTGACCACCGCAAAGCCACACTTTGAAACTCAACTCATACTGTTCACCACCCCAAATATCAAGACCAGTGTCATAACCACCCAACTCCCAGAAGAACTTCGCTGATATTGCAAATACGCAACCCATCATGACCTGAAGAAATTTCTATAATGATAATATGTAATCTTAATGTGATTTTATATTAAATTACAGGGTTTTTAAATGGTTCAGATTCCGATTCCTGATCGTACGATCGTAATGGTATAGTATTATAGTGAAATTGCCAATTGAAAACTCCCCTATCGCCTTGAGGCTTCTTTACGTATTCATATGTTTTTGCACTGATGACGTCAACAAAAGGGCAAATACATCTTCGATAATTTTTTGCGATTGGTTCAATCAATGGTGGAAGCCAATTGACATTCGCTTCTGTATGACAATCCATGAAGACAAGAACATCTCCAGTAGCTGATCTAGCACCGGCCAATCTTGCCCACATTAATCCTGATCTCACGGGCATTACAAGAATTCGAATCTTTGAAGTATCGAAATGATCTCTTACGTATTCCTCTAAAGGTCCGTAGCAGTAATCTTTGTCACTGTGATCATTCACTAAAATGACTTCTTTCAAGAGTTCGGGAGGTGATCGTGTAAAGATGCTGTGAATTGTTCTTGTGAGAGTGCTAAGAATTTCATTGTGAAAAGGAATGACGACACTGACAGAAGGAAGTTGACTCAAATATTGTCGTGTGCGACACTCGTTAGGTCTTGTGTCTGGTATTGAACGATCTCGAGCTATTTTGTCACTGACCAATCCATTGTGCTTATTTTCCTCGAATATTTTACGACTCAACTCTTCTTCGTCTTTCGTAACGTAGACTGGTTGTCCCTGTTCACCTGGTCCCATCCGTTGTGATTCCATCTCTATTGTAGAATAATCATGCCAATCTTTTGTTCCAGAACTGTGTTGAAATCGATAGTAAGATGTGATGGGTTCGATGAAAACGAAAGGCTTATCTATTGCCAACGGGTCATTATTTAACCGAACGTACAAACATAATGATGTGAGTACGAATATTGTCAGATGTATAATGCTTCTAAATTTATGAACTTTAAATCGCTGTAAAACGAGAAAAACCTAAAATTATTTTTTAAGAACGCAGAAATAATTTAAATTTTCAATTGCCTTAATCAAACACCGATTAGCTTTTCTCATATAATAAGACGGCATTGGTTTTGTATATTTAAATCCCATTATGATTTTTAGTACTTATTTCTAATTTTGAATTTTATAAATTAAGTTGAATTTAAAAAATTTCTTCTTTTTATTCTTTTTGTGAAGCCAGAACAATGTTCTTGAGAAGTCGAAAAAACAATGAAATAAAATCCAAAATGAACGTGGATAGCGGAAAAGCAGCTTGATCAACACAATACGCAGTGAATATAATAAAGTTTAAACATATGCTATTAATCAAGAGAAATTTTATATACCTAGATATATATATACAGTGAACTCTCGATATATAAGATATAAGATACTCTGAAGGGATCAGAAAAGTAGATAGATATTATATCAAGAGAAATATTACATACATCGAGGGAATTTCGATCAAAATTACGATTGAAAAGTGAGTGTTTTAATATGAGAAATGTTATATCGAGAGTTCGCTGTGCCAGAAAAATACTAAAAGCTATAGTAGGTTATTTAGTATAACAATACATAACTATATTTGATTGATTTAACTTAAATAACTGACAAATAGTATGACACACATTTAAGAATAAATGAACCATCCACCCAGTCAAGAATCACATACATATGAATGATATGATACATTTACTTTGTAAAATAAGAAAAGTTTTCATCCATATTATCACAGTAAGAAAAATATTGAAATGTTTATTGAATAAGCTGAAAAAAATTTTCGTGCGTAATTAATTTGGAATTAAAAATGAACGTTATCTTGTCACATTATACCTAAACTGAAAGGTGAAGGAACTTTCTGTTTTCTTTTATTCAATATCGTGAAGCATTTAGTAAAGTTGACATCTTCGAGAAATGTTTTTTCCTCAGTTTAAATAAGAACGTTTTTTAACTCAAAAATGAGTTATAAAATGAGTAAAAATTAAAATATTGAAATGTTTAATGAACATAAACTGAAAAACTTTTTCGTTTGTTTATACTTCCAGATTGAAAATAGCATTCACAAAATTCTAAAAAGCAAACCTTCAGAATGTATCGAAATATTACTTCTCATTACAAATTCTCCATATCCAGAAATTTTATTACCTACTTACAATTAAATGCAAATATGTACAATAATAATTTTAGCATTTTTATATTCTAAACTATCTAAGTGTATAATTCGCCATTTTTATCAGAGTTTAACATTTTTAAAGTTAAAACATTTTTTTATTGATACTGCGGAAAACTTTGATTTATTCAAGATTAAATAATTTATTTAAATTATGTTTTTTAACTCATTTCGTTCTTCCAAGTCTGAAATTGGATTGCCATAATCAACCCAATTTAGAAGCATTGTTTCATTGACGAAATCCCATATCCATCTCTGTGATATTTGATCACTGTCACATTGTGCTATAAAAATTGTTTTCAAATCTTCGTTCATATCTAGACATTGACGGTTTCGATTTGGACCACAAACTATTTGTTTCGAAGTAATATTATAACGAAAATATTGACTATTCTGATTGAAATAACATGGAAAGCTTAATATTTTATCTTTTTTCTTAGTTATGCAATCTGACTTTGAGAATTCTATTGAAATATCACGATGCTTCCTTAAGCGAAATGTTTGAGTAATATGAACTTTTGAAGAATGTTTACAAGGATATAATCCGAGTTCAGATTCACGCACATTCATAGTGTCTATGCAAAGTTCTTTTGCCATTTCGCTTTGTATTTTCCCATATGCAAAGGGTGGAGGCTCGACAGGTGGGTAACGATCGACTATATCAGGTCCAATTTCTTCTAAAAAGTATTTAAAAGGCTTGCAATTGAGTTTACTTTTCAATTCCAATGCTTTTGATAAATCTCCAAAATCTACTTTATTCCAACGATCAGGATTACGACTGTAAATATGGTGCTTGTATTCATCCATCCAAACTTCGGCAACCCTTTTGAAATTTCTGCAATTTAATTTATTGATTATTCATTGATTTTATTTGATATAACAAGAAACTTTAACCTGTCGTAATAGTTTGTGATATTGTCAACTTCTGTAAATGGTCTCGATCGAAACAAATGACCAATACGAGAACAAGGAACATTTAATAAAACTCCTACAAGTATCATCATTCAAATACTATTTGTTATAAACTGAATAAATTTCTTACCTCCGCAAAGCCACACTTTGAAACTCAGTTCATACTGTTCACCACCCCAAATATTCAGACCAGTGTCATAGCCCCCAAGTTCCCAAAAGTATTTTGCTGATATTGCAAACGCACAACCAATCATGACCTAAAATTACAACTTTAACATTTAAAATCTTTCATTTTTTATGCTTTATTACGTACTGGTGTTTCAAAAGGTTCGTCAGCTGTTTTTTGATCATCTGAACGTAACGGCAAATACATGAAATGAAGCTGCCAATTGAAACCTCCACGATTGCCATTACCTTTCTTCTTATATTTATAAGTTTGAGAATCTATGCCTTCAATAAGGGGACAAGTGCAAGTTCGATAATTTTTTGCGATCGGTTCAATCAATGGTGGAAGCCAATTGACATTCGCTTCTATATGACAATCCATGAAGACAAGAACATCTCCAGTAGCTGATCTAGCACCAGCCAATCTTGCCCACATTAATCCTGATCTCACGGGCATGACAAGAATTCGAATCTTTGAAGAATCGAAATGATCTTTGATGTATTCCTCTAAAGGTCCGTAGCAATAATCTTTGTCACTGTGATCATTCACTAAAATGACTTCTTTCAAGAGTTCGGGAGGTGATCGTGTAAAGATGCTGTGAATTGTTCTTGTAAGAGTGCTAAGAATTTCATTGTGGAAAGGAATGACGACACTGACTGAAGGAAGTTGACTCAAATATTGTCGAGTGCGACACTCGTTAGGTCTTGTGTCTGGTATTGAACGATCTCGAGCTATTTTGTCACTGACCAATCCATTGTGCTTATTTTCCTCGAATATTTTACGACTCAACTCTTCTTCGTCTTTCGTAACGTAGACTGGTTGTCCCTGTTCACCTGGTCCCATCCGTTGTGATTCCATCTCTATCGTAGAATAATCATGCCAATCTTTTGTTCCAGAATTGTGTTGAAATCGATAGTAAGATGTGATGGGTTCGATGAAAATGAATGGCTTTTCTATAGCCAACGGATCATTCAAGTGAACGTAAAACCATAATGCTGTGAGTGTGAGTGTAAACAATTTCAGGAAAAATATTTTTTTGAATTTTCGAAGCTTGAAAGGCTGAAAAAATAAACAGTAACATATAAAATTCTTTTCAATAATAAAGATTATCATTAAAAAATTTTCCTACCCTTAATGACCATAGAATCTTGGCTTTAATAACATTCATTGGTTGGTTTTGCTAAGTTAATGAAATAAATAATTCTAAGTAGAAAAGAACATGAGTGATGTCATACATTTTACCTACTTGTGATAATTTTATGGAATTCACAATTTCGCTTTGTATATTTTTTGATTTAATTAACAGATCATGGGAATAACCAGAAGGAAAATCGATAATACTGCAATCACATTTATGTTTTCAACAATCAATGATTTAGAACCAAACTCAAAACTTAAATGTAATCATGGATGGAAATGATTTCTCCAGCAATTATTTTTAATCTTCTTTTAAGAAATACTTAAAATTCTTTCCAGAAAATATGCTTGATAATAATCTAAAACAATTTTTGATTGAACAACGAGAAATTAATGTTTTTAAGACACAACAAGTCGCCACGTTTGAAGCAAATTTATTCGTGAATATTTATATCTACCAAATAAAATTATTACGAAATTTCAAAGATGTTCCGATACAGTCGACAGAAAAATTAAAAGTAATTATTGACGAAAGTATAGGAAAATGAATTGAGTTGAAGTCTGTTTTGGAGCACAGTGAACTCAGATATTGAATCGATAAAAAGATAAGAATTATTTATGAATATCAATAAGGTTTCTTGGAAGATTCCACTGTATCACATCATATTAAGCAAATATTATTAAAGTTTATTGAAACACACGTCTTGGTTCATTCTCTCATAATTATTTATCTTTTAGAATTAATTTAGAATTAACTTTTGACTGTCATTAGAGTCATGGACCATTTTTGATAGAGAACTCTCAAGTCAAGAACTTTCCTCAATGCCTCTTGACTCTTTTCGTACCATTTTATGTGAAATGAAATAACAGAGGGAAAATTTTGCAACGAAAATTCACAAGGATACTTTTCTGTAATTTGCAACTAGATAAACCTTCATTTTGTCACGGGTGAAAGACATGAACAATGCGAAAGTTGGAAGAGTGACACAAAAATGGAATAAAGTTAAAGTGGCACTTGTAAAGAATAAGTATTTGATGGTACTTGGTATTTGACTGACATGATTGAGTACCTGCATCGTGGATAGTTAGCAAAGAGTCAATTTATGGAATCGAAACATGATAAAATTCTTATCACATCAAATTTCCGTTTAGAAGCTTTACAGACGCTTACTTCTAAATTGAATTTATGAAATGTCTTTATTTCTCCGACGGTGTTCAGCTGTTCAAACAGTTTCAAATATATTTTCCATAATTTGCTACTTTTACGATGAACAACAGGATATTACACGACACCATTTTTGTTCCTTTTCTTCTTTTATTTATTGCGCAAGAGCTGTACATAGGGAAACCATTATTCTTGTTGTATTGAATCCCTTCTGTTGCTACGCCCATCTCGTTCCTTCTCGTTTCTTTGAACATCATATCCTTGCTGCTGCTACAAAAATTAACACTATTTCCATTGTTAGAAGACTCAGTTTCTTTTCGCATCCAGATGGGTAAATTAAATTTACGTGATACTTGGGAAAGTCACAACGCAAAAAGAAACTCTTGAAAATAATAATGATATGTTTTTTATTCAACCCAGAATTGTTGAGAATTTATTTATATGTTTTTTATATAATATAATCTTAGGAAGTAAAAGTTTTATTAATGCTTCAAATAACTTTATTATAATTTTATTTCTGATGAAAGTATTTTAAGATTTTAATTTTATCATCGAATTTTTGATCAAACTTAATGAAAAGCATTGAAAGAAAAATTTCTTTATTCTTATCAATTATAAAAAAATCATTTAAAATTTTCAATTTCCCAATTCCTATAAACAAAATTTTTACTAAATTTATTTACATCTCACGTGACGAAGTCGCTACGATTTATTATCTGCAACTTTCTCTTTTCTCTTCGATTAAAAAAAGCATGTCAGATAACAGCGTCAAAACATTCTTCAACGTCATCAAATTTTGATTTTACTCTCGTTCTCTCTGCTCTCAAAGTTTTGTCAGTCTTCTTATCAATTGATCCCAACCGATCAGTCTCAAATCTTACTCGTACCTCATTGGAACTAAACGCGTGAGAGAAATATGGCTAAAGTTATTCCAAAAAATTATGGAAAAGATATTCTCGAGGTCGTTAAGTGGCAAGAATTCATTGCAATTTATGTTCATAGTGTCGTTCTTAACTTTTTTATTGTTTGCAAAAATACTCTGCTGTCCTTGAAGACATATTTCGATAATCGTTTTGCTCCAACCCGACAACACATCGCACATAAATTTCCTGCGTTATCAATAATAGGAAAAAGAGAAAATAAAGTTTCGAAGCAACACCAGTCAATTGCGTGTCCACAACAGCTGATGGATCCTAAACTCGGCCAACATAAATATATAAAATTGAAGGTGAGTGTGGGATTTTGAGGTCGTTAAAGGACGCACAATTTGGAGTGTTATGGAGATCAAGAGATTAATATTTTAAATCACACAGAAAACTAAACTTCATTATGTTGAAAGTGGTGATGAAAATGATCATCCGATTCTTCTTCTTCACGGCTTCCCCGATTGCTTTTTTGGGTGGCGTTATCAAATTCCTGTATTATCACAATCGCATCGAGTGATTGCATTGGATCTTAAAGGATTTAATGACTCAGATAAGCCCGTGTTAAGACACAACTACAGACCAAATGTTATCTGCTCAGAAATCAGAGACTTTCTAGACGTTTTGAATATCAAAGCTGCGACAATCATTGGTCATGACATTGGTGGTGTCGTTGGTTGGATTTTTATTCAAAAATTTCCAGAATATGCAAGCAAATTTATAGCAATATCAGCATGTCATCCAAATTTCTTTTGGCATCCATCAAAAACAGCATTGACAACAAGAAGTTGGTTCACAATGATTCAAGTGAGTTTTATTGAATGAAATTAAAAATTGAAACAACATTTAAGTAAATATTTGAATTAAAGGAAATTTTATTTCTCTGTGTGAAATGTCGAGTAATAATTTAAAGCATTTTGCACTTCATATCTTTAACTATATTCACGTTTTAATTTTCCTAATATCTTTAACTAAGTTTTCGCTTCTTCCAGACGCCTTTATTGCCTGAAAATGAATTAAAGAAAAATGTTAGATTTATAGAGAAGTTTTACGGACATTTAAAAAAAGAATCATCCATAATGGAGTTTGAAAATGGCGAGAAAGTCAAAGGACTTGAACAGATTGAAACATACAAATATATTTTCAACAGTTCACTTGATTGGACTGGGCCATTAAATTACTTCAGAAATTTGATGTTTTATCGTGTGAAATCTGGAGTGAATGTTAAGTAAGAATTTGAATGCAATTTTCAATATTTATTTTAATTATCTTCTTTTTGTAGGTGTCCATGTATTCTTATATCTGGCAATGACGATCCAAATTATAAACTCGAAACAATCATTAAAAGTGCGGAGTTTTGTGAGAATTCATCAATTAGAATAATTGAAGGTGCTGGTCGCTTTCCACATCAAAGTCATTGGAATGAAGTCAATCAAATTCTTGTTAAATATCTCGGTGGCACACGTCGACGAATCATTCAAGAAGAAGTCATTTCAAGAGGACTCGTCGGTCGTATGATTAATAAAGTTTATGGCGTGAGTCAACATTATACAAATTTATCAGTTAATGGCAACATATTTAGCGGACTGTCAACTTAACATTTTAACATATTTTTTTCTGTTGTTTTTGTTATTAATTACATTATAATATCTACTTACATTAAAGCTTTAGTTATGTTAAGAATCAATTACTTCTCATCCCAGAGTCCCAACTTTCTCATCTTATTCTGAAAGAAAATTTCCAGCTTATTGGCACACTTGTAATATTCTGTTTCAGGGGAGTTGTAGACACGACAATTCGAAAAAATTCGAGCCATATCAGCAGTAAAAAGACGGCGAGTAACGTAATATCTGAGAAATAAAAGATAAGAAAATAAAATACATTTCATTGTGTTTGAAGTTGCAATATGCAAGTTGTGTTTGGCATTGTCAATTTCAATTGTTTGACAGTTTCATTCACTGGAGATTAACTAACAATTGAGAAGAAACAAGATCAATGACTCTTGAATGCTATTGATGAGACATGCTACTGACTAGCGCAACATGTTGCATGTCGCATGTTGTTACATGTCACAAGGATTGTTTAAACAACTTTCTACTCACTTATTCTTCAATCTATCGCTCATGGTTCTAAGATCCATAGGATATTTGATGTGATCATAATAATCTGGAACTTCAGCTGATGAGACAGGTTGTAGAAAAGGCCAACTTGCTTGATGTTGACGAACTGCATTAAGAACTGAACTGAAATGAAGTGCCAGCTTCTCAAAATCTTCATTTTCTTCCATTGAACGTGACTGTCTTAAAGCTCGAGGCACTGAACGCCATCCAACTTCTCGCAATCCTGGGATTGATTCAATTGGAATCGTACGAATGCCTTCTTTGAAGCAAGTCAAACCAGGATGAATTTTTGACATTTCCTGCTGTCGTTGAATTATTAATTCTTTTACAATTTCTTTCTGCTTTCTTATGACACTACTGAATTGTGTGTAAATAATCATTGGATGAAGTTCACAGTGCATTAATGTTGCTCCTTCATATTCTTTAATGAAGCCCGAATAAATATTTCGTGCAATTTTAATATCTTTCGAGAATCCTTGCTTCTTGAAGTATCCGATAGCAAATTCATCAGCGAATGTGAGAAAATTTCGAATTTCATGTTGATTGCTGTAATCTTTAAGATGATTCATTAAATGTGTTCCATAGCCTTTCACTTGTTGATTACTTGTGACAGCACAGAAGACAATTTCAATGAAACCTTGAGATGGGAAAGATCTGAAACAAATGCCACCAATTGGTCGTCCATCTTTGACTAATGCTAAAGTTTTATGCTTCCCATCGAACACCAATTGTGTGATGTACTCTTTCGGCATCCCTGGCAATTGATGAGCAAACACATTTTGTAATCCAAGCAACCATAGCATTGATTGCTTTGATACTGGCTTCACTAAAGAATTTCCTATGATGTGAAATGAAATTTCATTTCGTTTCTCTTCAGCCTTTGCAGCCTCGTCACGTGCTGCCATTGTGACAGTGTTAAGAACTTCCATTTGTGCTTTGTAGTCGTCTTCATTGATTCTCGTCAAAACTTTCGCAACTGTATGGTCAGGAAGATCTTCACTGACAATTTCCTTCTTAAGTCTCTTAAAGCAAGGTTTCTGTTCTGAGTTTATTTCAACTTCTCTTTTGATTGAAGTTGATGTGGACGGTGACGGAAAAATCGGTTTGAAAGTGACATCAAAAATAGCTGAATTATCATTTGCAATCTCATCACGAAAGTCATCGAGGAATTTTGGTAACGATTCGAACACAATAAGCTTCTCGGCTGGAAGTCTCTCACGGTCTTTGTCCGTGTTATATTTCGATAACATTAAATTAGACACAAAATTATAAATTGCTTTTAAAAAAGTTCTTCCAAATATGTTTGATGTTTTGAATTGACGTAGACTTGAACAGAATGCAGGTACCCAACAAAAGATGAGCCATCTTGTGTAGTTGATTTTATACGACGAAGCTTCTTCTATTGTCATCGGCTCTTTACGATCTCTCGGTGCTTCAAAATCCCAACAATTAATGCAATGAAGAAGATTTTTAGCTAGCTCAGTGTAAATTTGAAAGTCAAGCTTCGACGACTCCCTCAAATGTCCATATTTTAAGAACACAAAGTTTGAGACAATTTTTTGAATGTCGGGAGTCTCAAATGGCGGATCTCCAACTGGCCCTTGAACGATGACTGTCGTTTGACTCTTTGTGAGAATACAATGACGAAGGAGTTTAGATAAATAAATGTAGACCTGAAGAAATATTTAATGACATCAGCAAATTATAATTTGAGTTAAATGAACGGCGACGAACCTTCTTAATGTCCATGTCGTCTTGTCGTGAAATGCTAATGTAAAGATTTTCCATGTCAACAATATTATTGAGCAGTTTATTGAGCTGCTCATCGGTTAAATCATTTAAATGACAAACATGTTTTACTGAAAACAATTTCAGTTTAATTAAAAATATTCATTTGTGAAAATTTATTTAACTTACAGAAAGGATGGCCACAATTTTGATTATTACAAAGATCTTTATTTTGTGGGCTGTAATTAGATTCATCTCGTTTCCTTTGTTCTTCATTTAGTTTGAATCCACCACAACGACAATCTTTTTCCTATTTTTCATTTGGGAAAATTTTCTTATCAATTTGATTTTCTTTTTTCTTAAAAGGAAAAGTTTTCTTACTTCACAAGTCGAATATGTGCTTATTTTGACCATCTTTGATGTTCTTGGTAATTGGAATATTTTCTGCTTTCTGTCAAGTATCTTTTGAATGTTACTCGCTCTACTTCCAGCTCCATTGCCATTTGTTGATGATTCATTTCTCGGTTCATTCGACGACATTTCAACTCTTCACTTTTCAACAATTTTATGCAATTTTCAGATGTTCAGAAACGTAATTCAACAACTCATGATGATATCATGACGCAACAATGTAATTAAAAGCTGTACACACTCAAATGAATATGAAAAATAACTCAAAAATCGATTAAACGTGAAATGGAAAATGATGAAGTTTCAAAATAAAATAAAAACACAAAAATCGCTCCTCGACTTGGGACAGCATGAAAAATGGACGAAGGGAATGAGAACAAAATGGGATAAAATTGCTTAATAAAATTTTTTATATGATTTTTATTATTTTTCATTAAATTGAACCTGCTTTAAACCAGTAACAAATCTAATTAAACAAAAATGCTGAAATATTTTCAATTAACCTTAAAAGTTCAAAGACAAATCATTGAAAGAAATAAAAAATATAAAATTTTATTTATTTAGAGAATATTAAAATTCTTACAATATTATCTTAATTAACCATATTTATTCCATGAGCCCATGCTCCTTCATCTTATTGTTAAAATAAATCTCAAGTTTCTCTGCACATTGAAAGTATTCTGTGTCGGGCGAGTTATACAAACGACAATTTGTAAAGATTCGATTCATGTCAGCTTTGAAGAGATGTCGAGTGACATAATAACTGAATTAAGAAAATAAAAGTTAAATTAATAAAATTTACGAATCAATCAAGAAGCATAATTACCGATTTTTGATTCTTTCTCCCATCGTTTTAAGATCCATCGGATATTTAATGTGATCATAATAATCTGGAACTTCTGAAGCTGCCACAGGTTTCAAGAATGGCCAACTGCATTTATGATTCTTAATCAGTGTCAGAATATTATTGAATTGAATAGCAAGCACTTCCGGATCACTGTTCTCTTCAAAATATCTCAAATGTTTCGGTGCATTCCTCGATGGCATTTTCCAGCCCAATTCTCGCAATCCTGGAATCGCTTCAAGTGGAATTGTTCGTCGAAAGCCTTCTTTGAAGCAAGTCAATCCAGGATGAACTTTTTGAATTTCTTGTTGACGTTGTGAGAAAAGTTCTTTAACAATTTCTTTCTGCTTTCTCACGACACTACTGAATTGTGTGTAAATAATTCCTGGATGAAGTTCACAATGCATCAACGTCGCACCTTCGTAATCTTTAATGTATCCGAAATATTCGGTTCGTGGAAGTTTAATATCATTTGAGAAGCCCTGTTTTTTGAAAAATTCAATCGCATTCTCATCAGCATAAGTGAGAAAGTGTCGAATCTTTTTGGAGATGCTGTAATCTTTAAGATGATTCATTAAATGAGATCCATAGCCTTTGATCTGTTCCTTGTCTTCAACAGCACAGAAGACAATCTCAATAAATCCTTGCGTAGGAAAACATCTAAAGCAAATGCCACCAATTGGTCGTCCATATTTTATCAAAGCTAAAGTTTTATGCTTTCCGTCAAACACTTGTTGTGCGATGTAATCTTTTGGCATTCGTGGAAGTCGATGAGCGAAAACATTTTTAAGATCCAACAACCATCGCTTTTGTAGTTGGGAAATTTTATTTGTTAATGAATTACCGACGACATGGAATTCAATTTCCTTCCGTTTCTCTTCAGCTTTTGCAGCTTCGTCACGTGCCGCATGAACGACGGGATTGAGAACGTCAGTTCGATTTGTATAATTTGGATCTCCAACACGTTTCAAAGCTTTTAAAACAACTTCGTCGGGTAAGTCTTCAGCCTCACGTCTCATTCTCTTAGCTGCTATTCTGACATCACTATTGTTATCTAACAATCTCTTTGTTCGTGGATAAGCAGTTGGAGCTAATTGTGTGGGCTTAAAAGTGGGACTAAAGATTTCCGACTTTTCATTTTGAATTTCTTCTCTCAGCGTTTCAAGGAACTTTGGCAGTCGTTCAAGAAGCATTTGTTTATCAGCTGGTAAACTTTCTTTCTCTGTTTCATAGTGATAGATAAACTGTTGCGATAAAAATGGAAAAGTGTACAAAAGAAAACGTTTTCCAAAGATTTCTGTGCAATTGTAATATTTTAAGCTATCGCAAAATGCTGGAATGTAACAAAAGACGAGCCAACGAGTGTAATCAATTTTGTAAAAGTTCTCTTCAGCACTTGAGTCCTTGCAATCTTTTGGTGCTTCAAAATCCCTAAAAGTTATTTTTATAAGAACATCAAACTTCAGGATTTAATTTAATTTAACTTACCAATTATTATAACAGTTTAAAAACGTTCTTGCAACTTCAGTTATCACTTTAAATTCAGCTTCATTGTTCTCCCTCAATTTATCATATTTCATCACAACGAAATTCTTTATAATTTTCTGAATTGATGGTTTTTGAAATGGTGGATCGCCTAATGGTCCTTGAATTATTGCAGGTTTTCTTTCAGATACACAAGAATGAAGAAACGTGAATAGAAATGAATAAATTTTCTTGATAAATTTATCTTTTTGAAGACCTAATGTTGTATACAGAACTTCAGCGTCGACAATGATTGAGAGAAGTTGATCCATTTGCTCATTTGAAATATTTTTGATGTGTGAAAAATGCATTTCTTAAAAATTATAAAAAAATAAATAAAAATTAATCAGAAATTTGATAATTTACTCACCTAATGAATGTTTACAATTTGCATTTCGACATAAATCATATACATTTGGACAATGATCTATTTCAACATCTTTGTGTCTGTGCTCTTCAGGTAAGCGCCAACCTTTACAACAACAATTTGGCTGACAACAAGTTGAATACATTGCAATCTTTGCGAGCTTTTGACTACGTGGAAGTTGATAAATCTGCAATAGTAGATTAATCAAGTAAACCAATTCATGTAATCTTAACTGATAAATTATTTGAGCGTCACCAAAATACTCACTTTCGCTTTACGAATTCTGATTTTTTCTATGTTACTTTGTCGCGAATCTAATTTGATGTGTTTTTTGGAAATGCTATCACCATATCCACTTGGAGATTCGTACGCAGGGTCGTGATTTGTTGAAGCCATTTTTAAAGGCTGAACTTTACTATTTTTATGACCTATTTTATGAAAACTGTTATGTCTGCTTTAGAGAGAAAACTTTTGTTTATGAAGCTACCTTGTTCGACGGGGAATAGTCGGTAGACAATTTCACATTCGAATATCGAAAATGATAATTTCAAAATAATTTTATCCGTTAAGTTTTTTGTAAACCTTTTTATGCTACCCAAATTATTTTTCATGAATAAAACTTTAAGGAAGCAATTTTTAGATAAGAATAAGATGTCTTGAGAAGATCGATAGAAGTGCCGAGCATTGATGTTTTTGTGAAGACATCAGATTTATCAAATAATTAATTATGGAGTTATTATTAATGCAAAAGATTTGCTGTACTTATGAAATTGCATGGATAGATTGACGGCTTGTTGAATTTAAGTTTAGTTTCAAATTTGCATTGCAACAAAACTTGCGACACTCAAATCTAAAACTCTACCAATATTTTCCTTTCCTATTCAGCTTTTCTTTCGTTAATATACATATCAACAATTAGAATTTTATCGTTTGCTATTTCATCGATGTCGTGCAACAGAAATTTGATGTATAATGATCGCTGCTTATGCTGTGTGTTTCAGAGACAATTTGTGTCTTCGTGCAGCAACATAATGTAGCATGTGACTCTCTCCAATGCAACAATACAACGCCACACAAAATTTATACAAACATTCTGGGGTTCAACGAACCTTCACTAACATTATCACACATTTTGCCGTTGCTGTTTGGCTCTCTGAAAAATTTTCTGTATTTTCTATCATTTCATTTAGTTATTCACAATACACCGCGAAATCCACTTTAAAAAACGTGAAGTTAAAGGATTTTTCTTTAAAATTAATCAAATGTTCTGAATCAATAAAAATTAAATTAAAAACTTTTTTGAAAAACAAACCCAAAGTGTTCTGAGAATTTTTCAATGTTTTTTAAGAGAAAAATATCCGTGAGAAAAAGAATTTGATGAAATAATTTTTTGAGAACGTTGTTGGGATAAGATAAATATTTTTTTTAGTTATTGAAAGAAGTACTTGAATGATATCAATTGGTACCTTAAAAGTAGTCAAAATTACTATTCTTAAATGATAAAAAAAGAATTATTGAAGAAAAATTAACAAGGATCAATGTCCAGGTGAAGAGTCGTGAAGTGCATGAATAAGAAAAAAATTTGCCATAAAAAGAAGAAAATAAGAAAAGAAAAAGTTTCCTCGGTGAGTCAAACACGGAAGTAAAATGAAAGAAGAGATTTTTCCAGTGAGTGTCGACGATAATTTTCGTGGAGGTCGATGGGGGAAAATTTTATGTGTCTGATTGTCTGATAACATAATAATTTTATTGAAAAGAAAAATATAAAAAGAGTAACAGCCGTGAGGTGTCGAAAAAAAAAGAAAAATCCTTTGTGTCATCTGAAAAGTGAAGACTGAAAATATTGTGACAATTAATGTCGGCAGAAGCCGTTAAGACAATATTCTGAAGGCTGCGAACAGAACTTTTAAGAGATTTTTAATACGTATAAAAAAACAACGGAGAAGAACGACGTTTTGTGAATCAAGGTTAGTATAAAATTATCACCCGATCACCTTATTTATTTACTCGCGATGGCTATTATGGTTCCTGATGTAAATCTCCAGAAATTTTAACTTCCGTAGCATGTCAACGCTTCTCTATTCTTGTCACTAGATGTGATAAATGTCAATGAAATATTTAATTCAGTGAATCAATCCACACTGTGAAAAGTTTAAAACAAAAAAACAAACGAGAAAAATATAAAAATATTTCAAGGCGAAAAACGAGTAATAATTGCGTTTTGGTTGCTGGAGATGTTTCCGCACTCCGATTAAGTTTGGCAACGCTGACTTAAACTGCATAAATTACTGATAGATCGTTCGTCGTGGTTCTCTGCTTACAAACATTCCCGTTACGATTCTCGAGTTTAAAGTGAGAATATCTGTAGAAAGAAAGAGAAATAAAAGATAACGGACGGGAAGGTCTTGAATTGAGAAATGCATTGCACGTGCTTATTTATCAAGGCATGGCCTGCTGTAAAGCTTCAATTTTCCGCACTTATTGATCGTTAACTTTACCCGCGAGTTCAACAAAACTCAAGCCAAAATGAAATATTTTTATTATTTCTCGTGTCAAAAGCAGCGAGGAGTATAGAACTCATCGATATCATACGCAACGCGACGATACGCACTCCGGTCATTGACCTTCATATAACGCACTCTTTCTCTCTTCGTTCTCACATTACGCACTTTCCTTCTTTTTCACTCACTCTCAGCTTCGTTCTTGCCACCAGTTTTCCGTTTAATTTTATTTAATTTTATTTTTTGTATTTTTTTTCTTTTGATTCATAAAATGATGAGTGAGCAAGAAGAGGAAAGGAAGAGGGAAATGTTAATGAACTTTTAGGCTTCAGCTGGACGATGTTTCTTGTGTTTGACTGATTGTTTTCCTTTTTCAAATTTCTATATTTTATTTTAATTAGATGTCGATGTTATGAAAACAATAAATTTTAATTGCAATGCTTTCTTCTTCCATCCCAGATTTCATTTTTAAACAATCAACAATCGAAGCTACAAATTAAAGCGCAATAGTGTTGTTGTGTATGGAAAAAAAGGCAGTTTTGACGGTTAAGTGAATTGAATTGCGATCAAAGACAAAGACTGAATCTTTTTTCCTGTGCTTACAACATTCAACAGTAATCAAAGAGCAAAATATAGAAAGAAAGAAAAAAAAATAAGAAAAGGGAAAGCTGCTTTGTGAGGTTGATCAGATCCGTTGCATATATGATTTCGGGCGAACTAGAATGGATGACGATAATGGTTAGATTAGTAAATTCAAGGTAAGTGAAAGTTGATTTTCTTTTCTTCTCTTTACATTTATAATATTAACATCTACAAGCTTAAATATTAAACTCTTTTAAAACGAAAACAAACCCTTTTCGCGCAATACTTAACGGTTAGAAGGTTGCAAAGAAAGAATGAAAGAAAGAAAGCAGTTAGTTAGTTCAATGATCGAACAAAAGAAATTTTTTTGATAATCATTTACATTAGAAAAGAAATATTTTCGGGGTTTAAGATGAAGAAGCATGAGAAAGAATTTCTGGTTCCTAACGGTTAAAAAATTTCACCAATGACCTCATCATTCTTGTTCTTGCACAGACAAGACAAAATGTTTAGGAAGGAAATTAAAAAATAATCAAGTGAAAAAGAAATGAAAAGAATGAAGTTTAAATAACCGGTTGAAATCACTGTTGTGAATGCCGGTACAAATGCGAATAAGAAAACGAAGCGGAGAGAAGGTTAAAGCAACATAAGTGAATAAAAAAGACTTTCGCTTGTAACTGTTTCGTTTGTAAGAAGTTAGGGTGAAGAAAAAGAAGACAAAATTTTATAAGAAAAGAAATCTCGAAACATTTTTTTTGTGCATCATGAATCACGATAAAATTACAGGTTTGAGTTTAAAATGTAACTCTAGAAGAAAATCAAAGAAGTGAAATGAGAAGGTCGAAAGTGATTAGTTTGTAGCAGCTTTAGAAAAGTAATCTTTCTGAAGCGATTCAAATCATAAATAGTAAAAAACGAGCGCAACGAAAAGCAATTAGATGAAAGCATGCAACATTAAAGTGCCTCTTTATGCAGAACGAGATGAAAATAGAAGTAGGAAGTGAATTCTAGAGAGATTTTCATAAGAAAAAGAAAATAAAAATCTTCAAATAATTGCCAAGAGAATTTAACTTTCTTTCCTGTCTAGCATCGTTGCTAGGTTGCATGAACTTTAATTGCCGCGCCTTGACTCTCTCTCAAGATTTTAATTAAACAATAATGTTATCATTCGTTATCACTGACGCTTTGCTTTGCAAGACAAGTTACAAGTTTACAACGCAATTCATTTTACATTGCACTCAGCATTTTGGCATTGAATCTCGACTATGGCGTGTAATCAGTGCTGGATGAAAAGCGAGTCAAGAACACAGAAAATCGTCTCGCAGGAAAATATAAAATAAATAAAATTGTGGCATGTCGTAGTACAAACAAATGAAATTAAACTTTAAGAAGGCCAAGAACTGTCGACTATTAACGTTTTTTTGTCGCTATACTCGAGAATGTAAATATAGATGAGAGAAGAAAGATTTCTTAGTTTAAATATCGTCAGACGAAAAAAAATGCGTGCTCGCGACCGCTTTCGCCATTTATTTTGATAGTAGTTTGATGACTTACCGTGAATATTTATTTAGCTCGCTTGATCATCCACATTAAATGACCTAGAGAGAGGACAATTTCATACGAGTCTCAATCTTGTATTTATTTTTGAACACAGATTTGAAAATTGCTTTGCACAACCACTTTGAAGTGATCTGCTTGTATCTGAAATTCACTTTTTTCAATATCAATGATATTTTAAGGGCGAACATGACACGAATAATCTTTGCAAGAGTTCAAAAGTTCATCGTACGCTCGCTATCATATATGATGTAATAATGAGAAAATGCAGCATTAAAAGAGTCAAACACCCCCGCACTAACACATGGAGAGAACGAAAGATTCTCCAAAAATACTCTCAAAAAAGTTCTTTAAGGATCATAGCATCACAACCTTCAACTTGAATATCGTTTTATGTTCGCGTTTTCGAATGTGTTAGTCGCTACGCTCTTCACGCATTCGGTTGGAAGTTTAATGAACGCATTCGTGAAAATAAAGCTTTCCTTACGCACACACACACACATTTCAAGCAAGGATTTTTCATATTTTTCATTCAAGGAAACTTTTTGCGTGAAAATATTGCCGAGCATCCTCTCACCAACACTTTATTGAAATTGGAGAGAGCAAAACTTGCGGTTGAATGACATGGCAAAGCACTTTTTTCTCCTTTTTTTATTTCTGCTTTTCTTCAATTGTTCATTGTACTTCCTCATATCGATTTTTGCCTTTGCCTCGTCATCGTAGCGTATTTTTCATTGAATCCTACGTAATGCATCCAGATGATGTTATTAAAGCAAGTTTCACGCGATGATGAAACATTTTTCCATCTATTGTCACCATTTGAATCATCTAAAAACACAACAATTGCATTGATAAATAAATTAATCAATTAAAATATTTACGATGAGAAGTACTTGTGTGGTGGTTCGCTGGTTATAGAAGAAAGAACTTCAGTGATAATGAATTTCTCGTATACGAATAAAACAAATGAAAAATTCTCCATAGCGTCACAGAGAAATTCTTACAGCAGCTTCTGAGAGTTCGTTGAACTTTGGACGTGAATTTCTCAATGCTTGTTTTGGAACGAGAATTTTCGTTTTCGTCTATTTAAAGCCCTGAACCTTAAACATTGTATGAGCATTCTCTCTTGCAGAATAAGTAAAGGGAAGCAAGCGTTAAGCAGCATTAGCATTGTGGGCGTTCGAAGTAGAATGCTTTTTGGATCATCATCTGAAAGAGCTGCCGAGTGATTGACGACAAACTTTAAAAAGATTTTTGGGAGGTGACGAAAGCACCAATGACACGTTTCAAAGCGTTGTAACGAGGAAGCCACTTAGCAATTTTAATGATATTTGCTAATTTACATAGAGACATGTCAATGATTCCCGAATTTCTGTTGTCATTCTCAAGCGTGCTTTTCATTCATGATTCAGATTTTCTCATCTTCTTCTTTACAAGATTGTTTGGACTGTTAGCTGAGCTTTCTAAATATACAGAAATTCTTAAATTTTTAATATTTCATTACATCTTTTTGTTTCTTGTGTAAATATTTAATATTGTTAAACACAACTGCACTGCAAGTCATTGACTAGACGATGATTGTCTAATATTGAACATCTGTTAATTTTTAATGACGAATTTCATCCGTCTAACAATTGCCTTATCCAAAAAATTCATCTCGCAATGAAACAAAATAACAAAAATAAGAAGAAAATAAACATTAGACTTTAAAATTTTAAATTTCGTCCTATTCACGACACTTCTCCAGGAAGAATTGCAAATTAACGACAATTTCTTTCAGATAATTTGCATTGAATGTGTGTCAAATTGAAGCACAAGAAAAGAAATTTACAATTTTAAATCTTCATCTCATTCATATTTCATTTTTTGGTTTAATTTTTCTTTTTTTTGGAGGAAAATGAAAATGTATGCAAAACGCTTTTGATCGTCCCGAAGAGTTGTCACTCAATTACGATGCCGATAGTCATGCATGATTTATATTATCGTGTTTTAAATATCGCTTTGAATGAGTCCACAACAATGAAGAATGAATTGTTCAATGGAGAGTGAGATAGCGAGAGAAGAATGGGGAAAAGGCGATAAGAGCGCTAAGGTCAATGAACTGACTATTTTAATGTGTTTTTATTTCTGCCAATGCGGAGGCCCAATGTGGTTGTAATAAATGATACAATAAGTAAGCAATGAAGTACAGAAGACGTAAAAACAAAAATATTTCAATTAATAAAGAGAGAATTACAAAAGAATTTAATTAACTCCAATAGAATGTTAGCAATAGCAAGAATAATTCTTATGGGAAAGTTATGATTGACTTCTTCAATGTTTGTTTTATGATGTTATGGAATGTTTATGAAAACTTCATGGAGAATTAGCTGCATTGAAGTTTCGCATAATGTTTGCAACTTCGTTAACAGTTTAGCATATTTTTATGAACCACAAACGTCCAAAACCACATATTTGTTCATATTTAGTCGAGTTCACTGCCCTCATTGACGTTGAGAAGTTTTTCTCCTGCATTTCATAACACATGTGCAACATAATATTGCAGAAAAGAAATATGCTGCAGAAAAAATGTAGACGAAAGGGAGAAGAAAAACGCAAGGCGGCTTTTATAGCCTCAAAACGCGGAAGAAAAGCTTTTTCACGTCAACCAGAAAAGACAAGCCTACCACAAATTGATGCATCTGTTTCTTTTTTTTAATTATTCTGTCGTCGGTTGTGCAATGTAATTTTTTACGGGCGAAAAAACGTTATGAGTCGAGTGCGATGACTTTCTCTGTGATTGCATAAAGTCAAGTTCACTCGACACAACGAAACAATAAAGTAAAAAACAACACAATTTGAGACTACAGTTACGTTTGGTGATTGCTGGCAACCACTTCCTGGGCATTCTTCAAACTTAAATTCACTCATCCATAATGCTCATGATGGGCTTCGAATAACTCGTGCTATAATCGGTTCATATTTGTGATATTTAAATACTTACCACCACAAACATTTCTCTCTTCTCGGAAATATTTTGTTCATTAATCGGTAAATGAATTAAAGCTGCACATTGAAGTTGATATTCAACGGGTTCCGTCAACGACATCACATACACAAAACGGTCAAAGAGAAGTAAAAAAGTGACAAACCATAGCAAAAATTAACATTGAAATCTCTTTGAATGAAAAGTCTAACTGTTCATTTGTTTCTGTGTTGTTTGCTTATTTATTCATTTTAACGGCTCCGATGACATTGAAAAAATTTGCCTTTTTGCTTCGATTTTCAAAGTTTTTCATAATGTGCTAATATTACTGGCGCGGATGGTTTAAAATTTCACATATCAAGTTTAAGTGAGAATGACGACAACGAAGATTTTGCATTCTGACACTTAAATGACTTTTAGTCTTAAAAGTCTTGAGCTTGCGAAACGAAAACCTTGCAATGAAACCTACAGACAAATTGTGGTTCATTAACTCGATTTGCCAATTTTAATTCAACTTTGAAGAAAGACTTTTCGAGTGCGTGATCAGCAATAACTTCCTTATCTTATCAAATAATGCGTAAAATTTCAAGTCTTAAGTCAATCGGTCAATGGTCTTTTTCTTCTGCTTTAAATTTCGCACAAGCCATATGTGATGTCTAATGGAAAATTTCTTTGATACGCATGATACACGAAAATTAGTTGGATGTTGATATCAATCTTTCAAAATATTTATAAATGTCTTTTGGCTTGCTTTGTCTCTCAAAGAAATTGCGTGCGAGACTCTAAACATATTCTCGAGTTTATTGAATCAGCTGCTGCTAGAGAAACAGTATTTTTAGATTAAACTTTTTTTTATTCTGTGATACAACGATAGCGTTTAATGAACCCAAAGTTGACTTCAAATGTAATCAGCTGCTGAAGATTTTTCAAAATCGTTCGATGAACGCTATGAAGAGAAAGAAATCCTTAACGACTTTTTCTTTTCAAATTGTATGGATGAACAAAAGTTTTGGCGCGCAAACTCCGATTAATATTTTCATTCTCTCGCATAAGAACACGAAACATGAACAAAAACAACACAAAAATATTGAACATGCTTCACTTACAAACACATGGATGAAAGTGCTACGCTTGGGGTCAACGAACTCCGAAAAATTGAAAACATTTGCCATACCCTCACGGGTATGTTGCGCAGTTGTAAGTGTTTGTGTGTTGTAATGTGACGACGAGCATAAACCTCATTGTGTTGATGATGCATTTGGAGATTACATAAAACTTTATTTTTCTTTTCGTCAGTTTGATTCTTCGCCCTTCAAGAGCGAAGTTTATGAAGAAAAAAAAACTTTTATATTGCAATTCTTTGTCAGCTGCATCTAGTAACATATAGCAGGGAGAAAGGGGCGCATTGTTAATAAAATATTGAAGGGAATTTCTCTCCGACTGACTTTAACAATACTTTCGCACACTGCATAAAGTCGTCGCATAAATTTTGTCCTTTTTACGACATCTCAACGGACTGTTGCCGTTGACTTGTTACTCTCGCTTGATGTCTTCAATCCCCGGCTTCATGTTGCTACCATTGAAAAGTCAAAAAACTCATAAAACTGGGCGAACATGAAAATTGCAATCAAATAAATGGCGACATTGAAATTGAATTTTACATTTTTCTCCCTTTTTCTCATTCATTCGACAGCGCAAGTTGGATTTTTTTATTATTCTAAATAAAGGGTGGAATAGTGGAGTAGGATGAGAGTTTATGAGCGATTTGTAGATGCAGTCGTCTAGCCTTACAAAGAGAGACGAAAGTATTTATTGAACAGAAGCATGCAACTTTACAAAGAAGACTCAATAATTGATATGAAAGTTTGCGAAGCAGACATTGATGATATGTTGAATGAATGAAAAACTATTTACATTCCTTTTTATATTCAATAGAATTATTAAAGACCGTGAAGTTCGTGATTAATTTGAACGTTTATTTAAAAATTGTCTACCAAACACGCTCCTTTTGAAAAGAAAATGTTTCAACTAGTAGCAATGAAATCATCACGAATACTTATTGTTGTTGTGAAATGATAGAACAGCGTTTTGTTTGAAGCAAATTGTTTACATTTTATTGAGTATAGTCATTACTAGCGGAATGTCAGCTGTTTTCAAATGTTCAATTAATAGTTATCTTGAACTTTAAGAATCTTTTAACTAGATTAGCACATTAGCTTCAACCAGCAGTTGAATGTTTCGGTGCTGAGCAAATTATTTTTTAGGCAAAGTTCAATGAAATGTTAAAACGAATATTAAATAACGGCAACACATTCGTCCGAAACGAACACTCGCAAAAAAAAGAATCTTCAATTACTTGGCAACCCTGAACGTGAACTTGAAATTTGTTTCTTTTATTTTTGAATTCGTAAAAATGTTCGTTTGTCAGTTCATCGCTCTCTGATTTCTTATCAAATGATAATTTGCAATCTTCTCTTTTTCATTGGCTTGCTGAACATTCAATGATTCTTCTTCAGAATGTTTAAAAGCATTTTGTTTAAGAAATTAATGCAAAACATTTGATGTCGTTTAATAGAATTCTTTCATCCATCTGTGAATGTATTGAAGACGATGTGTTTGAATGTGATATAGCCAAAAAAACAAAAAATAAATAAACTTTTTTTGATGTGAATAACCGGCCTAGCGAATTTTGTTTTCTTCTTCTTCCCTCTCTCTCTTTCTCTCGTTCGTATACACTGTAGCACTTTGAGTTTATTGACTTCCTTACGCACTTATTTTTTTTACGAGCCTTGTCATGTTCTCTTAAGCCAGCTGATAGCTTAAATAAATAGACTTAAATTTTTGTAAAGTAGAAATTAAACGAAATATTTAGTAAATTAACTGAATCAACTGCAGAAATATTAAATAAAAATAATTTTGAATGAAATGATAATGAAATGCAATGAAAAATTTTTCTCTCAAAGAAATAAATACACGCATAAAGACAAATCAAATTTCTACCGTCTATTAATCATCTAAAAATGACGTCAGTTTGCTATTAATAAATTTATAACATTGCGAAATATTTACCCGAAAATTTCTAAAACATTGAACGTTGAATAAAAGCACAAGAATAATAAACGTTCGGTTCAAAAAACTTTTAAACTTCCTTTTTCTGCTGTGTGGAAATGTTCATTAATTTAAATCGCATGAGTTAAAGTTCGTTCTTAATTGTCGTCATAAAAGATAGATAAATATATGTATAGAAGAGATTTCAATTCAGATTCCATTTCCTTGTTTAGCATGTACTTCCTAGATCTGAGTTTTAAAGTTTATTCTTCTTTGCCAAAGTTTATTACGCAATATCAAAACAATTTTCAAATCAAATTGTCTAATGTTTTATAATCTGACTCATACTTTTGCTTTGCTTATTTTATGCTGAACCTATCCCAACATTTATAAATTAACACAGCGAATTTTATTCCACTTTGTGCTTGCAATGTCTAAGGAATTTATTGATTTACACTTTCCTTGTATTATAACGTGTGCAATGAATTCTAAAAAATGCATTTTTCAAGTTTCATAAACTTCCGGTTTCGATTTAAAATTTCAGCCTTTAGAATGTTCTACTAACTTTCATGTAATTTCAAGAAGTTCTTCCCCTTCAGGGTAATTTTTCACATGTATATGATAACTTATCTGAAACAACTGTAAAAAATCAACTTTGTTCTTTCCCATCATATTAAGGTCATTCATTTTGTTCACCAATTATTTAAGCAATTTAAGCAATATTCTTTTAATGAGATATTTTTTTTGCCCGACTTTTACAACTTATTTACAAACGAATTTAAAATAAATTAAATTCCTTTCTTTTTCTTTAACGAGGTTGTCAGAATAATTATATTTTATGCATTTGCTAGTAATTAACAGAAAAATCCTTTCGAGTTATCACATTAATGTGTTTGATCGACGCGCCTTTTTCATGTTGCATAATGTGGATATAAAATAGAAAAAAAGCAATTCTCCTTATTTCATAACAGTTCTGCTATCTTATTCAATTTGCAGCATTTGAGATGCTTCCGAGAGTAGAGAATCAGAGAAATGAACGAAAATATCGATAAAATTTATGTTTGCAAATGGGGTTGATGCCCTTAAGATTCAGGGTCGTCAGGTTCAATGAACTTCCTTCCCGCTCTCTGTCTTTCAGTTTCTCTCTGAAATCACAGCCAAAAAATAGTGTACATACAGCATAAAACATAAATCCAGCTAAAGAGAACAAGTTCTCACTTACACAACTATGGGCAAGCATAAATTTTGTTGTATTTAGCAAACATGAAATAAAGTTTATCAAACGTTGTCTCTAACTTATAACTGAACTTAAAATGTACTACAGTTTCTTACGTTTTTAATTAACCATAAGATACCTAAAGCTATTTTTAAACAAAACGTAACAAGAGAAATTTCATAAATTTTTGTAAAGTTTTCATAAATTTATTTTCCAAGAAACTTTTTCAAATGTGAGTGACGAAATTATTTTGTCCATGCGACATGTAGCTTGTGATGAGAAACAGTTGCTCGTTGTATAGTAGCGAAACGTCTGAAGCATACTCAAAGCAACGTCTGGTTTTCATTGCAACAGTTGTATGAGTTTAAATTTTTAGAAACCGTTGAAATTGGAAACAAAAATATCTTTCGAAAGGTTTTTCGTTTGAAACTATTGAAACAATAAATCTTTCTATTTAGAGAAAAATTTTAATGGGTAAATCCAATTAAGTCAATATAAATTAAAAGTAGATTTTAATCCGAGATTAATAACAAAATATTTTATTTATATTTCTATCGTTAGCATACCTCTGGGTATCGGTTCAAGAACAAATTAAAACATTAGAAGTTATTTTTATATATTTTCTTAAACTGAAAAGAAACAGTATGCACTTAGCGGCTGCAAGGCGAGACGAAGCATTGATTATTTCGCAAATCGCATTAGACATATACACGTATGCATTGTATTTGCCAAGTGTATAATTGTGAAAAAGAAGCGAACAGTTTGAAGTTTTTATTTTGCATTTTTCAATCGTTGGTTGCAATTGCACATGCACTAGTAGTTGTCTATGTATGTGTTGTACTCTCTATCGGTTTTGCAATCCGCGACCTAGTGCAACGTTAAGTTTATTCACCTCGAATAGTATGGATTTTCTAGTCATTCGTTTTCATGTTGCTGCAGTTGAGGCGGACGAGAGCGAAGACGTCCCTGGGAGGAAATTTGTGAATGGATGAAATTTAATTTATTTGCTGCTTCTGAATGGGGTAGAAAACCCAGGGAAATAACTTTAAATCATACCAGAGGAAAATTCATTTTGGTTAGCAAAGCAAGTTGTGAAAATTTCAAATTAGTTTCAACAGTTATTGATACTTGATATTACCTATACATGGTTTCCATGAAGCAATAAATATATGTACATAAGTTTAGTAACATTGCTTGATGGCAATGAGCATGAAAATAATTGTCGAATTGCATTCACTTAATCATCAATTGGAGATACTTAATAAAACGTTTGCATTACTTTTCCCATCTCTAGCTTGTTGAAATGCTTAACTTAGAAATTATTATGAGGCACGAGAAAATATAAATTGCAATTAAACGAATTTAACTTGCACTTTAACATTTTTAATGTTCATCAAACAGAATGAAAGCAGCACAGCTGTGTTGGTCTTCTAACTCAGGAGCCGAAGAGTTAAATGTACTCATTCCATACAGAAAATAATATATTTGCACTTCCGTGTTTTCTGTTTCGTTTCGAAAGACTAATGTGAATCTTTGTATGCTAAGAAACGTGATGAACATTAGCTTGGGAAATTGTGTTATGAGAATTATCCATTCTCTTTCTTGGGTCATTGCAAGTGTTATATTTTCTCAATAATAATCAGAGATTAGAAACGCTTTCAATAGAGTGCGAAAATGAATGATTCATCAAACATTTCATGACATTACGAATCGGTTTTTATTAATTTTTCGTCGCACGCAACCCTCGCGACGAACAAGCAACACTCACAAATGCTTAGAAACATTTTCTAATATAGAGTCACGAGGCCATTTGGGGCCATTGTCCTGTGATTACAAGCCTTCATATTGTGACCTAATAAACTCGACTTTAACATTAACTAGCACAAAGCACTGCTGTTTGATTTATAATTTATTATCATTTTGGCAATATTAATGATGTTTTGATTTCAATGGGCTCAGAATTAGTTCAAGACTTGAAAGAAAATTAATAATCTTAATTTTTCACCATGCTTTTGTGTTTGAAAAAAGTTTATTTGCATATTTTTTGCTGAGTTTCAACAAACTATAAAGTCAAGAGGTCATTTGAAGATTTTATAACACAATAATATTGAATTAATTTCTTCATCTAATTATCATTTCAGTTAATAGATTGCATCACGTTAGTGTTAGAAAAATATCGATAGGCATAACACCATGTAAAATTAATGTTGGATCATTTATTCATGATATTGAAAGCGCTATAAAAAGAAAGTTGATGTCGTTGTACAACCTCGACAGCATAATTCAAGTATGTCATATGGATGTGACCGGTTACAAGTTGAACAATTTAATAAATCATCGAGTTGCATAACACAACAAAACATTGTAAATTTTGATCAATTTGTAATCATTAAATAGAAATGAAAAATTCTATGAAATATTTTCACTATCTCGAGAGACATTTTTATACGTAACATAACAATTGAATTTGTTACATTTTATCATCTTAACTAAAAGCATAACCGCAACCTTCAATGTAAAAAATTACTTTTGGTAAAATCATAAAAAAAATTCACCGTTACTTTGCATACATCTTACATAATATTTAACTATCTCCATCTTACTCTTTTCAAACTTTTTTCAATATTTTTTTATTTCACTTTCATTTTTCATGCTGATGAATTTTGTAATAGAAAAAAATAATAATAGTAAAACTTTGTGTGCATTGGTGTCGGTGACTATGAGTTTGTGTTTAGATAAATATGTCAATAAACTTTGCTTAGTTTGAGGGTCACTCCATGGATGATGACGAATAAGAAAATAGCGTTTTTTAAATGTTAGCATGTCACTGATCATAAATAAATAAAATCCGAACAAACCTTTTTTTTAAAAAATCATTCGAAGACTATCGAAGAAAAATAAAACTGCTTTAGGACTTTCGCCGAAGTCATTGAGAAATCTAAGTATGTAAGTGGAAATAACAAACAATTTTCTAGGAAAATGAGTCGCAAGTATTAGCTCAGAGTAGCAACCTAGAAAAAAAAAATTAAATCGAATTGAGAGCAACGAATCTCCTTCACATAGATGCCGAAACGACAAACAAAACGTATCTAACTTACCAGGGTCACTACAGATAAAGGTTCGGAGTTTTATCACTTTAAATACTTGTTGTTCACTTCTTTTTTCCCTTTTAATTTGAAAAGCTTGACTGCGACTGTAAAAGTTCAGCCATTTTGAGAGCTGGTTATGATTTTGACCATGACTTTTCATTGTAATTTCAAATACTGCCGCACTTGAGTGGTGCCTCTAAGCCTTAGAGCTATTGCCCACTAACTTAAGTTTTATACACCACGAAATATAAAATAATAAATGCACATTTAAGCGAACAAGCTCTGTAGGTGCTTTACATGTGTAGTTGAACAATTATTTGTAAGTCATAATTATTTAGTTGATTTTTCTTTCAATTTCATGTCTTGCCTTACACTTGTATTATGAATGCATTTGAAGTTTTCAATTGATTGAAAGAAATACATTAATATTGTAAAAGTCAGGGTTGCAAGTTCACAGTCTAGTGGGTAGTAAAGCAAAAAGTTATCAGTTAACAAACTCAAGCAGTTATTTATAAAGATCATCCGAAATAGATTTTCTATCATAAATGTAATCAAAAGAAAATTGAAAGGAAATCCCAAAGCCGAAGATGTGTGTTAATTGGATTATTAAATTAATCATGAAGAAGACAAATTGTTTGAGTTTAATCAAATTCATAGTAGCGTTAACAACTCATTCTCTTTCATGTTTTGTTTTTAATATCAGAAAAAATATAGAAACATCTTGAACTCTCACCTCATTCATACACAAAAGCGGCGAAGGGGAGAAGAAAAATATGAAAGAAATGTAGGGTAAAAGGTCGATAAACTTAGAAAAGCATCGCAATGGTTTTCCAAGGATGCTTATTTTCGATTTCACGGAAAGAAAAAAACTTATTTGGCTTGAAGAAGGCAATGAATCTTTCCGATAAATTGTTATCATGAACATTAATCAAAAACCGATTCAAGATAACGTTTGATAACAAAATATCTATTTTGATTAATTTTTGTTATTTTCTTGTTTCTCCTTGAACGGAAAGTACGTTAAACGTTTGAAGTAACAATCGTTTTGATAAATAATAAAGAAAGTTAAACAGATCAAATGTCAACTTCCGTAAGCACAAATTCATCAAACGATGATCCACCGCCGAGTTATTATGAATCGTATATTCGGCCTAAAAATCTAGAAAAAGTAAGCAAATGAAACTGAATCATAAAGTGAACTTTTATCTTATCATAAAAATGAAAAATATTTTAGGAACGACCCACACTTGTGCCTTTTAACAATTTCAATGCTGTGCTTGACTGTAGAAATATTAATCGATCATTAAGTTGTGGAGACAAAAAAGGAATAACAAACATTTTATGTAAAAGAACATTAAGCCAACGATTGGAGATTGCTGAAACTTACAAAAATTTGTTCAAAATTAACCTTATTGACGCAATTAAGTTAAAAATCAACGGAAACATCAAAAGTCTCTTCATTAACCTTTTGATGCCAACTTCAGAGTTGTACTGTCGTCAATTGCGTAAGTCTGAAAATGATGGGTTGCTGACAGATCTCGCCCTTACATTGTTGTCGTTTTCAACTCAATACGATTACGGTGATGCTAATTATGATGACGATGCTTTGATCGAAATTTTGTGCACAATGTCAAATTCAAACATAAGAAAAATTTGCGCAACTTATCAGCAAATATTTAGTAAAAGACTTGATCAAGAAATTCGTGAGGGAAAAACTGGAAATTATAAGAAACTTCTCCTAATCTTATCAGAAGGTAATCGTGATGAATCGATAAGTTGTGATCCACAATCAGCAAAGAACCAAGCAATAGTTTTGGAGAAAAAGTTGTCTCAAAGTTTTACTGATGAAAAAACAATTATTGAAATGCTGGCGAAGAAAAGCTTTCGACAGATCAATTTGATCAGTGAAGAATATCGAAAACGCACAGGAAATTTACTTGAGAAAGATATCAAGAAAAGGATGAGTGCCAAACTTAAAGATGCACTCGTTGCTATTGTCAGAGCTTCAAAAAATATCGCAGAGTTCTATGCACGACGAATAAACAAATCAATTAATTACTTCAATCTTGATCACCACAATTTGGGACGACTGATCGTTGCTAGATGTGAAATCGATTTGATGAACATTCAAGATGAATTTAAGTTTATTTTCAGAGAATCACTTCAATCTCGAATGGAAACTATCACGTCGGGAAATTACAAACATGCTTTACTCACATTGTTAAATGCATAATTAATGATCACTTCTGAATAAACAATTAAATGAAATATATTTCCCTCCGTGAAATAACATTTCCCAAGGACAAAACTATAGAAAAATTTCCAATGTAATGAAAATAGATATCCTAGATGCTTTGAATTTGAACTTGCGCGTTTAAACTTTATGAAATATCTTTGCATATTTCTTAGTTATTTGCGAAGACTCTTCACAGCTGACTGCATCCGATTACGTCAACAACAAAAATGTTTTATGATGACCCAAAATTTTCTGTATTTTATTTTTCATGTTTTGATTGATGACACTCAAATCCAAATGAAAGTGTTCCTAATTTGTTTGAAACAAGGGAGAGTGTTCAACTGAATGTTCCACAACAAATCTCTAACATCCAATCGCATTAGTGAAAAAAATCACTCTATTGAATAACATTTCCATACAACTAACTACAGTAATAAAGGTCCTTGTTTCCTTTACATAATCGTAACCGGGCGATTCGAAATCGAGTTTGGTTCAGCATTGTTCGCAAAGACAGTGAAAAGGAAATTAACTCATTTACGTTTCAAGAGCTAATGGAGGCAAATAATTATAAAACTAAACACTTCATGAGTTTTAATGAACTCTCATCTTAATTCAATAAAAGTAATTAAGAAATTTCTTCTTAGAATTAAAGTTGTGTAAAATGCTTTTGGTTTTCAGTGAAAATTCTCACAAATCTAGCAGTAAATAGACACAAAGTTACTCAACTCAACGAGATTTTTTACTTTGCTCACAGACTTTTTTTTTAATTTTCATTGCCATTTAAGGGTCAAAAAATTATTTTTTTATTTTATGACTTTTTATGCTTTCTGTTCGTCTCAACTGAACATATTTATGATGTGCTTACGTGGTTGAGCTGTTGTTGGTGTAATTTATTTGCAAAATAAAACTGTTGAGAGAACACTAAAATTTGCAATGTCTTCGCTTATGGGTGGGACAATTTTATGTTGTAAAATATCGTGAAAAATTTTTCAAGGTTTTATTGTTGTCAAAAAAATAAAATAAAAACCGCTTGAAAATGTAGATTTTTTTACTTTCACCATTGAAGTGAAATAAAAAGGAATTATGTACAGCAAAGTAAGGCTGTGAATAATGAAAAATGTTGTTCAACTTCGTTCTACAGTAAATGTTTGAAATTTACATCATAGCATTAATACACAGCAAGTATTTATGCTTGAACAGCTGTTGCGAGGCTTTCCTGTGCGATGTTGTGGCTTGCGTAAACTACATTGGCAAACTTTGGATGTTGAGTTCATTAAACTCAAGAGTGGCTAAAGAAATAATTTTTGGTATTGCAGCACACGATCACGGTTTATTAGACCTTTTCTTCATCTTCTTCTTCTCCTTCATCAATTGTGAAGTGATCGATGGAAAATAACATGGAAGAGTGTATGAAGATTCTTATTATTTATTACTTCATTCAACATGCCAATTGATAATCACATTCATTCACAAACTCCGACGATTCTTGCGATGTGTCATTCGATTGGATCGCTGCTAATGAGACACATCAATCAACGCGGAGAAAAAACTGTCGTTCATTTGTCGTGAAAAATTTGGAGCAGAAGACATCAAACGTTGGCTATCTTGTTGATTTGTGCTGAAAAATCTCATTGAATATATTTTCATCTGACCTTATTTTCCAAGACTTCATTATTTAGAAAGACTGAAAACAAATCCATTTATCTGAATGTCTACTGAAAAGCTTAGTCATTTCATAAGCGACCTTAGCGAATCTACCAGTCAGTGTTTTAATTGTGATTATCGTAAATATCAATTATTAATAATGTCTCAGACAGAAGCTGTGTGTCACTATGAAACTAACTCCAGACGAGAAAAAATTCTTTTATGAATCACATGAAACAGCTGACAGAGTTCTGAAAATGTGGTTAAGAGTAGCACAGATTAAGAGCGAACTTAATTATCTACTTTGCTCGTGACATTTCAAAGGATTCATTCAACTGAATCATTGAGCAAACGCAGTTCTAAGAATCATGACCAAATTCCAATGTCACAGATCATTAAATTCAATCTTTGCTACTGTCCGATAATCGAACGTTAGTTAAAGTAAATTTTAAAAATTCCAAACACATAATCATTCATGCTTATAATTTGTTGGATGTAATACGAGGGTTTTCCTAATGCCTATAATTGTGCAATGAGGAAAAAGCACTTCGCAGCTTATGTTTATGCATATTTGGACTTGAAGTGGAACAACGTACTCTCTTCGCCTTCAACATAATATCATGCTGTGTTCACGAGCCACTTAGTTATGTTTATCGTGAAAAACACCGCACAATTTTCTTCTCTTTTTATCTTACGCAATATTTTCGTTGAATGAATGTAAAAGAAAATTTATGTTGCACCGCAATGACTTAATTGCTTACAAATGTCTTTCTAGCTTAACATGATGAGATTGTTGGAATTTTCTTCATTTGAAGTATGAAAAGTGCAAGCTGTTGACACTTCGAATTTATGAATTTAACGATTGTAAAGAAATTTATATGACGCACGTGAAAATTTCTGAAGATATGAGAAGAATGAAGAAATTAACGAAAGAGACAGAAAATGATGGTGGAGAGTAAAAATAAGGAAAAGCAATTGGAGTGAACAGGATAGACATATGAACTTGACGGCACTGACAAAAAAAAATATTGCAACTTTGTAGGATTTCCTTCACCACGAAATGTTGAAAACTTTTCAATAAAAATCAATTCGATTATGCTTAAGCATTTAACTTTTAAACAATCAACACTTTTAAAATCAAATGATTTGCGCTTCCCAGCCAGCCAGACTTTACTGAACTTTTTTCATACCGTGTAATGAATGAATGTCGAAATTGTGCAATTGTATGAGTTTGTTCATAAACTTCGGAAACCTCGCTTATGTATGTAAGTATTAGAGAGTTCAATGGCTGACCCAATTTCAACGGGAGTTATTGTAGAAAAAAATAACAACTCAATGTTGAATATGAAAAAAAAAATTTAAACATGCTCTCAGTCGTTGTGTTGTTTGTAGTTGAGACTCGCTTTTTATTTTTCGTTAAGATTATTTTTTCATGAAATGTCGTAAGACATTTGGCTGTCTAACGATTTTTTTCTTTAATTTTGTTTTCGAGCTCTTGAAACCAAATGCTCTGTGTGCGATGACGAAACATGGGTCTGTTGATGATCGTGTCGGGAACCACGTTTTTCATTTCTTGCTTATTTTTCTTCGTTTACAGTTAGGCAAGGAAAATTCCGATATTTTCACTTTTCCTCTGAAATTCTTACAACATTCAATGTTATTTGGCGCAATATTGTAGCTCTCGAATTAGATAGATAAAGTTTCTGTTTCATAAATTAGAACGTCAAGATATCCATCGTAGTTTTATCATTCAAGAACACATTGAGATTTCTCTAACATTGTCAATGTGTGCATAAAATACTTTTGATGCGCAAACTTCTTTCCTTTGTGGGTTTTTTTAATACTTATTCTGTTGTTCATAAATTGAGAAACCCTGACCTCAAAAAATAAGCAGCGAATTTTTTTATATTAAACACATGTGAATCGATTCGTCGCTCACTTTTCTTTTCGCTCTCATCTTTTAACCCTCACTGGCGACTGTACTTATTTACGATTGAACAATACTTATTTACTTAATACTTTTAATTCAAATGCAAAAATAAAAAATACAACAAAAACATTCGAAAAACTTTCTCTTTGGATTATGGAAAGAAATGAAAATTATAAAATTAGTTTCAACAATAAAACTGTTGACATTATAATACTGGACTTGTAATTAAAGAAATTTATTAAGTTAATTTAATTTATTCTTTTCTTGTCTATGAATTTGTCGACATTACAGACAAAAGCTTGTAAAATTTTATTATTAGTGCTTAAGTTTTGAGTTTTATTACTAAAATGTGTTATTGCTTGGATCAATCGGACTTCGTGTTATATTGAAATGAATATTTAATAACCAATATCAAAGAATTAATAAATTTTATTGATTAAAGTATCTTTAGGGGCAAAAGATTAAGGAAAAGTCAAAACTCACTTTGGGGAAAAAAATCACGACGAATTGTCACGACATTGTTTCAGTCATATGATTACGCTATCTCATAAAGCGTCAATAAAGCTCATCCATACATGAAATGTAAATCTCAATTAATTCTATGATCTCACGATCCATTAAAAGTAAAAGTTTCAGAAAAATATTCGTTGATGAAAACTGGTTTTTTCCATGTCACTAAATTTTCTTCTTTATTCAAGATGATGTCGTATAAGTTTATTCTCTTCATTATTATTCACGAGCGAATGCTTACCGCATTTAAAATAAAATCGAAAACACATCATCGAATGAAAGTGAATAAGTATTGAAAGTGAAAATTGATAAATCGAGTAGATGTAGAACGCATTAGCTTAAATTTACATTCTCGATTCTAACCTGGATATGAGAATGAAACAAAAAGCCAAATAAAGATCGAAATCTTTGATGATTTTAAAGGGAGAAAGGCCATTGAAATGAGATTACGAGGTTTGTGTACTCATTTTCGTACAAGTTTTGTTGTTTTTTTTGTTCGTTTTAACCATCTGCACCTAGCAAGCAGCCTCCATTAAGCGAAAAAAAAAAATTGTTCCGACAGTAATAGATATTCGAGAAATTCTAGCGGAGGTAAATCACCAACAATAGAAAAGCAAGTAAATGCTTTTCCATTTTACTCTTGCTTACTCAAATGTGAACGAAACGCACAAAATAACCGAATTTACAAACACAGTTGCACAGTTGCGCCGATCATAATTGACCTAAATTTGATGTCCAAAATAGAATTTTTCTTGCCGCTCTAATGTTTGTTCGTTTGGTCTTTACATTTTCGGCTAGCGTTTACATATTAACAAAACTTACTTAGTCAAGTTACAGGGGGGAATTCAGGAGGTGTGATGATTAATGGGCAGTTGTCGTATTATCGTTAGTTTGGCCGCCTTGTTTCTATGGTAAGAAAGAAACACAAATAAGAAAATTAGAATTATTTAAACATTAAACAGAAAGAAAACAGAAATGATTTTACATTTTTCACAAAGTGTCGGAAAAATTGTGAATAATGTTAATAAAACATTGGCGAAAAATTAAGGACAACTCAAAATCTACAGATAAACCAAATCCATTACTGTCGACTCATCTTGCTGTGTTTTTAATTTCTTCAAATTCAAAACATCAAAAACATTTTTCATTACGTTGAAACAATTTATAGGTTTTCCGGTACGAGATACTATTTAAAAGTCCAACAACTTTCTGTAATCATCGAATGCTCCAATTTCCAATGGATCAGGAAATGAAAAAAGAACAAATATGGTTACGATCGTTGTATTATTTTTATTTCTCCCAAATACTTCAAGTGATGCTATAAGACATGATAAGTAAGCAATGAAAGCGATTCTTGTTTCATGATTCATCAAACCAGCTGCACAAATTCTCATGCTGGCTTTTATGTAATTTTCTATTCACACAATTTTTTATCTGTTATTTTAGAAAGTTTCCAATACAAAAAATCATCTAACTCACTCATTTCAATCTGTAGAGTGTCACGGCGTTTTAGCACAGAACAGCCGATATATATTATTATGAAAGGAAAATAAATGAGAACATTCGTGAAACTCGATAGTCGCATTTTTTGCGCTTGTTTATTCATTAAATAATATGTTAAGGAAACATGAAGAAGATTTTTGTTTTTCTAGGTTTCAATTTAGTCAGAGACACCAAAAAGAAAGAAAAATGATGAGTGATCAAGTGTAGCTTCGACTATTGTCACTCAAAATTGTTCTAATTTCTTAATTGTGACAATACATGTTGAGTGTTATTTTAATACTTAGCATTTCGACTCGAAATCCTTCATGAAAATGGGGTTAAAGGTTTGTGAGAGAAAAGGAAGAAAAGTCGCAATAGAAGTCTTAGTCTGTCCCCATCAACTTACATAATGTTGGCACCCCTCTGACTTAAATGGAAATGTTTTATTCCATTCTTCTTCCCTCACTCCCATTGACCCAATATTATTGTTTAGGCATCACTTAGAAATGGGTTAACAAACTTAATAAAAGCACTTCTGGAATAAAAAATTCTATAAATAAATGCAAATATTTTTGCATTGGAGTTTATTCATCAATTAATGAAGATATCAGCAAAAAAGTCAACCTAAGGTGATTTATGAAAATCATTTAAAAAACATCGTCAAATTTTTTACAAAACGACAAAAATAGAAGCAACAAAAATTGTGAGGGGAAATGGTTGTTGTTACAATTGATAACGGACATCGACATGTGATATAATAGAAAGTAAATTATACAATCCACTCTCTTTTTCCGCTACAATGAATGTCAATTGGGTGAAAATGGCGGCAAGAACATGACGAAAAAAGAAAACTTTGTAAGCCTCGAAACCGAAGCCCTTGATATCGTTCATTCACATTTCTTGTGTCAGATGATAAAATGTATGTTGCAACATGCGCTTTACGATGAAAAGGGAGAAAGAGGTTACAATGTTTTGTTGTTGCTATTACTATTAAGCGAAGAAGGTGAAAGAAAAGGGGAACGAAGCAAACATGCACGTAGTCAAAATTTGTGTAAAGCACTCGAGCTTCCTTAAGTAAACTTCACGCACCAAAAAGACCTTCCAACTTTTAGACTTAAAACATTTCTTTCCACCGAAAAAAACAATCCAACTGCTTAACTTCGGTCAGGGTCGTTGAGTTTCTTAACAGTACGCATTTATGTTGTCTTGCTTTACATTTTGCATTTCATTTCGATACTTTTTCTCTTGCCCTTTTTATCATCATCCTTGAATTAAATTTCTTCTTTTTCTTTTTATTTTCTTTTCAGGTGAGAGAATTGCAGTGGAACTTTCTTAAAATTACTTTTTCTTATTTTCACTGATGCTGACGGTAAGTGGTTAAAATTACGAGCCGCAATTTATGAAGCGCAACCGAAAAAAAAACAACCAAAACAAAAAAGCCCAAAAAAATAAAAGTCCTTGAAACGCTTTAATGTTTTCGGCTAAAATTTCGAAAGCTGGGCCTTCATTGAACGTAGAAACGCGCCGTGCAGTTCATTCAACTCACGATTCATTTGCCAAAAAACTTGAGCTGAGAAAAAAGCAACCAAAAACTTGATACGTAACACTAAAAATTTTATACACTTCATTTCAATGTTTTTCAAGCATAAATGTTACACAACGTCGTTCATACTTTCACACGAAAAAAACACAAAAAAAAAATAACAACAACAGACTGGGGAGCTTTACGCGCTCATAGAAATACGAAATGTTACTTAAAGTCCAATATCAAGCACAAACCTCTACAAATGAAAACGAAACTATCCTAAGCACATTCATACACACACACACATTTATACATAAATAATTAAATAATCTACGACTATTTTTTCAAGCTGAAACTATTGAAACAACTAGCTTTGAACGGATGAGGTCTTTGAACCTTCAGATGGAAAACTAGGTTATGTGTTAGTTTAATATTGTATCATGAAAAAAAGCTATAAATATATAACGAAGCAATATAATTTCTTGCCACATTATGTATCTGATGAGAGTGAAGGAAAAAAATGATGATTGTTAGTAGATTTAAATAGAGAAACAGAATTCAGGAGCGTCAATTGAGCAAGAGTGCTTTAATAGCATGAAAAGCTCATCAATATTAGACATTTTCCATGTTTCCGGTTTGTGGTGAAAAAGAAAGAAAAATTGAATAACAACAGGGAAGTTGGAAATGAGCTAGATTAATGAACTTTTTACCTCCTTTCAGTTCAATGTAATTTGTACGTCACAATCTGCTTTGCATTCTAATTGAAACAGCTTACAAAAGAAAAAATTTGCCTTTGCCTGCCTCCGTTGAGAAAGCTTTCATTGAAAGCTTTTTTGATTGTTTGTAAGTTATTTCTTTACCCGGTCAGTGAAAGCTTTTCTTTTCGATCTAAATAATTTATTAATTGATGCATTGCGAATAAATTTAACATTTACAAATTCAGATGATGCAATCAATCTTTCTTAAGTTTCTCTTTCATTTGAAATCGTGATACGGAAACTCTATGAGACTCCAACAAATCTCATTATAACTAACAATGGATTTGCGGCTCCATTTTATATTATTTTCTTCTATTCTTTTCATCTTTTGCTTTTATAATGAAGCTTTCTTCTCTTCTTCTTTTTCTTCCTACACAGTTTGAAATAAAGAAAAAATATGTTATGCAAACTTTGAACGAATAATTTTTACGATCGCATTTATCTTTTCGATTCAACTTGATTTTTAACAATTTCGGGTTTGTAATGGTTGTCAAGAACACAATAAAACTATTTTCAATCTATTGTTTTTCTTTGAATCGTTCAATTTTTCTTGCTCAGCCATTGACTTGTTTTGACATCGACCAGCAAATGGTTTTCTATTACCAAATATTGAGACAGCCCATAAATCATGTCATGACAGCGACAATAGTAAAACTTTCACTATTGTTTTGAACGCCATCCTGGAAAGTTCGACACTGCCACTCGCCTTGATTTCTTAAATTTACTTTTTGGCGTTCATTCACCTCACATATTTATGTATGTATGATCATTATTAGTTTTGGAAGTGATTGAAGACTATTGACAAGCTTATAATTCAATGGATTAGCTGATTTCATCTTTCATACAACTCAACAGATCATCAACACACATTGAAAAAGCTTTGATGGACAATTTAATAATATTGAGACGAATAATTTCTAAATTTTCTATAATTTGCATGGGTGTTTTGATATTTTAACAGTGTTAAGCACGTCGATTGCGACGTCTCTACATTACTTGAATAATGTTTAATGTAATTTCCATAAGTCAACTAAGTATCGTTACTAACTATTGCATGATCGTGATCACTTTTACTTTCTCTTTCCATTACTTGCTGCTTGTTCTTCTTGTTGTTGTTATTGATGTTTCATGCTGCGCCAAATAGCAAATTCGATCCATTATCTACTTCCTATATTTCAATTTGAATGCAACAAATGTTGTTGAGACGTTTCCGATAAGACAATAGATTATCGTCAGAGGCAAAAGGGCAAGTCAAATGATTTTAGATTTATTCGCAATAAAAATTGATTGCACAACGAACTTTCTATTCATTTTATTCCATTGACTTTTATTAACTTTTATTCTTCTTCTCTCTATTTTTATTTCTGTTTAACTAGAAAAAATAAATTTTCTAAAGAAAACCTTCGAAATGTAAACGCTCTGCCTACGACAAATTGTTGTGAATTCGTTGAAAAATTATTGAAAATATCAAATAATGTTGAACATTCATAGATAGAGTTCAACTAAAATGTATGACTAATTGACAAATGAAAGAATTAATGTTTTAACCACAAAGAAATTATTATATGCTGGCTTGAAATTAAACACACTAGACTGCTTTCATTTATGTGTATTTAGAGTCATTTGCCAAAAAATGAAAAAAATTGAAAAACTAAAAGCACGAAAACACGAAAACAGCAAACAAGAATTTGAGCCAAATGTCAATGCACCGACAGTTTTTGTTGATGCAAGAACACTTTACAAATACTTGGTCGAAGAGGCAAGCATTCCACGAAGCTCAAGTTTTCAATGTTGCACAATTTTTTTTTATTCACAGTCAAGAAAATCATTTTATTTTTCTTTCACATGATTTTCCTCGTCTCATGAATCTATATACATAGCAACTACCTAGCAATAAGTGTCTCACGCATTTAATTTAATTTCAAATTCAACTTCAAATGAAAGCGTTCAAATGTACTGTTATTCAATCGGTCAGCAGCCTCTATTGACGGTTGACGTTGTGTAACAAATTCGTATTTTGCTTTAATAGTTTATTGATCCCAAAAATATATTCAACAAAACAACGCTGAATGAGAAAAATAATACAATTGCATCATGGTGGTTTTTGGAGAAGTCTATTGCACGAATCATTTACTTAGAGAAAAAATCTGGATCAGATCATTGCAAGCAAAGCAAATTTTATGTCTCCATATTTTCACAATTTCTTTTGAATTTCAATCAACATGTGTGTCATTTTTAATCGCAGAAAAAATGGTGCAATTGGAAAAAAAAAAAATGCAAGTCGAACTAAAAACAAGTTGGCATGCAATTAATGCGTAATTGCATTTAAGTAAGCGCTGTATGTATGATTGCATAATAAACCAGAAATAAAACGCATAGTTGCGACTTGAAATTGCACTTGGCTTTCGAGAAATTTTATATCGTGGTAAAAAGTTGTTGGTTTTCGCTTGAACTTGTTAGATCAATCGATGCAATCGACTTTTTTCAATCTATGATCGCAAAACACACAAAAACAAAAACAAGAAAAACTATTTCAATAAACCTCTGAGTGCAGTACGCTCGCGCTATTGGCCAACTGTACGTAAGGAAGAGAAAAGAATGCAGTCGTGAACTTGTTTGTGTTTGACTCGAAGGCATAAAGCGTTAGAAAGTTAAAAATATTTTCGCAGCCAAGTTGCAGTTTTACGGAAAAAAAAATCTTTAACGATTACAAAAGACTTCAACTGTTGGTTGTGGAGTAAATTGTGCAGACTTTTCCTTGTTTCTGTTTCATCTCATTGCATCATTGCACTTTAAAAGTGAAATGCCTTCTTTCCTCTATTTATCTATGACAACCAACATTGAATTGAATTCCACGATAATTGGATTGATGCTACTTACATCATAACAGCCCAACCCACTGCGTGAATGATGCCTCACGCTTCTTCAACTCTTTTAAGATGTCGAAGTCAAAAGCAAATGCTACGAAAAATTAAAGACAACTGAAATGATCATGAAATGACATCAAACAAAAACTTAACGAAACTAAATATTTTCTTGTCTATTTTTTCTATAGTTTTAATGCGTTTTGAACTTTGAGCATGTTATGCTATGTCATTTATTTAAAATATCACCAAAAAATATTAAATAAATACGATTTGTAGACAACAAACATTACACAAAAGCCGCAAGCTGTCGAAGAAATTTCTTGGCTTGAACTTAAACCATTATTAACCTTTAAAAACGTTATCCAACCGTCATCAACAGTAAACAACAAAGTAATAAAAAGTCCCAGCACTTTCACTGCCAAAATCAATTGAATCGTTGAAGTAGCTTTTAAATGGCCATTAAAAAGTATTTCTTAAAGAGCCTCAAGCCATAGTCGTGACTGGATGATTTTAATCGTCTTAGACTTTTCAAACATGAACAAGGAAGCGAAGAGGAGAAACAATTCTCCTGCTTAAGTGACATTTCCTAATAAGGTGATATAATTCACTGAATTACATCACATAATATAATCAAATAATTCACAATGAAAAGTCGGTAATTAAAACTTATTAGTTGTTGTATTTAAATAAACATGAAATGTTGCATTCAAATACGTTAAATAGGAAAAGAGTAGCAAAAGAAGCAGTTTAAGATGTTTATTGTCTTTCTTTCATGAACGCGAACCAAACGCTTTCACTTTCACATGATATCTCAAGAAATTCAAGTATAACATGAAGTTTAATTAAAGCTGCCAACGAAATAAGCTCCAAGATATGTAATGACGTTATTTTTAAACTTGACTTTACACATTTACCCGAAGTTTGGGCAGATGTTAAGCTTGTCATAACTGTCGGGCCACGTTGCGTAACATTATTCAATATTTTTAAAGAAATTTGTCTCTTTTAAAAGCTTTCTCTTTTGCCCGAGACTTTGTCAATTTTCTTGCCGAAAATGAAAGTGATTTTGATGTTGTTGATGCTGACGTAGCTTCGCAAGTTGTTAATTTTTTCTTTTCCTTGTGTTGTTTTTAGCTAAATTTAAATGACTTTGATTGCTGTTTGACTCTTGACAGCATCTTTCTTTCGTTTCATCATGAAGTATTTAAAGTTCACCGGGAAGTAGTTTGTTGAAGAAAGAATGACCTTTTATAGGGGGAACAAATTATAGGAAGTGTTGAATAAGATTTTGCTGCAAGTCGTTTTCGAAACAATAATTTCAGGGTTTTTGTCAAGGCGAAATGTGCCAAAGTATTTGTTTGTATCACATGGAATAATCCTATTTAAGACATTGACTGTAGTGGATAAATGTTTGTTAATAATAACAAGAATCAGTTCCTATATGATTTTTTGTATTCATTAATTCAGATTCTGTTCCTTGATTATGCTTAACAAATGAATTTACTCAACAAATAATCAGAAAGCAAAATTAAGTTCTCAACAAATTGATGATTAGTAATCGAGAAATTTCCATACTGTTGTGTTGGTAAAATTGTCAACACAACAGTGTGGAAATTTCTACTTCAACTTTTGTTATCACATGAAGAATTAACAGCAACGACGTCACGACTCTCTAAATGATTTTCCTTCGAACTTCAAAATGACGTTTGTCCTTAAAACTTCTCTACCGGTTGACTAAACACAACAGTGAAAATATTCACAACTTTTTTTCTCATTCTCATAACGGTAATTAAGCAGTTGTCGAAAATGATCGTGAAACGTTTTTAAATATATTTATACATAGCTCAGCGATTTATAATTTTTCAATCGTGATTCGACATTGAGAACGTCTGAAGCTTTGACAAATACGAAATGCTACGCAGTATGTTTACTTGCTGTTGATGACAAATACTTCTTTATTGAATTGATATAAGTAAGTTGTCACTTAACAGCTAACGACGGTAGACAAGAAGTCAACTGTAAGTAAAAGATTTTTCCATTCCTACAGAATATCCTTGAAATACACAGAAACACGATTGCCATGATAATAACCTACAAGTTAACACTAAGTAAGTGTTAACTATCGTCTGAGTTCTTTGAATGGTAACATTTTTTTGAATCGTATCGCTCGTAGCACTCCCATCTTGCTGCTTTATTCTTTTTTCGGGTATTTGACCAGACAATGTACGTGTTTGGTGTTGTTATTCGAGTTTTCATGAAGCAATATCAAGGACATTGAATTCTTATTTGGCAGAAAAATACATTTAAATGCTAATGTATTCTCAAGCTTCCTTCTAACCAAACGTGTTAAGTTTGTTGGAAGAATTTCCTGTAAGACCCAAAGCATGAGGAAATAGAATCGTATCGTATTGATTGAATTGTATTTGCTTTATGGAGACACAACATCGTCACTAAGTAGAATGTTGTTTTGGAGGTTAAGTAAACAACCATTCATATCTCTACTTTACGATTTTACAATATTTACAGTTGCAAGAGTAATTAAATGTTTAGGTAGATCGCTTTTAACTACTCTTTTGTAAAAAATAAAACCAAATATTTTGTTTTCGACTTGACGTGTAAGGTTGCGTAAAGAAAGACGCCAGATTTGAAAAACAACTCTTGAAAAATATGCTTTATGTTGTTGATGTATTTTACTGAAATAAATGATGATGACTAGTAGTACGTTTCGAAGTATTTTTTTTTGACGAAGATACGATAATTCAATAGTAAATGTTTCGATTATCAAGTGGCAAGTCCAAGGACTTTTGATTTACATCAAACTGTGCTGCTAAATCAACATAAGTTTAATGATTTTTATTCATCTTTTGTTGATTTGAAGACAAATTAAATTGTGACATTCTTAGAACGCTTTGGGGGATCAACAATTTTAGTATTTACTAGAACAACACATTTCATAATACTTTTCACTTACTCAATCTTTTGAAGAATTCAAAACATTTCCTTGAAACTAAGCAGTGACGAAAGCATCTTCACAATTATATTTTCACCCAAGGTATCATCTTTTGTTTCGTAATATTTATTCACGCTCTTGAACAATATTCTGAAGATAATTTCGCATCGTAAAAATATCAAGTTCATCGTGAGTTATTCCGAGAAACACAAACGACAAGACATTAAGAATTTTTGTTTTGCCATTTGCAAGTGTTGAAAAATCTCGTTGACCCTGTTGCGTCTAGCATCTGAATCTTTTTCCTAGTTTTGTTCTCGATCTTCAAATGTGTCAGTGAGTTTCATGACTGTATCATCTTCCAAAAAGATTTACATATGTGGCTTGGTGTTATTAAAGATCATTTCCTTGTTAGTCACAAAACTATGCGAGAGAAGAATTAGCGGATTGTCGCTTGAGAAACGTTTTTCTCATTTTCGGTGATGCTTCAAATATGAGTCAACAAACCAAAGATAAAACAATATGAAGATCGTTAAGCTTATAAGGTTGCGTAAACATTGATCGTGATATGAATAAGCATGTTGTTAGCTTGTCAACAGAAGCACTCAATACTTGTGGTAAAATAAATCAGCTTTAGTTGTAGACGTTAAATTCAACGATAAGCTAGTAACAATCAAGTTTGCGGAAGCAGCAGAAACAGTTGTTGATGTTGTTTTATTTATTTCTTTTTTTTTGCGTTTATACACAAAAAGGCTGTAGATTTTTTGACTTCAAATCCATAATAAAAGAGCGACTGAAACCGCACTGTGGCCTCGATCTTACATCTCTTATGACTTAAATTGACGCTGTGCTTTAGAGGCCAAGATTGAATCGCGTTCTTGACTTTTACGATTGTTCTCTTAAATTTTTTTTGTCTGTTAAGTTCCACAGTTTACATTCACTCAATGCAGTCGTTTCAATTTTTGTTTCTTTGCTTGCTTTTTTTTTGGGGGGAATTATTTTGTTCTTTTTTTAATCTGTCTTGTGTTCCAATTTTATTTTTATTTCGTTGTTGATCACGAGAACGCGGACACTTTTGAAACATTTTCGAACTTTTATAACTTGAAAGTTTCTGTAATCAGACAAGTGATAACTGTGTACGAGGCCTAAAACGTTATCATATTTAACCTAAATTACAAATTTTGATATTGAATTAAACGCAATGTGCGTTTGTTGGTTTCCTTGAAACACTTTCTTGTCTCTAAAGATTCGCGACATTATTGGATGGGAAAAAAGAAGAAAAATAAAGCAATTATGGAGAAAAAGTGTTACGCAATCTTAATCGTCTTATTATACTTTTATTAGTGTAAATTATTAGATAAAAAATCAATACCAAGAGGCTTTGAAAACGTGATCAGTATTCAACATCATTTTTTACCACTTCTTGTTCACATAATTTATTTAATTTCCCTTTCTTTAATGTCTGTATTGTCGGTTTATTCACAATCGTATGCGATGAACGAATGTTAAAGCAAAAGGAAGAAAGAGAAAAAGAAAGTAAAATGGAGAAAGAAAGTGAAGCGAACTTCACTCTGCGGGCCTGGGAAAATGTAACGGCACTTTGAATATGCAAGAGCAACGAGTGAGTTTTTATGGCTTCGCCAATGTCTGCGGCTAAGTATGGAGAAATATAACGTCAATCACTTTTAAATGTTTTTTTTTCTTTCCTTCCTCTTTCTTTCAATGTTCGTGTTCCATTCAATTCTCCCTTTTGTATTTGCATTTTCAATGGCTTAAATATAACTGTATGATCGACTTGATTTCCTTGAAACTATTTCTCATCTTATCTCGGAAGAATTTAATCAAGTTTTAAGCTTCACGCTGTGCTGAAAACGAAAGTGTAAACTATAAGCCCATGTAAAGAGATTGTTGAATCGGAAAATATCATAAATATCGGTGCTGTGGGATCGTCGTAAGTGAAACATCAATTAACCAGAAGTTCGTTAGATACGAAGCAAACAATTGTACAAAGTGTCGGAAATACAATTGCGCAATAAATTTATCATCAACCGACCTGATTAGACGTTTTCTGTAGAAAGGCGAAATCAAAAGTGATTTCCTGTCAAACCCAGAAGCTGATTTGAGAAACGTGAAAATTACTTGATAGATTTGCTTACGCAATGCTTTAGCTAAATGAATGTTGCGCGAATAGAAATAAAGTCAAATCATTGATCAGTCGTGATAGAGTTTACGATTCCGTCATCATCACAGTCTCTTTTCTCTTCTTTCATCAACTTTTTTTATGAAATGAATAAACGATCAGCTTCCATCTATTCCGCTAACTGTTCTGATGGGAGTCACATTTTACATAACTTTCTAATTTCAAATGAACTTTTACTCCACCTCATTAAAAAAAATATCATTTAGACGACATAACGTTAAATTGAAGATACCAAATGTATATGTTGATGAGTGTCAATGTGGGTGGACACAATGAAAGTTTCATTTCTCTCTCGTTGGATGTGAAAAGCATTCGACAATTGTTGCTGTTTTGATGAATAATATTGCACATTGCCCTAGAAAGTTATTCGGTTGAGCTATTGACATTAGAAATGAGACAAAATGAATAGTTGATTTTGCATTAATCATAGCTAACTTTCCATAATTCCACCATTCTATCAAATAACGTGTCGAGAATAAAAGCTGAGAGCAGAAAGATTTTTTCTCCCGCTTCGTTTATTTTTTCTTGCGTTCGCGTTTGACCCAGAAAACTCGTTCGTGTAGCTTGAAAAAAAAGAACATTCAACTAACTTTATTGTGTGCGTTGATACATATTTATGTCCTCAGTTAATGCTTTACTATTGAATATTTATTTTAAGATTCTTGTTCTATCTATCCAAGTATACATCAATGAAAACAACTCCATCATTCAAGCTTATTTATGATTGAAAATCAATTTTGTTCAATTTTAAAATCAAGAATTGAGGTGAGAATTAAATGTCAACCTCATCGTTCAATAATTTGCAAGAATAACAAAAAATATTTAAAAAAAGAAACAAATCAACAACTTATTATTACGGAATTCTCAAAGCTTGCAAGGTGATTGCCCTCAACAACAAATTGAGTTTTCTGGTTTCATTTCTGATTATCTAACTTCTTTACCCTCTCTTCATTATAATTAAATGACCAAAAAAAATTTAAAACGCTTCGATGCCAAAAACGCAACACAATTGTATGAAGAAAAGTTTCATGAGGAAGCTCTCAGACATTTCACTCTCAGCTCTGATGCTTTCCTTTTCATTAATGTTCAATCCAATACACATTTCTTCTTGCTATTTATCATCACTGTAATTCATCAACTTTATTTTGGTCTCTCATTCGTTTTCTGCATACAACGAAAGCTTTCAACGATTCAAAGCTTTTTTAACATGATTGTGTTAGTTGTAGCTGGTACCCTACTACATAGTTTATGTTTTTCTTCTTCGTTTTCCACACTCTTTGCTTGCTGCTCTCTTACAGCTGCATGCTTTTTTTTCCCTACAGCCAATGTTTTCATTTTAATATTTTTCAATTCATTTTGTAACCTACTTTGGCGGAGAGTACACGCGGATTTCTTTCCACCCGTTACAATTTTTATATTTTTTTTCTTTCGACTCACCCGCAAACGAGGGAGAAGAAGAAAGAAAGAAGTAAAGGAAAATTAAAAAAAAAAGTAAATTTCGTTTTCATTGAGTAGAAACTTTACGCGTAAATCTCGTGAGAGTGAGAGAGAGAGAGACGAAGAGTGAAAAAAGTTAAGCTTCGAACACATGCAAACGTTCCTTGAGCCATAAAGTTTTGTTCGGAGACTAGTGAAGAATTAGACTATAGGCGAGAAACGCGGAATTGCTATTTTCACTGTGATCGCACTACGCTCACTTCATTCTCATTGAAAACACGACTCGATCGAGTTTGGTTATTTTAATTCATCATCGCCGATACTGATGGTTGGATGTACGGAGAATATTTAGCCGAAGAGAAAAAAAATATTTTAAGAACTGAATTATTTAAATATGGAAGAATATTTTCTTGAATGAAAAACACTTGTGATTAGGAAAAGAATTTCGTGAATGAATAGAAGAAAGAAGAAATAAATATATTTTAGTGAAAGTTTATTGATGAATTAAAAATATTTAAGACTGTTAAAAAGACTTTTGAAACAATCATAAAAAAAATTTGAAAGTGCAAGTTGATAATAATTAAATAAAAGAAAGTTGCAGGCTCAATTTGCGCGTTACAGTTTGACTAAGGAAGTTGTGATTTATGAATTTAACATTCAAGAGAATTCAATTGAGGAAGTAAATGCAGACGGCTTAAAAAAATCACAGAATATTTCACGTAGTCGTGCATTTGTGTGAATATTTTATGAGCTTCTCGCATTCATACATAGCCAGATTTTGAAGGATATCTGAAAATATTTGAACGTTGTAGCACTGAACATTAACAGAATAAACAAGAAACGGCAGCTACAATTAAATTTAAAAAAGAAAAAAGAAACGAAATTTATTAATGCTTCGCTCACAAAAATTGAGTTTAATGCAAAAGAACAAATAACGAAAATTATGCAAACTGTGATGGTGTGGCTTGAACAATAGAATCAAAAATTGAGAAACAATTGCTAACTGTTTGCAGCTGTGACCTTTATGCTGTTTGAAAAGCTTCGTAATTCTCATAACAATCACCATTGACCGTCAAAAATTAAATAAAAAAAGACCAATGGATGAAACATGATATTTGCAACGACTTGATCACTTCCGCATTCGAAGCTCAAAGCAAGAGAAACGGAAGAAAATTTATAAATAATTTTAGTGAATAAAAAATAAATAAATAAATAAAACATAAATATGTACAGGGGAAATGTGATTGTGACCGATAAGTGAAAAATTATTAAAAATGGATCAACTGAGTGAAAATGATTCAGAATTTTATCACGTAGACCAGTGACGTCATAAAGTGAGAAACGAAAAGTTGCGCCAACTTAAAATTAAACACAAATTAGCGAGAAAAAAAATTCTTTGAGTTGTGATAAGAAGGAAAACATTATCGAAAAATAGTTGAAAACAATAAATTTGTGTAACAATCGAATCATTCATAAAATGTGCAACCGCTGTTTAAGTTGCGCTTGATCTCGAAAAAAAAATCATAAATAATTCATTTTAAAGTTGATGAAAAATTTATTTTAATGACTATTGTGAATAAAAATATCAGTGACAACAAGCCACCGAAGATCCAATCAACAAATATGACATCGCTGGGGAATTATGGTAAATCATATTGCGATGCAAAATCACAAAATTATGCGTTTGTTTCTCATATATCTTTAAAATTTTCCGGTGAAAAGTTTTTTTTCTAAGAATTGTTTATTTTCTTATATGAATCAGTTTGCAAATAAATTCTCGCGAAGTTTTTGTCATTGAGACAGGTCAGGTTGTGATTTTTTTGAGAGAGCGCACGTAAATATTTCTTTTATGCTTCATTCTATTTTTTCCTGCCTGCTATCAACGAACTCTCAAATTTGTAAAGGAAATCAAATTATCGTAACGTATTCAACTGTTCAAATACTCTGAGTATGAAATCGAATGAAATTGACGAGATGAACAGAGCAAATATAGGTCGGAATCTGAGCTTCAATTTCAGTCGTTAGATTGGGATTTCAACTGACATGAGTGTGTGTTTGTAATATTTTTATAGAGTTCATATTGCAAGCGACAAAATGTAAATAAATTAAACAAAACTTCCATCATGATATTGAATTTGAATCAGTTGAATCTTTGAAATTTGTATTAATCTTCCCCGGGAAATCAATAGCAACATTAACAACATATTTTATGCTCAAACACTACATAAAATTGACATCGGAAAAGCTGAAGGTCTTATGCAATAAAGCTCTTTCTCTCTCACCATCTTTCTCTCTCTCTCTCTCTCTTGCTTACTACACAAGTTACTACATTACTCTTTCTTTCCAACACTACTTTAAAAGCTTTCGTTATGAATATGTGTAAAAGCTCACGAGAGAGGAAAAACTAAATGAAGGAAAAAAAAGTTCACTGAACTCGATGTAGGCCAATGAAAATCTCGCACACATAAAAGCTCGATGTCTTTACGTAACTTTTTAAATCATCGTTGAATTATCATCGTCGGCAAATCGAGAGGAAACTTTATGATATAAAAAGCTTCATTTATGTTTTAAACTTTGATTTCCTTACTTTTGCTTAGATAATTATTTGTTCCAAAGCAACAACAGTAAAATAATTTCGTTTTGTTCGCACGATTATTTTTTTCCTTTGTAACATCAATATTTGCGGAAGTAACTTTGAGGAAGAGAAAGTTTCTTTTCGTTACTGTAAATTATTGTTGTAAAGCACAAATTTTCCTGTGCTTGTTAAGATCGCGACCTTTTCCAGATGAAATGACATTAAAAGTATAATTTATAATTTTTATTACAACGCTGTCTGATACTTATTTATTTTTATAAAACGTGAAAAAGCAAACATTTCGAGCTTCAAAAAATAAACATCATATTTTACGCCAACAAATATCTTGTAGAGACAACTTTCTTTTCAACATTCAAAAAGACACCAAAATGATTCATTCATCTTTGACCGTGTGTTGCTTGTTGTCGACTATTGGCAGTGAAAGTGAAATTCGTACATTATTTATCGCTACATAACATTAAATGAAGCTCACTAAAATGCGAAAGGGAAACTGACTTAGATTGTAGTTTTACACTTACTCGTTACGTCATCGTCTATGAATGTTAATAAGTTTATGCACAGTTAGTGGAGTTGAAGCGAATGTTCATATTTGAAATTATTTTACTGGAAACATTCAACTATTTGTGTAAGACTGAAAATTTATGTCTTTAAATTAATATTTTTCTTAATAAACTTGACTTTGGGATTGTATAACGAACGATGTAAGTAAGTTGATAATTAAATCAAAGTCAGGTGGTTAAAAACTTGTAAAAGCACTTTTGAAAGATTATTTTGAAGGTTGCTTAGAAAAAATATTTATTTAAAAAGTTGCATAAAGTATTTCGAAATTAAAAATGTTTTCTGTTTTATCCTACAGGAATTATGACTTTGAGCCGTGGTCCATACAACGAGCTCGATAAAATGAGCCTTTTCCAAGATTTAAAACTCAAGCGTCGCAAAGTTGATTCTCGTTGCAGTAGTGATGGTGAGTCGTTAGCTGACACGAGCACATCATCACCTGACTTGATAGCACCGATCTCGCCTAAAATGTGCGATGCATCAAATCAAGGGAATCAATCAGGCGCAAATATGCAAACTAATCAACAACAATCTTCTTCAGCTTCTTCGATTGCCTCGGCGACGCCGCCCCCGTCTTCAACCCCACCAACACCTCCCGATCATCACGAAACGAATGCGAATCTGAATTCTCAACAAATGATATCTGTGAGACGTAATTTGTCAGTGTCGCCGGAACAACGAGAAGAAAATCATCCCTCAACAACATCAGATCGACCGCCATCGACTGAAAACCATTCGAAACCAAATTCAACAAACGGCTCTAACAGCGGAGCTAGTGTGATAATTGATAATCGCCCAAGATCTCATTCACCTGCTTCATCATCGCCAGTTAGACGATCTCCTGTCGGCACTTTGCTGCATCAGCATCTTCAACAGGGCGCATCTAACACAAGTGAATTGGCAAGCTCACAACAGCATATTACGGTGCTTGTGACACCACCACGAGTGAAGAATGAAAGCAATCTTTTAATGAATGCCATGACCAGAAAGTTGCCACCATCGTCATTATCGTCCAACACAATGATGGACAGCGGCCCATTACCAATGACCGCACCATTATCAGGTCTCTCACAACTTCAACATCAACATCAACTTCATCAAGTTCAAATTCCTTATCCGCCGACAAGTATGAGTGCAACGCCGATTTATAAACGAAATCAAGCTGGTCAATCACCACCAAATAGTCGATATAGTCCACCATCATCACAGGCATCACACCAAACTTCACAGCACTTTTTTCATCAGAAAATTAAGCGTGAACGATCACCGAATCAGTTGACGATTATACCATCGAATCATCCAATGCGTCAACAAGAGCAGATGTCACCGCATCATATTCCTATTACAACAGCTGCAGCTGCAGCTGCTTTACATGGATCACCGATTCAAATGCGTTCAGCTCATGGCATGAGAGAAGCCGCGATGTTGTTTAGGATAAAGAATGAGCCTCAAATGCAAATGTCTCCTGGTTTTATGCAGCATATGCCACAACAAAGAATGGTTTGGGGACCACAAGCAAGAATCAATGGAGTGAAACCGGAAGTTATTGGTGGGCCGTTACCACCATTAAGACAGCAAGTCTCACCACAATCATCACCACAACAGACGTCACCAAATCAAACGCCACCAAATCGAACTACGCCTACGGTGATCATGGGAGAATCGTGTGGTGTTAGAACAATGGTTTGGGGCTTTGAACCAGTCATGTCTTCCCCTCCACAATCACAACAAGTACAAACACCTACGCCGCCCATTCAAACACCACCAAGTACATCTCAAAACTCAAATCACTCGACCAACTCAAATCATTCGAGTAGTAATAATGAAGAAGCAGCTCATTTACTTTTGAGCTTAGGACAAGGTGCACGACCGATGATGGACGTGAGTTAAATCTGATAATGAACTTAAAACACATAAATTAAATTATTGAACATTTTAGAATCGTTCGAGACCAGTTGGAAGACCACCACATGCTTTGAACATGGAAAGATTATGGGCTGGAGATTACAGTCAATTACCAGCTGGTCAACAACTTCATGCACTCAATTTGAGCGCTCAACAGCAACAACAAGCTTGGCTCGGGCAACAACAAGGGCATAAAGTAAACATTCTTTTAATGAAACTCTCCATTCAATGTTTTTTAACATAAATTTCTGCTTCATTTCTTTCAGGAACATGGAATGGATGAGATGAACAATGATGAAGATGATCAACCTTTAGTGTGCATGATTTGTGAAGATAAAGCGACGGGTCTACATTATGGAATAATAACTTGTGAAGGCTGTAAAGGTTTCTTTAAGCGAACTGTTCAGAATAGACGAGTCTATACATGTGTCGCTGATGGTACCTGTGAAATAACAAAAGCTCAACGTAATCGGTGTCAATATTGTCGTTTTAAGAAATGTATTGAACAGGGAATGGTATTGCAAGCAGTAAGAGAAGATAGAATGCCAGGTGGACGAAATAGTGGTGCTGTTTATAATTTGTACAAAGTGAAGTACAAGAAACACAAGAAAAATACAAACCAAAAGAGTCCACCAGGTAATGGCAATGGTAGTGGTAATGGAAAGTCAATGAATGAAGCGAAATCATCAATGGCATCATCAACACAAAATATTTCGGCATCATCGCAACAACCACAAGTCAAGCAGGAAAATCAAGTAAATTTACCTGCGAGTCTTTTGAATGGGAATATTTTGAAAGCAGCACTGACGAATCCCAGTGAGATTGTTCATCTCAGACATCGGTTGGATAACGCAGTTAGTTCGTCACGCGATCGATCCATCAGTTTTGAACATGCAATTAATATGATTCAAACTTTAATTGACTGTGATGCAATGGAAGACATTGCAACGTTGCCCCACTTTTCCCAGTTTCTTGAAGATAAGTCAGAGATCAGCGACAAGCTCTGTAACATTGGAGATTCAATCGTTCACAAGCTTGTCTCGTGGACGAAAAAGTTGCCATTTTATTTAGAAATTCCTGTAGAAATTCACACAAAACTTTTGACAGACAAATGGCATGAAATTTTAGTATTAACAACAGCAGCTTATCAAGCTATGTATGGTCGAAAATATACAAGTTCACAACAGAGTTCAACAAATGCAATTGCACCAGATAAGAATGATCCGGAATACGTACAAGAAGTGAGAAATTTAATGTGGAATTTTATGACTCTTTAAGCATGACTAACAAATCATTTTTATTTCTCAGATTAATGCACATTTGCAGACACTTCAAACATGTCTCACAACACTCATGGGACATGCAATTTCAATGGAACAATTAAAACTTGACGTGGGTTTAATGGTTGAAAAAATGACTCAAATAACGATCATGTTCAGAAGAATAAAGCTTAGAATGGAAGAATATGTGTGCCTGAAAGTTTACATTCTTTTAAATAAAGGTGAGTAAATCTTTATGTCATAAAATTTAATTAATATTTCATGTTTAATTGCAATTTGTAGAAGTTGAACTGGAAAACATACAGGAAAGATATGTGCAAGTGCTGAGAAGTTATTTGCAACATTCATCACCTCATAATCCAGGGAGACTGGGAGATTTATTAGCACACATTCCAGAGGTATGTCATGGAAATTAATTTGTGTACGTTTTATTAAATAATATTTCAATTTCAGATACAAACAGCGGCAAATCTTTTGCTTGAGTCAAAAATGTTTTACGTACCATTCGTTTTAAACTCTGCCACTACAAGGTAGCAACAAAAGAATGATTTGAACATTCGAAGACGATATGAAGAGATGGAAGCTTAACATAACGTGATTTCATCGTCTGATTTGGTGCTATCTTGTACATAGACGTCATTGTTGAATGTTTTTAGATAGTTGCAGAATTTGCTTTGAACATTTAACCTGAAATATTGAGCAGCCATATTAAGTAGAGGGCTAGATAAACCTAATTAAGATAATAGGGTTAAGAAGTAGTCATTTACGTGTGCCTGAAAGAAGCAGTTTTGTCAATGCTAGCTAAAAGCGTCAGCAACAGCAGCAAAAGCGAAATTAAATCCAGTAGACTCAAGTCGTCATCTATCAATGAAAATTTGGATCTTTTTCTTCATTTCTTGATATGAATAGAAAAATTTGAAACCTTAAAAAGAGGAAAATGTGGGAAAAAGTTACCTGATTTACAAGAAAAACATAAAACAACCACTTCAAATCAATTTATCTAATAACAACTATCTTTGTGTCGGGAAAATTTTTCTAAACTTTCATTTCTTTTCTAATAATGACTACAACTTAAATATTAAATAAAATTTATGGCAAATACTTAAAGCTAAAACTGTCTAAGTTTAATAAAATGAAAAAAGCTTTCAATGCTGTATAAGCGTAAAACCCTCAAAAGGCTAAAGAAATATTTTTAGTCTTCAACTAAGACGTCGAACTGGTTGGGTCGAGTAAACCATTTTTCTTTTAATTCATAAAGAAAATAAAAACTTTAATTTCACGAGAAACAAATTAACTCAGTAAATAAATGAAATATATATTTAAATTGCATCAATACTATGAAGTCTGACATAATATGCCTTCAAAATGTTTAAACACAGATGAGAAAAGAAAAAACTGTAAAAAAATGAAGACACCGATAGCAAAAATTCTGTTTGATGGTTTGAAATTGAATCTAATTTTTGGAACTACAGATAATTAGACAAAATTTAATAATGAACATAATGATGATATATTTTTATAGTCGATGAAAATCAAGACAAAAAATGACTAATTAGCTTCTGGAAATTTTTAATTAGATTGCTTTTTTATGTGTGTGTCAATTCACTTAAATTGTCTGAATTTGAAATTAAAATTGATTACAGTTGGGACTGAAATACTTATGAGTATGATCAGGAAATGTTTTTGAAGATGGAAGAAGCTTTAAAAATAATTCGTGATGATTTCTCTGATTATTTAGTAACGACTGTAAGTCATAAAATCATTTGGACTCTGAATACGCATTTATTTTAGTATAATCCTTGCGAGGGGAACTGTCATTATGGAAACATAATTTAAACATTTATTTCTTAATGCTCCTTAATTGTGTACATACAAGAAAGACTTTTATTTTGTAAATTGTAAACATATCTTCTAACTTTTGCTTTCTGCACCTTTTATAAATTTTTGTGTATAAATCTCGTTACTAAAACCAGCAATTACACTGCCAATAATTAGAGAATGAAGTTTTAAATACATAAATAAATTAGCATCTCCTTTTAAATTAATTAAAATAAATCACCCGCGAAATTCTTTTTCCAAATAGACTGATCAATTTTAAGTTCACAAACATATAAATAATAAATGAATAAGTTAAAAAGCTAGAGGCTAACAAATGATCATTCTTAATTTCATCATCTTTTACTAATATTTAATTCGCTGGCTAATGAACGTTAAACTTTATCATCATTTCATTCTTCCACATGACCCACAAGTACATGTTACCATTTAAAAGAAAAAGGAAATCAAAACTACACAAATATCTATCATTGTTAATTTTTATTTTGTTAAATTTACCAAAAAAGTGGAAAGACAAAGATTGACAACAACTTGCAGTTGAAAAGTTACCGAAATTGAGGTAGAGAAAGAATAATAATTTTTTCATGCCAAAATTAATCGATTAATACTTAAAACCATCACTGCCATTACTTCAGAATTATTTGAACGTTCAAAATCATATCTCTTGAAAACTTTTTATTCCTTCAAAATCCAGGGAATCAAATTAATTGGAAATGCTGAAAAGATACTTGAAAGCTTCTCATCTTTCACTTAGCTAAATTATATCATTTGGAAACTCTTACCTAATAATGAAATTTAACACTGCCGATGATAAGCCTGATACCATCTAGCAATCACGTACTGAGTAAATGGTCAAAATCATAAGTTGCATGATTTCTACTAAATAAATATAAATTGTAGTTAATGTCAAGAATTATTTGTTTAACACAAAAAGCTACTTCTTTGTCTATTAAACGATTATGAGATAACAACTCAATACACCACATTTTATTCAACACAATTATTATGTACAACCCCCAATTGCACTATTGCATACTTGAACTGATAATTAAGCGGGTTGGGATATTTAACAATATTTTTAAATTAATGTTTAAAATGCATAGAAAAAGTGAAGTTTTTTATTTTCCTTTTCGATTTAAGTTTGAATAAACTTATCTATCGTCATCAAAATGCATTTTAAACGTTTTATAAAATCACATGAAACATTTCTTCTAATTAATTTTTAACAACAATGTACATTAACAAGGTTATGAAGAAGAGTTTAAGGAAACCAGCGAACACTGCCACGATGTCGTTTGTAAGCTTAGGGAAAGTCTCTCGATTTTGTCACATCAATGTTGATTATAAATTGAGAGACTCTAAAAGTATAACTTATTGTCTTTAATAATTCATCTTGTAATGTCTGATATAACGAACTAAACCTTCTTATAGTAGTAAACACGCGATATTTCATTTATTCACTTTTCTGTTTCCTTAAAATTTAAAGAATTTTCTCTTTTGAAATTTTGATGCCATAAATTAAAGTCTTGGATAAACAAATTATTTTTCATTTCGTCTTCAAAATTCATTCTGGAGTCTTCTTTTAAGATTTCTAAAGCAAAAATGTGAAGATTCCAGAACGTTGACTATTTTTGTAGTCGCACATTTCGATATCTCAAAAAACTGAATAATCTTTTCTTTTGAAAAGTTTTCGCTTCAAATCCAATCCTGTTAATCACTATAGACTGATCAGAATTATAATTTAATCTTAAATCTATCAACTACTTTACCTTGACTTCTTTTAGATGTTAGTTAAGCATTTTTCGTTTACCTTTTTGTTTTGTGATTTTGAATTTTTATAGGAAGCTTTACTTTAGGTGTTTTTTTTACTTTTCTACCAACAGACTTTAAATACTTATAGAATTTGATTAATTTCGTGAATAACGAGGAGCTCATTATAATGACACTCAGAAATCATTTTGAACCAAAAATATTTTTTAAAAGTCACCATTTCCTTGATATCTTTAAAAAGAAATAAATATTAGAATTACAATAAAAAAGATGAAAAATAAATCATAAATTTTAAAGGATCAAAAATAAGAAAAAGTCCTTTGAAAGTAATTGAAATAATTTTTAAATGAAAATGGTGCTCTTAGATCGTAGTGAATGTTTAATAATCTAATGATAAATGTACATTAGTTTACGATTAATAAGATGTTTGCATGTTTCACTGGTGAATACTGATGAGTGTGAGCCTACAGAAAGATGAAATAAATCGAATTAACGTAACAATTACATATACTGAGGAAGCCACCAAAATTTTGTTCGGTTCCACCACATGAGAAATCTTCAGACAAAGTTAAACTTTAACGATGTGGAATGAATTTCTCATGTGATGTGTTGTAAAAAGAAGAAAAATAAATAAGAAAAAATATAAAAAAAAATAATTAAATAAAATTATTGTCATTAATGTTAAGGAAATTGTAATTATTAAGAGTTATAAAAGTGAATTTAAAATTTCCTTCATTCTCTCCTGTGCATCTCGGTACCAAATGCTGGAAAATAAGAATCATTATCTAACTAAGTCTTTTGTAAAACATTTAAATATTTTTTTGTGGATTTTCTTTGCCATTTATTTTAAAAGTTCTTCAATTAAGTGAAGACAAGCATTTTCGTCTAAGAAATTTCGAGTCGTGAGAAGCAAAAAAGGAAAACAAAAAGTTATGAGCAATCATAACATTTAAATAATTGGCCAGATTTTTTATATTATTAATGCTACAAACTTAGAAGATAATTAGAAAATTCTTCTTCAATTTTAGGAAATTTCTTTAAGAGTTTATAACTTTTAAGCTTAAAGTGTTTTATTATGTATCTAAGCTAACATTGGTGAATTATGTCGTTTCTTATTGAGTAATTAAGCCCAAAATACCTAAAAATCCTTTTGCAAAAATCATGATAAAAATATATGAACGGGAAATGTTACCTAAAATTGAAAAAATAACTTTTTCTTATTGGAATCTTGTCATGAAAGCTCAAACTTCAGTTTTGTGCTGACAACTTTTCCAAACATGAACAGCTGAATGAGAAAAATTATATATTTACCTATTCGTAAGCAGATGAGAAAAGAAATGGAGGAACCTTAAGATTAATGTAAGGCAAACAAAAACATTATAAAATATATAGAATGAGAAAACAAAACCTAATTAATTTTAATTAATGTTCTAATTATGATTATTGAAAAATTGAGAAAAATATACAATTGAAAATTAAATCTTTCATTGTTTTATTATTTAACATTTCCAGTCATCAGATGAGCTGAAATAAAAACAAAAAATATTTTCAGGAAATGAAGTTCATTGAAAACAATCTTCTAATTATATTTTTGTAATGTTTTTATTTATTTTGGATATTTTGTTATTCTTAAAATTTATAAATATTTTTATTTAGTAGAAAAAATTAACTTTTAAAACTTAACTTTATTTCAGAGTCAGCGTTCATCTTATCAGTCTAAATGTTTACATTTTTTCTATTTTCGATTTAAGGATATCTAATTGTCCCTGAATTTCTTTTGGCAAGTCAGATCCAACCTGATTGTCAAAGTATGTTTGAATATCATTAACTTCTTTCAACCAGAAATCTTTTGGTATCGAGAAGAGTTCCTTCATGTTGATTTTGGTTTCTAAGTTTTCAAGTCTCAAACTGCCTTCAGCTGGAACGAAGCCAATTGGAGTTTGCTCATGGCAATCATTGCCTTCAATTCTGTTCAAGATCCAATCAAGAACTCGTGAGTTCTCTCCGAATCCTGGCCACATGAATTTCCCGTCTTTATCTTTACGGAACCAGTTAACATGAAAGATCTTTGGCATTGTTCCTTCAAGTTCTTCACATCGCTTCTCCATACTAAGCCAATGTTTCAAGTAATTACCAAAGTTGTAACCAAAGAATGGTCGCATTGCAAAGGGATCATTCATTATCATCTTCCCTTTATGTTCAGCAGCAGCTGTTGTTTCAGATCTCATAGCACTTCCTACGAAGACTCCATGCTCCCAGTTTAATGCTTCATAAACAAGTGGAACGCCTTGTGGACGACGACCACCAAAAAGTATCGCAGAAATTGGAACACCTTCAGGATCTTCCCAATTTGAGTCGATGATTGGACAATGTGAGGCAGGTGAACAGAAACGAGAATTTGGATGAGCTGCTGGAGTTTTACTGACTCCCATCTCCCATGGTTTTCCTAACCAGTCAGTGATCTTCACACCAGGTTGAATTGTGCTTTCAAGACCTTCCCAGAATACTCCACCATCAGATGTATAAGCGACATTTGTGAAGATTGTGTCTTTGACAACTGTTTTCATTGCATTGGGATTTGTTTCATATGATGTACCGGGAGCGACACCAAAGAATCCATTCTCGGGATTAATAGCACGTAATTGCCCATGAGAATCGAATTTCATCCAAGCGATGTCGTCACCAATACATTCGACTTTATAACCAGGAAGGGTTGGAGTCATCATAGCCAAGTTTGTCTTGCCACAAGCTGATGGAAAAGCAGCTGCGATGTATTTCTTAGTACCATTAGGACATGTGACGCCCAAAATCAACATATGTTCAGCTAACCAGCCTTCACGTTGAGCAATTGTGCTTCCAATTCTGAGAGCGAAGCATTTCTTTCCTAACAATGAGTTGCCACCATAACCCGATCCATACGAAACGATTTCATTGTTTTCAGGCTTGTGTAAAATAATCACACGTTCGGGATCACAAGGCCATGATGGAACTGCAATCTTTCCATTTTCTGGCATGCCAACTGAGTGTAAACACTTCACGAAGTCGATGTTCTTCTTTGAGATTACGTCCATAACATTAGCGCCCATTCTTGTCATGATTTTCATCGAGCACACGACATATTGCGAGTCAGTTAATTCAACTCCAATCTTGCTTAGAGGTGACCCAACTGGTCCCATGGAGAATGGGACGACGTACATAGTGCGACCCTTCATGCATCCTGGGAAACGATTCTTGATCGCTGATTCGTAGTCCTTGGGGCTGATCCAATTTCCAAGTGTACCTTGGACGCCTGGCTTCGGAGTGCAAACAGTTTGTTCGCGCTTTTCAGTACAGATGAAAGTTTTGCTTTCAACACGCGCGACATCAGCGGGATTGGTACGGGCCAACCAACAGTTTTGGTACTTGGGAAGTGGAATGATTGATCCAGATTCTTGCAAAGCTTTCAACATGAATTGATTTTCACGTTCGCTGCCATCGCAAATATGAACGTTTTCAGGTTGGCACAAAGCGACAGACTCTTCAATGAAAGCCTTCACTTTCAATGGAATACGAGCGACATCACCTTGAACGACAGAAAAGCCACGAATATTGTTGAAGATTCCAGGCGTAGCGATTGGCTTGGCATAATGTCCACTAACGGTCTTGGGGATTCTGTAATGAAAAAAAAAGAAAAAATATTAAAAATTAATTATTTAAAAAGTTGTTTTAATTTTCTCGTTTAAGTTTCAAGATTTAAGTTTTAGTGACAAAGTCCAAATGCGCGACATGATTACTTGCTATTTACAGTGAATGTCGAAATCAGCTGTTGCTGTAACTTTATCAAACTTGACTTAATCTAAATTTAGATATTTCAACATATCTAGATTTCCTTGAAAACTTGATCTTTGTAATAAATTATTTAATTTAGTTCTTTTGATGAAAAGAAACCTTCGACAGAAATTATTCTAAGAAAGAACGACGAAAATTTCATCATTTTTTATTCAGATACTTACGAAGTAAAACGATTGTCAATGATTTCAGGCATTGTTCTTTGAGTTTTTTACTTTTCACAGCAAACAAAAATTTTAATAATCACAAAGAAATTTTTTTATACTTTAAGGATAAACTTTTGAATTTTTTTTTAATTTGTCTTGAAACTTTTTATCATTTTATTTATAACTAGAATTTCTTTTTTAGAATTTCTCTTATAACTTCTTTTTCTACTTGTTGCTTGTTAGAGCTGAATACGAAGAATGAATTGAAGGCTCGAATGCGAATGCCTTTTATACAGAAAAACATTTTGTTATCAGCAGTTGGAGACGAGAAGAAACGAGAAGAACACAGATAGAAAGAGAAAGAAAAAGAACGAAACTGTCGTCGGCGTAGTCGTCAAGCCGGTTGATCGTAAACACCGAGAACGAATGTCGACGAGCCCCCAATCATGTGTTGTTGTTTTCAATATTTTCGTATGAGCGTGTGTAGATATTTTCATGTATTTTTATTTTTGCGAAGTCAAAATTCTACTTTAAACAATTTTCAATCTGCTTTGTGCTTGTTGATATTTTTAAAGCATGTTGTCTAAGTCTAACTATTCCACGTCACATGGATAGAATCTGGTGACGAAAGTTCATAAATGTTTACGAGTCGTACATGCTTGTGTGCTATTCTGAACGTATACATGTTTTCAGAATATGATACTACGTGGCTGTTGATTACACTCATCGCATTCAAACTACTAATAAACAAGCTCATTTAAATATTCGCGTTATTTCTGGATGCTGGTGGAAGATAACAGAAACTACGTGCGTCTTCCTGCTTCATTATCAGATTGAAAAGGTTTAAAGTTCTTAATTTAGCGGGTCAACAGTATTTCAAATGAAATTTGATGATAATTTCGAATTGGCTGACGCAATTGGATAGATTATGACATGACGACGAATGAGAAAATTGAAACACATTTGCAACCTTGAAATTAACTTCAGATGTTATCGACTTGTTTTTCAGAATGAGGGAAATTTTGTTGGTTTGGGTTCAACATGAGACAAAGAATAAAAAGAACTTACAAAATTGTCAAAATTTTCATACGAAGCCTTATAGATTAACAAGTCGGATGACTTGCTTTGAATCTTAATATCAACATCTGTATGACTTCCAGTTTCAAAATTGATAAAGACACAAACATTTCTTTCACAAAACTCTTTTAAAACAAATTTCTAGATTTCACTGGTACACAAATATTGAATAAAGATAGATTATTATTGACATGAACATATTTTTCAAAAAAACAAAAAACAAAAAAAAATTTGCTGTTTATGCTTACAAATCTCAAACATAAGATACGAAAAATGAAACATAAATTCTAAAAACTTTCCACTAGCAAATTCTAAAAATTTTCCATTAGTTCTAACTACATTTCATCTTTGGTTTGGGTCTTTAATTACCTTATATTTAAAAATTCTGACCTGAGATACTTTACTTGATTATTACAAGTCAGTCACAATAATTATGCGAGATTTTTATTGTCATAGTTTCCATACAAATTAGAAAGAGAAAAAGGTAGGATTTGTTATTTTTTTAACTATACAAGCAGTCAGTAATGTCCTTCGATGGTCTATGGCACTGCAGGTAAATTAAACCTGCTATTTTCCTTTCCCTGCGGTACATGTCATTAAAGTGCAGCAGATTTATTTCAACCCTCGTTACGACCTTTTTTTTTCTAACGTTTCAATATTTTTCTTCTTCTTCTATTTATAAAAATTTTCCATTGAAAAGTAAAGAGAATTCTAAGTGAAAGTAAACGAAATTCAATTCCTTCTAAAGTTTAACGTCATATCAACTTACATCCTTCTCTCAGTAATTAAAACTGTCAGATGCATTTAAAAAGCTGTAGAAAACTTGCGTCAGAAAGAATAAAAAAGTAGGAAAATATTTTTCCATGTCATAGTCAGGTCACATGAATCAAGTTCACCTTTACAGCTCGCAAAGCTCTGATGTAAAAGCAATGCATCGATCATAGAAAGCGTCTCATGGACTTTGCATTGTAACTCAGCTATTTTGTAATTAAACAACATTGTGAAGTGGACGACATATAAATAAGATTTAAAGTCCAGTGAATTGAAGTTGAAGCTGAGACTTTGTCCATCTTTTGTTATCTCTCTTTGAATCTTGAACTTACGAGCTTATGCCAGCAATTGTCGAGACGATGTGAAGAAAAAATCTCAGCATTATCAACAGAATAAAGAAGACTTTCGAAGACTTGTGAAGTCAAGCCTCCGATTTTTTTTGTTCACGCGATGTTTATTATCGCAAATTCATCCTCGTTTTAAATATTTTCATAAGGAACCAGACTAAACATGAGCGGTTGACAAATCAAAACAAATGTGATATTTTTTATATGAAATTTAAAGTTAGCTTATGGACTTCATTTGTAGATATCGAAATTGATTCATTTTAAAATCATTTGAAATTTGTCATTGGCAACAGGTAACGGAGATAACTGAAACATTTATCAATAAAACTGAATCATAAAGACTTCTGTAATCAGCTAGTTTAGTATTAAAGACAAAAGTCCGCAATGTTTATGAAAGAGATAAAGCGATCAATAACCCAATTATCGACAGACTTTAGTTTCTTTATGATAATCTAAATTGAATAGATGACTAAAATTTATATAATAAGTTTCAAATATGATCAGTTCATAAAATTTCCATTTATGAAAGAATTGAAAAAGTTTCACGATACGATTTATTTTTAGCAAATCATTTCTCAGTGTCCAACCTCAAAAGTTCATCAATCCGATGGCAACACAAAATATAGTCCAAGATTTCAAGTAAACAACAAAATCCATTACGAGTTCACGTCCCTATGTTATCAGCTTTTGATCATCCAGAGTTTACTGTTGGGATTCGCTGATTAAATAAAAATATTTCTTTGCCTTTTTGTACACGCGCCCCCCATTTGGGAAAGAATTGGGAATGTTATTTTTAAAAACCGTTTTCTGATAAATAGTATGAAAGACGATTGAACTACACACAGTTACAACTCCACACACCTACACAAAGTCGATCCCATAAAATTATTTTGTGGAAAGAAAACAAAACAACTTCATGCATGGTTATTTGAAGTTTTCACGACTTCGTTGCTATGCGAGGATAAAATGAAACGTTTTGTCAAAACAAAGTTTTTTTTGCTGATTACACATCTAAATGAGTTAGGAAAGAAGTTTATTTTAGGACTGTTGATTGTCAAGCCTCTGATATATAAATAACGACTTTATATTTTGTGTATTAGCAACAACAAGAAAACGATAAGATAATGACATTGAAACCCGTTTTGTTCGTGGAGTTCTCGTGTCGTCATATTCTTTAAGTTTCGTTTTATTGCCACCGTTAAATGAAAACATATTTGTGGTAATCTGGTGACTCTGTCTTTAGCGAATCACAATCAAGGATACATAAATATTTCAGTAGACTTTTATGCTTAGTTGTCTATGTTCCAATTTCAATGACTTATTGCCCTTAGGATTTGTAGTGTCTGGGAATACGCGTGGCGTGTCTAATTGGAGCATGAATATGAATTGTCATCTAATAAGTAATTGTTTGTTTCTTCTATTGATAAGAAGTCATATTTCCATTAATTTGTGTAAAGAACAAGATCAAACTGGTTAGCACAAAAATAATGAGAGCAAAGTGTAAATTCAGTTATGTTTTCGTTAAAATTGTTTTTTAAATATGACCAGAATCTGTCAAAAGTTCCAAAGCCGCATCACAGCATATTAGTTATAAATTAAATAATACGTTTCAGCGCTATTTCGATCTTAGCTTCGTCACAATTTGAATTGTTGGCAAAATCAAAAAAATATTCCCCAAAATGTAGGCAACATTAATTACTCTTGCTTTCATCATAATTTAACTCAATGTGGCATCAATGATATTCAATAAAATTACATAATGCAATAAGATAAAAGTCTGTATGCATTAAAAATAATTTTTTTCTTACCCATTCTTCAGGAAATAATTCAGCACTTTCAGGAGCATGCTTTGAGATTTTTATTTGCACTATATATATCACTTCACTTTACCGACTGGTAACGAAAGCAAATTCCGTTTGCCGAGCATTGAACGAAATACTCAGATAACAATTAATGAAACACATTTTTTTGCATGTTTAATCATCTGTTTATTTTCTTTACATATTACTAAGGCTTCACGATGAAAACAAATTTAATAGTACTTTATGTCTCGTTCATCTTCTTCCCAAAATAGACAAAAATTAAATTAGATTACGAGTGACTGTGATCGCAAGTACACGTTTCATGATTCCAGTTTTCATCGCTGCATTGAGAAATTCTGGGACAAACACAACTGCAAACGTTTTCGTCAAAAACATGGTTTGTATCGCAAGGTATTACTTTTTCACATACACATTCACATCTTGTATGATCGTAGATATAACCAGGATCACATTCTGGGTGTGGCTTAGGAACACATTTGCATATCAACTCATCCCAAATATGATCCTTTTCACAAGGAATTTCTTGAATGCATGCGCAAATGCATCTTTTCTCGTCAAAAACATATCCGTAGTCACATTTTTTTTCTTCGCAAATACAATCGCAATGTTTTTTGCTGAAAACAAAACCATCTTCACAAATTTCGCCACCTGGGCATACACATTGGCAAGTGTTGTCATCCCAAACAAAGTTCTTTTGACATTCAACGTAATTTTCACATACACACCTGCAAGCTTCGTCATCATGTATGTAGCCAGGTGGGCATGATGGTTCTGGTTTAACTAAACACTCGCATAGAATCTCATCGAATACTGAACCAGGACTACATTCGAGATAAGTATCACAAAGTGGTAATGATGGTGAAGTTGTAATATCAGGAATGCACCGACATAGCTCATCATCCCAGCAATATCCAGGTTTGCATTCTTGGGGATATTCACATACACATTTCTTTTGAATTGGGTCGTAAATTTGTCCTTCTGGGCAATCTTTAACAATATCAGGAATGCACCGACAGAGTTCATCATCCCAACAATATCCTGGTCTACATTCTTGAAAATGTTCACATACACACTTCTTTTCAATTGGGTCGTAAATTTGTCCTTCTGGACAATCTTTGGCAATATCAGGAATGCACCGAC
>CVRI01000021.1:252010-404557 GCA_900005825.1 Clunio marinus | reverse complement strand
TTAAAAAAATGTATATCTACTTGTTTCATGTTAAGTTGAAAAAGACTGAAACGTGATATGAATGTTAAACTTCAATTATATATACAGTGAACTCTTAATACAACATACTCTGAAGGGACCGGAAAAAATGACTGGCTAAGGACCCTGTATCGAGTGAAATTTTGTATCAAGAGAATAAAAATCACACAATCAATAATATTCTTCTTGACACTATGGAAGCAAAATTTGTTATATGGAAGCACACCAACCTTTACATGGACGTAAAGTCATTAACATTAATACTTTTTAATTAGATAATAGAATTAACTTAAAAAGATTAAAAAGAATCTTAATATAGTGGCAGAGACTTAGGAAGATTCTGCTTTTCCAGATCATCACTTCTTTTATTGATGATTTATTGTTCATGATCAAAAATTTTGATTTTGAAAATTCATGAAATTTTTTACCTTAATATGGAATCACTCATAAATAAAATCATATGTACCATAAAAAAATGAAAATAATTCACTCTCTGTTTCAAAAATATTTTTTATTTCAAAGTTTTAATGGAAGAATACATTGGCACGAGTTTTCATTCCAGTGCCGTTCAGGACAATATTCATTATGTTTTCTCAAGCAAACACAATTACAGATCTTATCATCAAAAACTTTAGGAGGTCTACAAACAACTTCAAATTCACAAACGCATTTGCATTGTTCGTGGTCATAAATGAATCCTGGATCACAAGTTGGTGTTGCCTCATGAGTACACTTGCATGTTAAATCGTCCCAGATGTATCCTTCCTTACATTTTTCGTTTTGAACACATCCACAATTGCATGATTCAGGATTTAACGCAAATCCTTCAGGACATTTTTTAGTAGTGTCACAAACGCAATTACAAGTATTTAAATCTAAGATAAAATCTTTAGGACAATTTTGATTTCTTGGACAAATACATTGACAAATGTTTTCATTCCAAACAAAATTCTTAGGACATTCAAAGCACTTTGCGCATATGCAAGAACAAGAATCTTTATCATAAATGTAACCATCGTCACATAATGGTTGTATTTCCTTGACACATCGACATAAAATTGTATCAAATATATGACCGAGACCACATTTTACTACTCTTGGATCACATCCTGGTTGATATATTTTTTCAGGAACACATGGACAATCATAACAAGAACATCCTTTCATATCCAGTTCATATCCGATTGGGCACTCTTTATCGCAAAATTCTTTGCATTTACAAAGATCCATGTTGAAAACATAATCCATCGGGCAAGTTTTCTTTATGCAGTTACATTCACAATTAATTTCATCCAAATCATAGTTTAATGGACATTCAACTATGCATGGAGCTTCTGTTACATAATTCGGATCCACAATGCATTTACAAGGTGCACAAGGCATACATTTGGGATCTAAAATGTAGCCAGGTAAACATTGCATAGGAAGAACACAAGGGGGTGCTCCCACACAAGTGCATGTAAATTCATCCAACATTTGAGGTTCTTGACATATTAAGTCACATGATGGCTTCACTGGAAGGCAATGACAAAATTCTTCATCCCACTCAGAATCGTCTTCACAGTCAGGCTCGGGTATTTTACAAATACATTTCTCTGCTTCATAAATTTTCCATGGTGGACAATTAATTTTGACACAAGAACATTCATCAAAATACCATTTTGGTTCATATCCAGCTTCACATTCAATATCAAAACACGATGGTTTCGGTACGGAAGGATTGAATATGCAACTACATGTAGCAATGTCCCAGACATAATTAGGATCTAAGCAAAGTCCTTGACAAACTGTTGGTATCGATGTCGAAAGTGTGCCTGGTGCTGACGACACAAATATCAAAACTAAAAATATCAACGAATCTCCGACACCAATCATCGTAATTTCAAAACTAATTAAACTTTTTAATTTTTTTTTGAAAGTGCATCGTATTTAAGTATTAAACGTCGTGACAGAAATTTATAATTATTCACGGAAGTCATGAATGTTTTGTTTTTATTATTCTTTATCACAATGAAAGACAAATATAATTAAATCTATTCATGAAATTGACTACTAATCTAATCATCTAATGTTTAAAACTCTTTTTATTAGTTTATTCTACCGTTTCAGCCAATAAAGAAAAATAAAAAATCATTTTCATTAAGCAGTGGGATTGAAAATATCTTAGTCATAAACATCTAATTCAGTCCAAGTACTTACACATTATATTTCTTTATATTTACACTTCATTAGCTTTCATTACTTATGTTGCTTATAAATTTTTTTTACTAACGTCGTTTTAACACATTAACTGATCTAGTTTCTCTTTCTCCGTTAGATTTTTCTAGCATGCTGCTGCCCTTGCCTTTTCATTTGACTTACCCGCAACAGTTTTTGCAAAAGAAGTGTCTGAAAAAAATCTTTTCATTGATGGAGTAAAGGATTAATAGATCATCAAAAAGGAAAGGATGAATCAAAAATAGATTATCACGGGATTGATGTTCACGATTGCCTTCTTAGAGTAATTTGTGATGAAAATATCTCGTCATAACTTAGTCGACACAAATGGAATTCTAGGAAACATCATTCACAATTTATCCACTGAATTTTATTACTTATTACCTAATTTCAAAAACAATTTAATTTTATTAAATATTAATATTAAATTTTTTCAGCCCAACAACTTCTAAAGCTGACGATAAAATGGAAGAATATTCAAAAGCAGAAAACTTAGATTGAAATTGTAAAATGCACAATCAGAAATATAACGCTAACTTAATCGATACCTTTTCAATGATGATAAAATAGAAAAAAAATCTGAAACTCTTCCGTGTGAGATTCCATTTGGGTCGTGAGAATACAAAAGTTCTCTGTTTGTTTTTTAAATTATTTGAAGTGATGAAGAAAGTATCAGAGGTGTAATGAAATACGAGAACTGTTAAGCAAATTTAAACGATCTCCACTCTGCATTATTGAATGTTGGTCAATAAAAGTGTCAAAATTATCTCTTCTGGTAGTTAAAAAGTTTGTTCTTCATTTTACTTCATTTGAGTTTGTGGAGTAGAGAACGATGAAACTACTTAGCAGATTTTTAACTTTCAAGATAGTGATTAGTTTTCTTTTAATCAGTGAAGTATCAAACGACGAAAGTAGCAACTCAAGCAAATCTTTTGCTATTCATAAAGGAATTCATAAGCGTGCACTTTTCTATCCATTTGTTCTTTTTCCCTACAATGCCGCTATCGGCATTCTGGTTGCACTTGCCATACCTTTAGATATTCCAGGTCGCAGTATATTTGTTTCATATAACTTTGAATCAAACTTTTTCGTGCCAAATCAGCCAAATGAGTCTTTTCCGGGTCCAATTATTAGATTTCCTGGCTTGATTCCAACAACCGTTGTACCAAATCCTGAAGAAAATATCATTTTACGAAGAAGTTTCAAGAACGAAGTTACTGGAAGTTCAAAAACCGAAAGTTTTAATGATGACTCTTCGCTTTTTGTCAGGAAAGCAGTTTATCGGCTCATCGAAAGTCGATTGAATTCGTAAATTATTACTTTCAATATTTTTCTCTTAATGATGTTACGTTCAATTTTAGGAGAGGTATTGATGGAAAGAAATGTTTATTACGTGCCATTTGTGAATCAGCAACATATCCACTAATAGAAAATAATGGTGTAGTTGGACATATATTGCATATCGTTCTTACGTAAGGGTTCTCAAAGTATTCCTTTAAATAAAATATTAAAATGTGATTGTTTACACTCAGGCCATCGTCGTCGCTAGATGAAGAACTACCAAAAGAATATTCAAAAGCAGAGATTTTGGGTCGTGAAAATAATTGTGTTAAGTATGAAAGACATTGCAAGTTCAGTCTACTTAATACTTTCACAAAACTTATTTAAGAAATTTTATTTATGCATGTTAATTTTTTTAAGAAACTTTACAACTGTGACATTTCTAAGGCAGCTTTAAATTATGTTTTTACCTCAAATAAAATTTGAAATGATGTCAATATTGTAACCTTTTTGTTGTAATTTATTAAATACTCTGATTATGATTCTAATAAATACTTTATCAGATAAATTATCAAAATAAATATTGAAACTTTAGTCTTAGTGAGTCTTACTGAATAGCACAAAAGGCGATGTCTCTCACAAATCTAGCACAGGACAGTCATCTCCATTTAATTGGAAGGTCATCCTTTATAATCCGCCATATGAAAGACATTTGACGAAAAACAAATTCACGCTGCAATAACTGCTACTTGTGATAGCTTTTGAATTAGTCATGACGTAGATTTTTAACGGATAACGCTTATCAGATTTGAAATTCAATCTGATGCAAATACATCAGTGACTGATTGTCCTTTTCGGAGTTTTTCATTAGTATTTAGGTATTTGACCTCATTTTGACCTCAAAATCGGACGTGATAAGAATAATTTAGTTTACTTTTTTGTTTGTTTTTATTCGATTCTCTCGTAAAGTTTAAGTGTTTTTAATTAATAATAATGATACCTTGAAGTAAGAGTCCAATGGGTAGAAAAAAGAAAAGCTTACTAGAAGTTTCTGACAAAACATTTAAGCAACGCATCGCCAAATTGAAAATTGGAAAGAAAAAACTGTTGAACCTAATGCCTACAACCTACACCATGCCTTCAACTTCTTATAAACAAATTGAATTTGTTTCAGATTCAATTGACACTTTGCAGGCAAGTGTTTCACATTTTTTAATTCACTCATAATTTTTGTTTCCTTCTAGACGCAGACTGCATCGATGGCGTCAGATACAAATAAGACTGTGGGATTGAATATAAGCGAAATAAATAAAAAACTTCAAATCATAAAAGACGACCTCAAGACCATTAAAGAATCCCAACAAACAATTCTTTTTAAATTCAATGATCTCAAGAAGGAATTTAAAAATCTTTCTTCAGCATTACGTTCTCACGATTCTTCATTATTATTACCAGAAACAGAAGACACATCCTTTGTTCCCGAACCCATCAACAGCATGGAACGGTTGAATGATCTCGAACGCAGACTTATAAATTATAATAAGAATCCATCGCTCGATAATGATTTTGTTATCTTAAGAAATAAACTGGTAATGCTTTCTTATTTTCTATTCGTATGCATCTATTAATATAGTTTCATTTTAGATTAATTATTATTCGAAAAAAATTTATAATCAAGATGCTAGAACCAACCCAAAGAATGGATTGGCTTCATCTTTAATGAAAATTTACTTCAGCGAAGATTTTCGCAAAAACATCGGGTGGACTGATCACAAAGGTGAGTAGAATTAATAAATTTTTATCCAATATTTTTTAAATTTTTGAACATTTCTAGATCGCATCCCTTTCAAAAAATATTGTGGTCATATTATGCTTGTTCGTGATATCGTAAACAAGAAAGCAGTTGGAACTTATTCAGGCTACGAGGAAGCTGCAAAAGCTGTTTACAATTTTCAGCGAAGATATCATGAAAGTGCAAATGCCTTTAAGCGCATGCGCAAAACTGAACATGATCAACGATCATATGACGACTCCTTAATTAATTTCCTTTAATTTTTTTTTCACGCTTACATTTATGTCACAGAGGAAAATTAATATTCAAACCTTGATTCAAACTACAAATAAATGAAATAATATCTAATCCTCTCAAAATTACAGATTTGTTTTATTAATCCAGCTTATTAAAAAGCACGAAACATTCAATAAAATCGCTTCTTCATTTCCATTGAATGGTGACTTATAAAACAACCGAATGGAATTTGAAATTGAATGAAAAAATTTTTGTAAAGAATTTCAGTGAATATTTTAAAAGAAAATCGATTTAAAACAAATTGAAACAAAAAAATATTTTGTGCATTTATTATTGATTTTATTGAGTTTATCATTTTCACAAATACAGAAGAGACAAAATTGTATGAATGTCGTCAAAATTTTCATGATTCCAAACTCGAAGTTAAAGAATCAGCATTTTAAATCTGCACACATATCTTTTGTAATTGATTGCACTTACAAATCTCCTCGTTCCAATAATAGCCAGAACCACATTCTATAGGGTACTCGCAAACGCACTTTCCTTGATTGCGATCATATATTTGTGCATCTGGACATTCGTCATTAAGAGCACAGAAACATCTTCCGTTCTCGTCGTACTCAAGATGGTACCCAACATTACATCTGATAGCACATGGTGGGCGTGAAACACAAGCGCATTTCTCTGTATCCCAAATATAATCAGGTTGGCAAGCTTCCTCTTGACATGGGTTTTGTACGCTAGTTCTTGAATCCTGTGGTATTTCTTTTGCCAAAGTAGCAGCGATTAAAGCAAAAAGTTCGACACATAAAAAAAATTTAGGAATACAAAACTCAGTCTTCATGTTTGAATTAATGACTTGTAAGTGAATTTTGTGAGTCGAGCTTACTTAAACTCATTTGATCAAGTGTGATATAATACATGAAGAGAAAGAAGAGTATAAAAAGTTGAGTTTTTTACTTCTTAATAAAACAACAAATAAGAAGCTTTTAACAACTGACAACAAGAAAAAAGTTTAATATCGAATAATAAACGAAATTTTGAGATGATCTTCAAATGAATAAACAAAAAAATGTTTCTTCATGAAAACAGAATTTCATTCAGGAAATAAAGATAAAGAGGCGTTGAATGTACAATTTCAAGATAACAATCGAAATTTCCAATACCTTGAAACTTACATTTTTCACAGTTTGTCGTATTCAAAATAATTGAATAATTTAAACAGAGACCACATGTGTTTGATAACAAATAAAAATGAAAACATTATTTATTTTGCTTTTCTGGGTATTTAATAACATGAATTGAGAGTTAACGTCATAAATTTGCAGCTTTGTGTCATGTCGTAAAATTTTCCGATACCACATTCCACTAGCTTAGGAACGGATACATTTACATTATTTATGAAAAAGATCTTGAAAGTTATTGATGGTAAAACGAATTATAAACAAAAGCTCGAAAAAAAATTAAAGCTTTTAAAAGCTAAAAATAAAAATATTGAAACCTTTCAACAGTTTCAAATGAGTTAAAAGAAATGATTAAATCAAGATTAAGATTAAATTGTTTCTATAGGAAGTTTTGGAAAACTTGGAGGAATTTAATCTAATCTCTAATCTGCATGTAGATTAGATTAAGAAGAAGATCGAAAGATATTAAAAATAAAAATGATAAAAAGTTGTTTAGAACTTCAAAGCAACAACCTAAGGAAGAAACTAAATCAATAATTGCATTAAATAAATCAAACTGCCAAATGAATTATTTTTTCACAACAGAAATTTATTTCTTTTTATCGTAAAAATATGAAATATCAAATAATTATGAAAATATGTCTTTAAATATTAATCTTTTGTTTTATTTCTTTTAAACTTCTTCAATTTTGTTATCACCGTCAAGAACTTCTTCCGAATGATCATCTTCTAATTGTTCATCTATTGCAATATTTCCCGTCTTAGTTTCCTCGTCTTCGTGATATTTAATAGCATTAATCTCGTCTTGATTACAATTGCATCCCAATTGTGCCTTCTCTTCGTCATTCAAACTGCAATCAAATTCATGTTCTTGCATGTGAAAGATTTCAGCTGTTAAAAAGTTGAAATCCATCGATTCGAAGAATTCTGGCGTTGGCATCAATTCCATGTTTGCCCCTAAACTCTGACAAAAGTCATCATCGATGTAAAGGTCTTCAGTTGATTTTGCTTCCTAAAGAATGAAATAAAGAAATAATTAAAAATTTACTCAAAGCATAAAGTAAAACAGAAAACTTACATTAATTGGATGAAACTTTCTCAAAGCTGTTGCCATTGATTGTGATGAAGTTCCATCATCGAATTTGATTGATTGCAGAGAACCAGCAAGATTTGAAGCGATTGACAAACGTCCATTACTTTGAATCTTCTTCAACACTTCAGCTGGAATCATCGTAAAGCCGCAGTTTCGACAGAAATATTTCGAGCATTTCCCAGCTTGTGCTAATTCTTTTTTCGGATCTTTTGGCACTAAACTACTGCAACTAGCAGAAATCTCGTGATTCTCCTTCTTCACCAATGACTGCTCTTTATCCATCGACTTAAAGTGAACTTGAAGTCGTTTAATCAACTCAGCATTGTTGCAAATTGAATGACGATTTTGTTCTTGACTTTTCTTCAAATGTTCAATGTCACTTGATCGTCGTGTTGATGAAATTTGTTTGAGATTAACTGTGACTTTGGTGGTGATTTTTGATGGCGTTTGTTGATTCACGACATTCTCCAATCGTTTGTTGACAAGAAATGGAAGATTTCGACATGGAACTTCGTCAAGTTTTTGAATCGATTCCGCTGCTTTCATCAAACATTCACCAGCTTCATCAGACTTCTCTGCCGTCTTTGGTGTTTCAGATAAAGGAGTGAAAAACTTTTCTTGTCCCTGTGGTGTCAAATTTTGATTTTGCGGAGTTGAAAAGAAGTTGTCACGATCTGCTGTTGTCAACGACGTTCGACCCATAACAACTCTCGGCTGTGGACTATGAAATGTCGATTCAATAAACTTCACAGCTTCACGAACACTCGTTCGTACTGGCACAATCACATTCTCTTCAACTTCTTCTTTCTCATTGCTTGCTGTATCAGTGGCATCAACATAAGAGTTGGTGGAAGCTTGAAAATGAACAGAACGATCGCGTTTATTTTGAATCACATCGCTGAGCATTTCCGGCATCATTGGATAATATTTCTTGTTGATATCTTCAGGATAGCGAGAATTATTGAGATCAATATTGTTGATCTTCATCAACGATGACTTCTGTAAATCTTTTGGTGTCAATTGAATGTTGATTGATGAATTACGATCAATATTTATATTGTTTTGCTTTGGTGTCACATCGAGATCATTATGATGAATTTTGATACTAACATTGAGCTTTCTTTGATCATCATTCGAGTTGATAAAGTTTAACGATTTATTCTGCTTTCGTTTGAAGTCATCGAAGTCGGAAATTCTTCCTCCAGATGGTTTTTTACTATCAGAAAGCCAAGCATTGCGTCTGATCTTGTTCTTTAGTGCAATTGGCGTTCTTGGTGATGAATAATCGTCATCAGCAAATTGATAATTATTCCCAATATCGCTCTCACTTCTCTTTATTTTTGGCATTTCAATCTCATTTGATTTATCTGCTGGCAATTCTTCAAACGATCGACTTTGATCAGGAATTGTATTCGACATGCCGTGATTTAAAAACGAACCTAATCCGACATCGTCTCGTCCCGATTTTTGACGCTCGTTAAGTTCTTGAACGATTTCGTTCATAAAGTCATTTTTGTTGAATTCTTGAGAGATTTGACTCAACTCGTTGTTCATCTTCTCAAACGCATCGACTTTAGCTGTTGTTGTTTGTTGCTTCTCGAACAATCCTTTGACGGATTTCTTTTGGTTTTCAGTAGTTGGAACTTTGGATCGTTTCTTTAATGTGCTGGTTCGTTCGTACATCACATCTTTGTCGATTTTTGGAGTGTGTAAACGGTTGAAGTCGAAGAAGCTTTGATACATTGTTGAGTCAGCATTTAATGAACGTTTGCTATGGTCAAAAACTTCTTCATGATTTTCATCCTTCTTTCGACTTGGTTTCTTTGGTGCAATGACGCGTTGTTCTTCAACTGATCTCTTGATCCTTTCCAAAGCGTTATCACGAAGAATTCCTGGCTGATGACTAAAAGATTTAATTTGTGCTTCAATCTCAGAACTTTTCATTGATTCCGACACCTTTGAAGTATCTTTGTGACCAACGCCCATACTCAACAAATTCTCAGCTGTTATCGCATTTTCCATTCTCTTTTGCGGATCAATTTCTTCAATGTTTTTCCTTGAAAAGTAAATTTTTTCCGGAACTTTTTCATGGAACTTCACATTCATATAGTTTTTCCTTCTTTCGATTTCCTTTCGTGTGAAAAGTGGATCAAAACTCGCTGAAAAACTTGACTCTTTTACTTTTCTTGTTTCCCCGGCTTCACGAACTTCTTCTAACATCGAAATGAACTCAGTGACATGTGAAACTCTTTCATCAGCATCAGCGCGAAGACAAGTATCGAAAATGTCCATAAATAAGGTTGCAGTCTTATCTAAGAATGGAAGTTTCGCTTCATTTTGCTTGTAAGCATGAATGAGTTCATCGTGATTAAAGATGACAAAAGGAACGCAATGGTTCAGCGATTCCCACAATAGCAAAGCGAGAGAAAAAATGTCAGATTTCTTTGTTGGAAGAACGTATTTCAGTTTGTTGTCGGTTGATGGGATGAGAAGTTCTGGTGGTTGATAATAATGCATCGAGAACATTCTTCGATAAACAACAGAATGTGGATGATGAGAATCTAATTCGTAATCTGCATCGCCATATTTGAAGATCGGCAATGACGTGCGATTATAAAAATGTTGCTTTGACAGCTTGTAATATTTCTCAGCGATCACTGCTTCCGTTGGAACTTTCAACATCAGATCTTTATCGTTATTTATGACATTGTCTGGCTTGAAAAGTCGCAAACCTAAAGACTCTCGCGGTTGAATTTCTGTGGTGAGTTCAAACGACGAAAGTCGAACAGCAAATGGCCATTCACGAATTAAAACCGCATGACTGCTAATATTTGAGTGAATAAATCCATTTTCATGTAGATATTGCGTCGCACTTGCTACTTGTTGAACAATCGAAACGACTTCTTGAATTGCAAAATATTGATCCTGAAAATAAAAATATAAAATTTCTGACTTTCATTAAATTTCACAAAATTTCTCACCATTTGATGTAAATAATGATTCAAAGTGTAATCAAAAGGTTCCAATATCAATGACATAACTCTTAGAGAACTATCATGGCAGATTCCTATCAACACTGCAATACTTTGATGCTTCATTTGCCTGAATAAAAAAGAAAAAAAAATTAGAAAAATAACAAAAAAATATTCAAATTCAACTTACGATAAAATTTCAAACTCTCGTTTACAAGCGATATCAGCAAAGCTGTTAATGCTGTATAAGTTTGGCAATGTACTTCGAAGTGTTACAGGAGTTGAATGAAAATATCCATTTGAGAATTCTAAAGGCGTTGAAAAGGAATTTCTTAAGATTCCCGACTTATATTTGATGTCATGTGGATTGAAAATCTTCACATTGCTTTGAATCATTTGGTACTCTTCAATAGGAGATTTTTGTTCAAATTTCTTTTCGCAATTCTCCAAATTTTTCGTCCACTTCGAAAGCGTGTCAAGTTCTCTGATGATGTCACCGCTTTGCAAAGGTGTAACGAGTCCGGTATCATTTGATTTATCCAAATCTGTCACTTGAAGGTTCTTTCGACGAATATCTGAGAATGATGTGTCGATTGGCTCGAAAGCTGCATCCGCCATTTGACGATTCAACATCGACTCTTCAGCATTGAAAAATTCGATGTTTGAGTTGAGAAATTGAAAGTTTTCATTGATAATTTGCTCGAACTTTGATTGGGAAATTCTTGATGCATCAGGTGGTGCAGTTGTGGGCAGTGGTGGAATGTTCACTAATGATTCACGTTCACTGTAAGGCAAAGCATATTCAACTTCATCTCCATGCTTGTTAATAACTGTTTGGTAAGGCGGTGAAAGTCTTCTTTGATTCTTCAAACTGACATTCTTTTCAACATCAGACGACAATGATCCACTGCTTGCACTTTCACCAACTGAATTGACTTTTTCTGGCTCATGTTTCCTCATATTGACTTTGTAAGCATTTGAAGCTTTGACAAATTCACTGTAGACTGACGACGTGTTGACTTCATAATGCTTAAAATTTCCGTTCTGAAAATTTGAGGAAGCTTCTGATTCAGCATGTTTTTGTGGTGGCTGTGGCGCTTTTTCTTTTCCATGACTCTTCGCTCGACGCAACATGTTTCGACCCATTAAACTATGTCGTTTTGGAATTGATTTGTTTGTTGACGATGACTGTTTGTTGTCTCCATAAGGATCAATATTGTCACGATAAAACTTACTCGGTGGACTTGTTACTTGAATCGAATAGTCTTCGTCAATCTTATGGCAGTGATTTTGTTCAAATTCCTCAATCTCATCAATTGTCTGTGAGGGATGAACTTTACTTCTCTTGCTACGTCGTTTAACTTGTGATCGATTTAAAGTGTCTTCATTCATATTTGGAAGTGATAAACGATGATTCTTTGGACGTGCAGTGTTGTAGAAACAAACGTTATGTTCAAGTTTTCTGTCGAATTCTTTCTTTTTTCTTTCACGTTGCATTTCAATGAGTTTTCGCTTTTCGCTATCGTCAATGAACACATCGCTAAGGAGACTGAAATCGTCTGTCATAATAGTCTGATCATTTGTAGGAGGTTGAGTGATTCCGCTGACATTTCTTGATTCACTTAGACGCTCGAAACGTTGATTGTTACGCCACTCGTTGAACTTGCTTATTGCTCGCATGTAAGCTTCATCGCGATAATTATTTGCTCCCGAAAGACCGACGGAAGTTGGTGGCGGTGCACTTTGACGCCGTTGACGTGATGTCGATTCAATCTCCCTGTGAAATGAGAAAATGGAATTTGTTAGCAAAAAGAAGCCTTCAATGGCGCAAGCAGCTAGAGCAGTCATTTTTGAAGTTTCGGGCAAAAGATGCAAACGAGTGCATTGCCCACATTCTGGGATCTTTCAAATCCCCAATTTTTCAGTATCAGAAACTTACATTAATGTAATAGATAGGAATAATGAATATTTTATTATTTTCTAATGCTCGAATTTTCAATTGGCTGAATTTTATCAAAGGTGTCATTGATTGAATGGCATTTAGAAATTTTCAATTTCTTGTTTTGAACTTCAAGGCTCTTTTGATTAAACTTCAAGATGATCAGGAAATTCAAATTTCTATAAGTTAACGTTTTTCGAAATTTTAATTTCTCGATGGGAACAATAAAAGTTTGGAAAATCTATCGTGATGATTTGTTTCAGGTTTTATTTTCTCTAAAAAAATCTACATTAATGTATGTAAACAACTGACAAAAACAAAATTACCAAAAAGCATAAAAAATAATGATAAATATGAATCACAAATCACAAACTCAAACAAGAATAATTTCATTGCTTGTAAATATAAAATAGAGAAGAATAGAGTAAATTCCTGTTGTGTACTTGTTTTGTATGCACATTACACGCTTTGCTCACCATGATAATTCAACGAGGTAGCAAAAAAAAGCAAGAAGCGGCAATTAAAACGCTGGTTTTCTTTGGCGCCGACATTAACCGATCTTAATTGCTCTTGTTATTACTTCTCTTGTTTGTCATAAAAAAATACAAATTAATCTCATGACATGAGTAAGTATCAAAGAACACAAACGGATTTGAATTCCTCGTAATTGGATTAATTGTACGATGTGATTAAATAAATATGTTACTCTTGTCTTCATATTTCTTACTTAATAAACTTACTAAATAGCATGTTACAAATTTGAATTGTATCATAATTTCTAAGCATGAAAACATTATGTCGTGATCACCACTTGTAATTTACAATTCCATCAACAACAAGTAAAAGAATGTCACGAAGTCAATTCAAATAATCGATTTGTATTGGAAAATTATTCGAATGTAAGTTTCTGCTGTTCACTAAGTGTGTGGATTAAATTTGAAGTTATTGATGAAGAAATCTTGCAATCTAAATTATATTTTTTACATCAATTTTCATTTCAAATCTTTGTTGAAGCAGCAATAACATTCCTTCAAATAATAGAGCGAACGAAATTCTTTTATTTTCTTTAGATTTCAGGAATGCGATCATTCAGTTCATAAATTTCTCGAGAAGCAAAAAACAATTTCTTAGTTTTCAATTAGCAATTAATCTAAATTTTTAGAGCCTTTTGTTTCACATGAAGTTGTGCATGGGAAATTATTCAAACGCGATGTGCCACAAAAAGAATAGAAATGATTTACTAATTTTTGCTGTTCTCGAGAATCGAGCCTAGCTTTTCGTGATGTTCAATACACTTGCTAATTGAAGGTATCGTTGACTTTATCGTGTTAAATGCTTGTTTGTTAGAACAGAAGAAGAAGAGAAAAGCTCTTTAACTTCTTTTCTTCTTCTTTGCATGTTTCTTCATTTGTTATTGCTTGAGCAGTCAGTTAAGCCGATGTCAAAAATGATCTCCAAAAATGGTTACAAAAGTTTTATTTTTAAATAGACAATCCACTTCAAAACCAAAACATTAGCAACACTTGTTATTTTGAATCATCAGTCGTAATGATAAGCAGAAAAACACGCGAGAAAGTTATTAAATATTACGATGAAAGAATAATGTTAGTTTCAACTTCCAGCGTAATTATGGATTTAAGATTGACTCTAAATTGACTAAATATGAACAACGAACGAACACTTTATTACCGATCATCTGTAAATGCGATGCACGAATATGAAATTCACTTTGACTTCAGTTTACGATTGGAAGCATCATAATTAACTCACGATTGCTATAAGAAAGTCTTTACGTACTGCAATCATCAACATTGACGCTCAAGAGACGATTTAAGAAATATTTCCGCTTTTAAAATTGACATTTACTCGCCATCAACAACGGAACGTCGTAGCAAAGATCGAATGAACGTAAAACAACTGCTTACTTCCCGCTATTATATTTAATTAGAATTTTTCAACTTCCATCTCTAAGAATCTCCATCATCAACAATCGCAAAACAATCAAACGATTTCTACAAGTCATTGTTCTGCAATTTAAATGTTTAGGAAAAAGAAAAGTTTTAAGAGTTTTAAGATCACCGGAGAAATCAGATAATCACGGAATGCATGTGTGGGTTTAAAAGTAAGCGCAGCATATCTTGAACAAGTGAACATAAAAGAATGGAAGAGTTAATTAGTTCATCACATTTTAGTGAACGATGAACATTACTTTATGTTGTGGAGTTTTATCTGAGGTGAACGGCAAGATTATAAGCGGTAAATTTAATTAGTTGATTAACATTGTTGTTTTTGAAATTTAACATTGATGAATGAACTAATGAAGCGTGTCATGCAATCGGCTTTGAACATTTGAAAAACCAAAGAAAAATTCTTCACGATCATCAAGAATTTCATTACATCGATCTATGAAATCTTAGCAAGAAAGAAATTGATGAAAAAAAAACATTTACACGATTCGCTCAACTGTTTTCTCAAACATTCATTCAGTTTCATTTCCTGGACCGATGGAAATTTCGACTGATGCCTTTCGTTTCACTTTTTCTATTCTCGCGGTTTCTTTGAAATCAATTGATCCGAAAGTTGATATGAAAACGCAAAAATTACTTTGAAACTAAACAAAAAAAAATACAAAACAAATTTTTGCTTTGTTAAGTGGAATGACGACTTCAGTCAGCGATAGTCGTAGATAAGTAGAATAAGAAAACGTGTTAAACTATTTTGAGTATTAATTTGTTATTCTCATTCAATTAATTAAAATACCGTTAGATTTCTTAATTTGATAAATTACTGTCAAGAATTTCTTCCCAACAATTATACCGATATTCATTCTCTCCTTCAGACAACAATTCAATTTATATCTCAATGTTAACAAAAATAAAAAATGAAGAAAAGAAAACCATGAAAAGTTTTGTGGAATTTGTTGAATGATGGTAGTCGAGAATTGAGATTAAAGAGCGAAAACAAACCGAGAAGTATTTGGAGTGAAACATTGTTTGTGGCACTCGAACATGAGCTTCGTTCTTTTTTTATCATTAAAAGTAAATTAAAATTTTTAGGCATCATAAAGTTTTCTTAGAAAACTTTCGCTTCTTTTACTTGCATTTAAATCTTACAGCTGTTGAATCAATCATCAACGTCGGTTCAGGTAGATTGATGATGAATTATAGCTTGTAACAAAAGTTGCTTCGTTAAATGAGACGAAGGTACAATAAATCGATTAAGTTATGAAATTTTCGCATGACCACTGATGGGAAACAAGCAACAATTCACTAACAAGTGAATGACATAAGATGAGACTATACTAACACCATCAACTAAACTTTAATCTGTTTTCGTATGTCATACACTCTTTTTTACCATAAAATTTTGCTCTTTCTGGAGATATGCTTCAGTGCCTCCACCTGATATAAAATATTTTCTACTTGGTGAATTTTACCTTTCACGTTTGCAATTTTACAGAGTTGAAGTGAATATTCAAGAAGCTTAATGCTGAGTAATAAGAAAAAAATGGCATTGAAAAGTTCCCTTCCTCATTACATAGGTGGTCAACTGAACTGCTACTGAAACCGTGAAGCTTCTAGAGCAGATGAATTACAAATTGGCAGATGAAAAGTTTATTATTCTTTTATTTATACATTGTAATCATACGTGATCTTGAAATCTCAACTGTTTATCGTAACAATGTTTGCATGTATGCCTATTTAGGTCAGAATGCCAACAACCAAGCCCGCTCATTAAACTCATTAAAAAGAATCCAATTGGACTCAATGAAAGGGTCAATCAAGCAGGTAATGCACGCTCTATCGACATGAAGAAACACGATAGAGCAGACAGTTTTCGCATCATCCACGGAAATTCCCATCATCAACATCTTTTACCTAATATCCCGAGTCATTGTTGTTGTTAATGTTATTTTACTGTCGAACGGTTAAATTGTCTGCAGACCTCAACAATGAACAAAACACTTAACAAAAGCGCTTTTGAAATTTCAATGATGAAAATAAAGCGGAAAAATTTGCAAATCGGAAATGTGATATGAATGAAAATGTATCTCTGGAGAAGCCATTTTAATGTGTTACCATTAAATGGAATATTTTACAGAATATTTCTTTAATTGTTTCACTTCAAATATTCAAAAGTTGAATCCAATATCGAGTTTATTACTTACTTTTTAATCCAGCCTATTAATCCCATTGTTTTAAGTTTTCACGTTGAATTACAATAAATGTGACTTTAATCTGTAACCACTTGTACTTTTGTACTTCTTATTGAGTTAGATGTCATTAAATGTTCATCTACTTTTAATTAAAATAACACCAAATTTTGTTTTGTTACTTAGTTTACTATTTTAAATTAATGATAACGATAAAATGTTTCACTCGGAAATTGTTTATAAAAGAGTAAAATAAAAACTCTACTTCACCGCACTACGTTTTCATTTGATGTGTTAAAGCTTAGAGCTGTCAGTTCGAACTGATCTGCTGTTAAACCAAACTCGCACTGCTTTAAAAAGCAGTCTCGTTCTTACTTATGATGGCTTTGTATCAAGCGATGAGAAAGGGAGAAAGAACGAAAACAAAAAATAACGCGGGAGAGCTTTAAACAGATTAAATTATAAACACTTCTTCATTCATTCCAAGTTCAATCGTGAATTTATTTTAGAGTTTTAATCATTGGCGGCGCTGCCATCGCAAATCTCGTGCACGGAGAAAATCTCGTGCACGGAGAAATTTTTTCTGTGCATTTTGTATGATGGGTCAAATCCGCGCGAACCGTCGGGGTATGAGGCAATTATCCCGAGACATCATAAACAAAAACCATGTACATTTTGTATGGAAGGTCAAATCCGCGCGAACCGTCGGGGCACGAGGCAATTATCTCGAAACATTATAAACAAAAACCCTGTACATTTTTCAGGTAAAATTGGAGGGGTAACAAGCTATTTTTTTTTTCAAATTCTACCCAAGACACATTTGACAGTCCGTCATGGTAGGTTTCAAGCTATTTCAATAATGCTACCTAGCGTTTTAAATCTTCCTAGGTATAAACAAAATTGTTAAAAAATAAATCTTATTTAGATAATCATTTAAAACCTTAACAAATATATTTAAGAAAAAATTACACGCTACTATCCTTAGCTTAAAGCAATCAGAATGCCACAAACCTTATTCAAAAAAGGAAAGGTAACTAGAATTGTTTATACGTTTATGTACAAAACCTTTGTTTACATTTTTCTTACATATTAGAAAGCTTCATTACGATCGGAACATGATGATATCTGGGATGACACTCTTCTTATTAAGGCATATGAAGAATCAGTGCGACTTCAAAAAGAAGAAGTTGCAAAACAGCTTGCTATGAACACAAACAAAAAACAAAAATCTGACGAAGAGGTGGAATCATCAGATGTTGAAGGTGACATCGATGCAGCATCAACATCTGGTAATGAAGATTTCAAAGTTGGTGATTACGTTCGTTGCACATTTGCTGATGATGGTGTAGATTACGAAGCAGAAATACTCTCAATAAATGAAAATGGAAATTGTATTATTAGGTACATAGGATATGGAAATGAAGAGCGAGTCAGTATGGAAAACTTAGTAGCTTCATGGGGACCAGAAGCTCGTGAAGAACAAAAGATTCTAGCAGAAGCTGATCAACATGAATCAAGCGAAAAAGAAGAGCACCACGAAGGTCTCCATAACTTTATTTTGAATAAATCTCAAGGTGTGCGTGATGGACTTCCAGTTCCACCCATGGTGACTGAATACTTCTGTTCAAGTTATATTTTGTTCCTAATTATTTAATATCTTTTGTAGCCTCCGATGCCACCAGCTATGTTCAGCAGTTCTGGAGAATCTGAATATATGTCTGCTATGCTTATGTCTTGGTACATGAGTGGGTACTATACGGGCTTATATCATGGCCGAAAACAAGTAAAAGAAGAAATTGAAGCTGAAGAAATGACAAGTGCATTATCTTCAAGTAAAGAAACGCCGATCAAGAAAAAAAAATTGTCAAGGAAGGGAAAGTAGAAATTTTTAAATTAGAATCAGTAAGAAAATTGTTTTTGAAAATAAAAATAAAGGAAAACCTTTTATACAAACACCCTTTTTGTAATTTTTTAATGTTAAGTAATGCGATGGGAATTTAATGGGTAGGATTATTTTAACTCATTAACTTGATAGATTTAATAAATTGATTGTGAAGAAATTCCTTCAACTTGACAATTTTCTCGTGGACAGACAGACGCGAAAAGTTTTGTCAACATGATATTTTTATGTTTCCGTGCTATTTATGTACATGGAAATGTAGGTATAGTGAAAAACGAGAAAATTATAATTTTGGTTCTTGCAGTTTTGAACAAAATTTATCAATTTAAACCCGGCAAGGTGAGTTAAAAATTAGTGAAAAATATTCAGAAACCAGTGAAGAAAAGAAAAAATCTCAGGAAAATCTTTATTGATTAAGGATCGCAAAATATCCTGTGAAAAACTATAATTTTGCAATAAATTTTTGCATAATTTTTCTCGAATCTATTTTTGTTTAGAAAAATATAAAAATAAAAGATGAGAAAATCACTTTTATTCATTCATTGGCGTCAATCAAGACAAGTAAAGTGGTTTTTTAAGATGAAAAGGGAATGAAAAAGAAAATAAAAATTTGATACTTATGACGTTCTATAATAAAACAAAAATTACAAGAATATGTTACATTTCCACTTAAGATATCAGCTTGAAATTAAATACGATTATTCAAACACTGCAGTTTTCATAAAATTATTATTTTGCAACAAACAAGAAAAACTGAATAAAAATTCTTTTCCTGTGAAAATTAATTTTCCGCGGCCCATAAATTCCTGAAGGCCAAAAAAATTGTTCTAGGTAGGAAATTTCTGTGATGTAGAAAATCCCATGGAAACCTAGTGAAAGAATTTATAGACTGAATTTTAATGTTGTTTGTATAAATTCAATGCTAATTGACATTGTGCTATTCAAGGTTCGATACATTTTTAATTGATTTCATTGTAAATCTGTAATTGGACTACCGACTGTAACGAATTAGCTGACATTAAATTGCTTTATTTCATTTTTCAAGATAATATTTCCGAATAATGACTTTTTATATAAAATAAACAAAAACTTAATCAGCCGATTTTAATTTATTCTCATCTCAAATTCCAACCACGTTGCTTCTTGTGTCAAATTTTCTTTTTCTTCTTTAAGAATTTTATGTTCGATGTGTTGTTGTTGTTGTTGTTTAAAGCTGAAATTCGAAGAGAAAAAGAAACGAAAATCTAATTATTGTAAGAAAACGTTGACTAAGAAAGTTAATTTACTTTGTTTTCCAAACATCCTGAAATATCTACGACCGAAGGAAGTCGAAGGAAGAATAAAGGGCTTGAAGCGAAACATAAATGATTATCAGGAAATATGATGGCCTCCGAATTTGATCCAGGTAAAATTGCTACAAATATATTAAGCTGATTACTTAATGGCATTTCATTCCCAGTTTTATCGAAGCTGTTGACTTCCTTGAACGAAGCTGACAATAAACTTTCTGGAGAACAAGAACTTCAGTTTTTACAATCACTTTTGCAGTCGAAAGAGATTAATGCACTTGTTAATGTTCACCACAAAGTTGCCAAAATTGGAAAAGATGATCGTATTGCTCCCGTTTTATCAGCCTCTATGCAGGTATAACTTAATAAATATTATTAATAATTTGCTATGAATGATTGAGAAATAATAAATATTTGAAAATTCTTTTTAGGTTGCTTTGGAAATTCTTGAACTTTTAGCTCCCCGGTGCCATATTTCACCGGTTGCCAAAGAACTTTTTCATTTACTTCAAACACCCCACTTACAGGTTTGTCTCTCGACGACAATCTTCATTAATTAAATTGATTTATATCATTCTTTTACAGAGCTTGATGTGTGCTCATGACGCTGTAGCGCAAAAAGACTTTTATCCACATTTGCCTGAAATTCCTGTTGAAATGGATGAAGATGAAGAAACTATAAAAATTGTTCAACTAGTCAAAAGTAACGAGCCTTTGGTAAGAAAATTTTTTATTCGCATTACAATTTTTCTTAATTGTCTACATATTTCCATACACCAATGAATTAAAATTCATCATTTCTTTTATTCAAAATATCTTAGATTTGAATTTTATTCAATCTCAGCTATTTGATCTACTCGTACATGTCAGATTTTCATTTAACTCTATTTTCAAACATTCACTTACAAAATCATTAAAAGCGTTTCGTTATTCATTTGATTGTAACTTTAATTTTCAATGTCTTTGATAGCTTTCATTAATTTCAAAGAATAATTTTGTTCTCTTCTTTTTGAAATATAAAACATATCAGAAAACAAAAATTTATAACTAATGAAATTAACTGCATAAATAATAGAAAAATATTTTTCAAAATAATAATTAAAATTGCTGCAAAGAATGGCGCACAATCACAAAGTGCGGAGCCTATTGTAGTAAGTATTCGTTGGTGTATAGGTCAAGTCTTAGGTTAAAATATAATTTCTTCCACGTATAGATATCAATTTAAGTTTTTAGATAAAATTCTTAGAAATGTTTATGTGAACGTATTGTTTCAAATTTTATTCTCAGTAAATTTTTATATTAGATGTGAAAACTCTGAATACGAATGATTCTAAATGTATGTTGTAACATTTGATAAATCTTTCCAATTTATTAACTTACAATCATAAATTTCTCTATGAAGGGCGCAACCATTAAAACTGATGAAGAGACGGGAAAAATTATCATAGCTCGGATAATGCATGGTGAGTTTTCTTTTCTATAAAATTTCCTTTTTATCATTTTCTTTTTTCTAAATGAATCACTTCAGGTGGTGCTGCCGACAGATCTGGTCTGATTCATGTCGGCGACGAAGTAATTGAAGTTAACAACATTAATGTAGAAGGCAAAACACCTGCTGATGTTCTAACTATTTTGGTGATTATTTCATTATTTGATTAAAAATGTTAATTTAATTGATCATTTAAACTTTATCATCAGCAAAACTCTGGTGGAATAATAACATTCAAGCTCGTTCCAACTGATGGTAAAATGGGTCAACGTGAGAGTAAAGTACGAGTTAAAGCGTATTTTGACTATGATCCCGACAACGATCCATACATTCCATGCAAAGAAGCTGGACTTGCTTTTAATCGCGGTGATATTCTGCACATTGTTTCACAGGTTTGTAAAATTTATTAAGAAAATTTAAAAGATAAAAAAACAATTTTTATCATAGGATGACGCGTATTGGTGGCAAGCAAGAAAGGAAGTTGACAAAACTACTCGTGCAGGTTTGATCCCTTCACGCGCATTACAAGAACGTCGCATAATTCATGAGAGAAATCAAATCTCTAAAGATACAAGTGGAAGTGAATCAAAAAGTGAGTTGAATAATACAAAAGTCAATTTTTTTCCATCCCTTCAGATGTTTTCTAAATTCTTTTCCATTACTAACATTCACTGCTTTTCTCTATCTCCATATTAACACACAACACATCATTGAATGAATTATAAACATAACTACTCGTAAAAACCTAATAAAACCAATAACAATCATAAACATCAAAGGTTCATGCACATCAATCTGTTCCACTCCACCTGGCAGTCCATATCCATCAAACAGTTCATGTCGAGGTCCTAAAACTAAAAAGATTATGTATGATCTAGCGGAAAATGACGATTTTGATCGTGAGTTGATTCCAACTTACGAGGAAGTTGCTAAGCTGTTTCCAAGACCAGGAGTTTACCGTCCAATTGTCTTGATCGGTGCACCTGGTGTTGGCAGGAATGAACTTATTCGTTTACTAAGCACAAAAGATTCAGAAAAATATATTTCTCCAGTACCTTGTAAGTATGAAAATGTTTAGAATTTTGTATAAAAAAACTTAATTTAATTGATTCATCGTCAGATACAACGCGACCAATGCGCCAAGGTGAAGTATCTGGACGTGAATACATTTTTGTGTCACGTGAGAAAATGGAAGCTGACATCGCAAGTGGCAAATTTATTGAACATGGAGAGTTTAAAGGTCAATTATATGGAACATCAGCTGACAGTGTCAAAAATATTATGAATGTTGGAGGAGTTTGCATTTTGAATCCACATTATCAAGCTATCAAAGCATTGAGAACACCACAACTGAAGCCATATATAATTCACATCAAGCCTCCCGCGTTCCAAGAGTTGAAAATGTCGAGACTCACATCGAAAGCTATTTCAACTCATGATGAGACGAGATCTCGAGGATTCACGGTAAATGAATTTATTTGATTGTAAATTCGATAATAAAATTTATTTCAAATTGTTTTTCTTTGTTGTTCATAAAGGATGACGAGTTTAATGAAATGATTAAATCAGCTGATCGAATTGAATTTCTTTACGGTCATTTCTTTGATGACACTATCATTAATGATGACCTTGATGCAGCATTTGATAAATTGGAGAAATCCGTGACTCGCGCTGAGAATGAATCAATTTGGGCGCCAGCTTATTGGGTGCAATAGAAAAGTTTTTTTTCTTGTTTTTCCTTTTTCGTTTTCTTGTTAACTATTTATTATTAATTATTTAATTGATTTGTGGCTAAATAAAAGCAAATGTTTGAGCTGTAAAAAATTTAAAAATCTATACAACGTCAAATTGTCATCGCACTTCTTACTTTCGCCACATGTGATGAAGAAAAATCCCCGTTTGAAATTTATTTTTCATATCCTAGAAAATGTACCTAGAGGAGCTGTTGTAGAAAAGATTAAAGAAACCTTCAAAGCAAAAGACAAACTGCAAACATCCAATGCCATCAAAGTAAATAATGCTTCTTTATGTAAAGAATCCATTATGTATTGAAAGGATAATTAATAGTTCTATTGTCATGCTCTAATAATATTGAAAACTGAACATAATTATTAAATAAAAGAAGAAATATAAATTTGTGAAAAAGATCGTCTTACTTATTACCATTTATCGATTATTTGTTTACAACATTTATTTACCGAAGTTTTAAGCATGTTAAATGTGAAGGATTTACTTTGGATGTGATTTAATCAAAGGGTAGGATAAACCGAGTTCTTCTGAATCCCTAAATGTCTGTATTAAAGCTTTTTATGATGTGAAGATTTTAATCAAATCACATTTTTATCTTCTGTAAGTCACATTTGCCAAAATGAATAATTAAGGACGATTATTCATTCTGACATTTTTTAAACCTACCAGTTGTCAAAAAGCACTTGAGTCTGTTAGATTGTGGATTCAAAAAGGAGAAATGAAGGTCAAGTTGACTTTAATAGGTTTAAACATTTTTCTATTCAAATAAAATTTATTTGTAGCCTACATCCAAAAATATTCAAGGGTAACGCTACAAAACGAAAGGCAGAGTTAAAACCACAAAATTTCTCGTTGGTTTTGTACTTGTTGTTATTTTAATAAAATAAAACTTTTTTCCAACTTTAATTAGCTAGGCGATTATTTTGATTAAGGATAAAAGCGTCTATTCTAGATGGATTTTGGTTGATGAAGCTTATAATGCTAATGTGAAAATATTTGCGATGCCTCTCCATCCACATCGATCAATTAAATGAAAGTTTAATGTTAACTTTAATGATAAGATTTAAAGGTTAATTATTGGTTGATAAGGTTATCAACTTCTTCATGTTTCTTTTAGAAAAATAAAACAAAGAATTTAACTGCATGATTCCATTGAAATGTTTTCCTGGACCTAATAGNGATGTTTTTCAAAATTTTTTTGAATATATTTTTTCTAACTTTAATTAGCTAGGCGATTATTTTGATTAAGGATAAAAGCGTCTATTCTAGATGGATTTTGGTCGATGAAGCTTATAATATGCTAATGTGAAAATATTTGCGATGCCTCTCCATCCACATCGATCAATTAAATGAAAGTTAAATGCCTTTAAATGTTTACTTTAATGATAAGATTTAAAGGTTAATTATTAATTGATAAGGTTATCAACTTTTACATTATTCTTTTAGAAAAATAAAACAAAGGATTTAACTGCATGATTCCATTGAAATGTTTTCCTGGACCTAATAGAAGTTAATTTCCTGTAGATTATATTTTCGGACCGAAAGTATTCATCCATCACTTATGCTTTAATTTTTCTGTTTAGCTAGACAAGCTGTTTCGTACATAATTGATCACGTTCTAAATTAAGCAGCTTAAATTTGTTTCGCTGTTTATGTTTATGAATGGCTGTAAGCAGAATTTCCTGGAATATCTTTTCTTTAATAAAAATGTTAAAAGGCTAACAAACTGCAAATGAGATCAATGATATCAAAAATAAATTTCAATTGAAAATAATATTTTTATAGGGAATTGAATAAAAAAAGATGTTTTAATGTTAAGTTAACAATTTTGTGAAAATTGGTTTTTCTTAGCTTAGATTCCTTTGAAACGAATTTTTTTAATTTAATTTTCAATTTTCCATGAGAATTTTCAACCTTTTCTATGATTGGGTCGAGAATTGAATGAAAGTGGGTGAGCGATATAAAAAACCTTCGAAGAGGTTNTTGAAGTCAGAAAATTTTTTTGAAATTCACTTGGAAACAATAATAGTTTATATAGGACATTTGCCATTCGTTTGAGAAGAAGGATTTGGCCTCGAGGTACGAGTGCAAGAACTTGTGCCAGAGGTCCTGGGTTCGAATCCCGGTTTGAAAATTTTTTTTAATTAAATAAGAGAAGTTGGGACAATGCAGAGTGACGGGATAAAAAAGCAAGCCGAAAAAGCAAGCTGAAATATCCTGAAGGCCAAGGCAAGCCGTAAAAACAAGCTGAGAGATATCCGGATCACAAGCCAAGCAAGCAAGCTGAGAAAAATGAGGCAAGCCAAGCCAAGCCAAGCTGAGAGAGAAAAGAGAGACACAAGCAAGCAAGCAAGCGGGTTGTGTTTAAGGCTTAAACATTTATTCTTTATGGGGTTTAGGATTTGAAAACATTTTTATAAATAAATAAAAATAGCAAAGATGAAATAAAAACTTTTAGATTTAATCATAAGAAATAAAATGAAAAGAAATTCAATTATCTAAATAAATTCCTTTAATATTTCATTGTCTAGCATATCACACACGTTTTCAAAATTGTTCTACGGGTTCATTAAAAATAATTCACCAAATAATGCAGGTTTCATCTTTTGTCTTATGGTATTTTTGTCCCGGGTAGCACTCAAAGGCTTTATGAAATTCTTTGAAGTTCGAAAGGGCTCCTAATAGTCTTATTCTCCCTGGACAATGAGTGTCGTCAAGAGCAAACCTCAGCCCACTTTCAGTCATTGTCTCACACCACAAATTGCCATATGATATGAAAAACATTTGTTCATGACTGTAAGACTCGAAACCTGTAAAACAAATCATGTCACATGAATATTTTCTATAAAGTTTAAATCATTTTTCGTGTCGAAAAAAGAAAAGATTTAAAGCTTAAAAAGGCTAAAAATATTTGACGTGAAAAGCGATTTAACAAAGTGTTGATGGAATTGTAATTTAAAATCGTTGAGGTGGAAAAAATTGTTGCTAAGCTATTACTTAGTACCTGGTAGCTTTTGCTCTTTTCCAACTGATTGAACGTAATAGTTATAAGCGTAATAAGCTTCCCTCACACCCCCGTTGTCAGCAATATTTTCTCCCAAAGTTGTTTCACCATTAATCTGTTACAATGTTATTAATTAGTTTAATCATTTCTTAGCTCAGTGAAATGATATCTAATTAGGTTGTAGAAGGTAATCTTTAATCTAAAGGTTAACAACTCACATATTCTCCAATATCAGGTAAGATGTAATTACTGTATTGCTTTTTAAAGCATTCAGTTCTGGAAGAAAATGTTTAGTGAGGTGATTCGCAATTTTACTTAACGTGTTTACCTGTTAACAAAATTTTTCACAGTCGTTTCTGTCCACCAATAGTTTTTATTGCCTTCTTCATCAAAATGCCTTCCAATATCATCAAAACCTTAATCAAAGACATTAAAAAAAATCATGATTTATGAAAGTTTTTTATGATTGATGATGTGTCGTAAACATTCGTACCATGTGTAAGTTCATGAGCCAGAATACTTCCAATACTTCCATAATTCAATGCTCTGCGAGAATATAAAAATTGTTATTGAAGAAAAATAAATTTTTACGCCATGACATGTCAGATGATATCAATCAAATTAAATAAATTGCAAGTGCTCTTCAAATTCTAAGATGAAAAAATGTCTTAGAAAAGGAAATAAAACAATGGGATTTGCTTGAGACAATTTCATGAACAATAAAGGTGAAGAAAGCTTTTTAGCAATTTGAATAAAGGTTCTTACTCTAATCCTAGCTGATAAAAAGGAAACTGCAGTATGGCCAAAGGAATTGCTGAAATGTAAATAATTTCGTTTATTTTTAGATTATCTCTCGTCTTACACTTCATTGTATTAGGAGAAAATATTTCAAAAACACTTAGTGAAATTAAATAAACATTCACATTCACCCTTTGGGATCGAATGATTTAAATCAACTTCATATTTTCTTTTCATCTTACTTATAGCATTGGCTTGGAATGTATGAAATGCGTTAACATTTGTAGGACTTGTTGCCCACTCGAATTCATGCTTCATGCGCCACTTTGATAACTTTTCAACAAAGCTCCATGTTAAAAGTTCGACAATATTTTTCATCCACGTGTCGTTTTTAATTTTTATCTAATTAAAAACAGGAAGGAAAATATTAACAACTATGAACGTGATTCAAAAGTTAGTGTTATTTAATATAAATAGAAAATTTACAGGTTCATAATGTGACTCAAGACTTGTTTTATTCAAAATCCAGTCCGGAAAACCAATTAAACTTTTCATCCTTTGAGATTTTTTCAAGGTGCTTTCTTTTGTTTCTAAATCCATCCACGTAGCATGACGTACAAGATTTTCAAACGCCATTCGAATATTATGAAGCATCTTTTCAACCTTTGGCTTTGTTTTAATCATGAAATCGTCTTCAAGAATCAGATAACTTACAGCAAATCCCATAAGCTTATTGACAGTTGCCGAGCAATAACTCTGACGAGAAACTGCTCCATCTACTCCCGTCACTGCTTTTGAGTAGTCATAGTAAAGATGTCTCATGCTTGTTGTCGTGTAAAGTATCAAATCTTCAACGACACTCCACCAGATGAACATTTCCAAATGTATTGGCGGAAGTTGATAAATCAATTTCATGACAAGCTTCAAATAAAGTATGTCAGCCTTGCTTGTCAATATCACATCATTGTCGAAATCAAACTGTGCTTCTTTAATTCCGCTTAGAATTTCTGTTAAGTACGTTTCAAGCACAGAAGAAGGAGACGACACATCATCGTCGATAATCTTTTGTAAGTCGGCAACCTTTATGTAAACTAATTCGGAAACATTTCCACCACGAATTTCGGCTTTCGATGCGTTTTCAGCACGTTCAACATAAATAAAAACTTCTCTTGAAATGTCGATTGTCACTTTTATAGCGTTCAAAATATTTTCCGCGTATAATTCTGCTGCATTTGTTTTCATTGTTATAGCTGAAATTACTTCTTTCATGTACGTTGCGTATGCCGCTAGAACGACTTCGGAACCTTCCGTTTCATAATCACTGCTTTCTTGTTTTTTCGCTTCAACTGATGATGAAATCTTACGTCGAACTCTCCTCAGTCGCTTTGCGAGAATGTCGTCAATTCTGTAAATAGCAATGAAAAAGATTTTATCATTTAAGATATATTAAAGTCACACACAAAAAGGTTTTTCTAGGAAAAGAAGCATTTGAAGACTGTTCAATGAAAGATTATTTTACAACTTGAACAAAGTCAAGAGGTTAAGACTCTCTCATTGTAAAAGACTCTCGAAAGTGATGATGCTTTTCAACTTGAACTTTTTCAGATTCACTTACAAAGGCAATCCGTCTTCTTGAGAAGGTGTACCGAAAGCTAAATACTGATGAGTCCGATTCATTGGATCTGTAAAAACGTCAAAACCCATCAAAATGTCAACACCTAAAGATCTTTTCACTTTAGCTATGATTTTAATCCATTGAAGTTTCACATCATTTGTAGTGGGATTTTCAATAATTGAAGGCAGCTTTGGGAGACCAAAATCTCCCAGTAAGCGAAATAACGGATCAAATTGAAGCTTATCGTTTAAAGCCGAGTTTAAACAGCTTTTGAACAACATTTTCGCTTTAACAACAGCATCTGGTTCATCGTTATGTTCCGAATTTATTGAAGTGCTTTGAAGCTTCTTCTTTATATCGCGTAAAACTTTCGACTGCTTCTCTGTAAACCTTCAAATGAAGCAAGATAAATTTTTCTCCACGTCTTAAATTTCAATTTATCTTTTAATACCAGTCGTGTGAAGTCTGTGAGTCAGGTCGTGGATGTTCGACTTCGAAATTTCCACAAGTAAAACGGAAGAAATCTTCACAAGGATGTGCGGATAAATCCATATTTTGTAGAAACGTTGAAGAAGTCCTGAGGCATTCTGAAAATAGAAGTTAGCTTCTCATATTTCCCTGACGTGCAATAAATTATTACCATTAGAATAACAAATGTTTTCAGAAGTTGACCCTATTAAAAAAGGAAAAGAGTTATACTTGGTCTATTGCTAAGCTCAAACTTAATCGGCTTTTGTGTTACTGAAGCATTACTTGAAGCTCTTAGACATGTTTCAATTTTACTTATCGAAAGTTACACTTCAAAAGCTTGTTAGTAAGAAGCACTTTAGACCCACTTACACATGCATGCCATCACAATAACAGCAATTATTAACAAAAGGATAATCAAGACGAGAATGACATCAACCGTTCGAATATTCACCAGCTTGTTATAATATTTACGGCGAAATCTGAGAGCATAATATTGATACAATTAGGCTTTGCGACAAGAATCACACAACTTCATAATTTGTGTAAACGTTACCTCGATTGTACGCCTACAAGGCTTGAATCCTTTATATGTTCATTTTTGTTGATTATATGGCTACCGTTCTGTTGACCATTATCCACTAAAACCATGAATTGGAATCATTTTTTCATAATTTCATTCCCCAAAATAATAAATTGTCAAACGATAAAAATATGATAAAAGACGTTTGATTTCTTCAGGGGTTGCAATTCGATCGAGTGAATATTTCTGACTTTTCAGATAAAAGAAATGAAATTGACACAAAAGTGTATCACGTAGAAAAGATGTGACTAATAAAGTAAGATAAGAAATCCAATTTTTTTTATCGCATGTTAACGAAATAAGCCAGGCAGATGCTCGTAAAGTAGTTAAATGAATATTCATGCAGACATTTAATTATATTTACAACCTAAACGAAGTTCAAGCAATTAAAGATGTTTCTGGAATTAGGTGTACATGAAATGATTACGTTAAAAGCTTGAAATTATGTTAATTAGAAAATAATGAATTCATGTTACATGTCATAGAAAATTGAAAGTTCAAAGGTTGTCAACCCACATATTGAATAATTAATTAAAAATACTTGAATTGCTTACCAAGCGAATTTGAACTGTAAGATGTCCAAATTATTGAGTCAGCTTCCATTTTTCTTCTCGTTTAATTTATTTCTGCAAATATTCAATGTTTTCGTTTATATTTTAAGAAATATGTTGAAGCAGATGTTTTTATGTTGATGGTGTTTAAAATTCTGCTGACGAATTCTTCAAAGTTTACATATTTAATCCACATAAAATGAATAATAGAAACCTTCATAAAAGTCTATTATTTCCGGTCTCTGTTTAACTATTAAGGTTTAAAAGCATGGAATTTTTCACTGTTAAAAGTTTACAAATTGTGATCTGACAATATTAAATAAATATCACTTTGAATAGGTGTATCAAATTTCATAACTTCAAACCTTGCATTTGTGATTACAAATGAGATAACGCTTCATAAAATTTCTCTAGGGAGCTTAAAAAGTTATTTTACATTTAGCACTTTAAATATTCAAAATAAATGAATTTTCATAAATTTCAGAAATCTAATTTAGTGTGGGCGTCAATAGAAGAATTTTTTGTAATTCACACAGTTGATAGTTCTAATGATAACTTTTAAGTATTAAATTACTGTGAAGGTTTGAGTAAATTCTATGATTGTCACTGTTTTAACTCTTCATTTATTGTAAAATTACTTATTTAACAACAGTAATTAACTCCACAACAGCGTGGTAAAGAGTGAACCACAAAACAAAATAAATTCTATTGAATTTAAGTGAATAAACATAACAGCCACGTTGAAGACACTCGTTGGTAAAAATAAAACTGATATGAAATAATTTGTTTCACTAGAATACTGAAATCGTTTATATAAAGATATGAATCACGAGCATTGTCCGCGATGAACTAAAAAAATCAGAATTTATGAACTGAAATATTGGATACGAGAAAAATTGTCCGCTCACCCTCCAACATGCATTCAATACATGGACATAACACAAAGCAATACATAAAAAAGGCAACTCATTAAGCTTTAATGTGTGGGATTCGATTTATCCAAGAAAAGCTCGCTTTCCATTTATCAAGACATTCACGAATTGCCATTTATTTGTTGTAAGAAATTGATACGATAGTGACAAGCATTTAACAGATCACGTTGACTTAGCTTATTTATCTGTTATTCCTAAAGATAAACTTCAAATTGAAATAAACATCACATTCAATTGACTTTTTGTGCTTAAATAGGTTAAATTCGTTCAGACGTCAAATCGATCAGATAATATCAAATATTTTCGCTACACTCGATATAATTATTACCTTTAGCCATCTGATTGCTTTAATGCTTAATGAATTCATATAAAATTGATTTTTCTTTTGTAAACATTGCAGTTTGTATTTAAATTTCTTAATAAGTTGAATTATTATTACACAGATATGTGCAGTTTTGAAATGTTTACCGAAACCATTTCTTAAAAGAATGAAATATAAATTTCTACCTAAACATAATCAAGTATTATGCAATTCACTTGAAAGCACTAAACTTATTTGTAGATGGTTTTGATTTTTGCAAGCATGTAACTCGCAACCAAAACAAGAATTAGACAAATAACACTTCTTATCCAATAATTTAGTTTTACATCACTAAACTAATGTCATAAGATACTAAGCAACTTCAAAAGTAATCACAGAAATATTATAAGTAAAAATATTGAGAACTAACTGTCAATAAACAAGTGCAGTGATTCCATGGAAACAATCAACGATCAACAATCAGAAAATGTTTCCATACAATATATCAACAAGTGTCACATTGCATAAGTTGTTTACAACCATTTCAGGATAAATGAAGTATTAAGGATTAATTCGAAGTAAATACTTCAAACCAAATCAGTGATGCGAATATTGGAACTCGTTTCTTAATTTCTTTCATAAAGGTTTAAAGGTTGAGTGTCATTCGTATTTATAGAGACAACAGATTTCTATAATTAAAATTGCCTCAAAACACAGACGTTGCTGGAAATGAAAAGCTTCAAGATACTTAATGCTATTAGCAATAAAACTGTACTTCAATATTTAAAAAGAGTAAGTTGAAGTGAAACCTTTTTATTTTATTTTTGAACATTTATTACGTTTCTTTCGGAAAATATCACAATTAACATTTCTCAGAGAACTTTACATCGTAAATCGACTATTTTCCACCAAATTATAAAAATATGATTATTAAAAAGAAATTCGATATCAATGTATATCTGATACAACAATTATTTCAATTATTACAACATCAATTTGTCTTCCCGATCCAATTACGATTACTGGTCTTTCTATAAATTCGATTTCCATAACAGATTAAAACCAGTGAATTTAACTAGCTCTGATTGGATAAAGGAACAAAATCTTTTGTTGAACATTTTCGGTAATTTCATTTTAAAATATTTCAATCCAAATTTCTTATATTCGAATTCAATTATCTCAACATCAATTGTTCGGTTTCCTCATTTTCCAGATAGGAAAATATTTTCAATGAAGACTGTAATTAGTCGGTAAGCTTTAAGCCAAAATCGGAAATTTGTTAGTAAATCAAGAATAAAGTAAATCAGAATGATTAGGAAAACTTTTATCTTGCTAAATCATGTTCTGAAGTTCGCAAAGTTTCAACAAGGTCAACAGAAATGAATGAAACAAAAGCTCAGCGTCTTCAAGATGAAACTAGGATAACTTGAGAAGAAAATTGAGTTAAAATGAAATACCTTAACCCCTTCGGAATATTTATTTTATTTTATTCGAAACTTTTTAGCCTTTTATCAAATGTTCTCACAATTTCTGCTGTAAAGTTTTAGTTTATGTATCATTAAAAGTTTTAGGCTGATATGAAAATATTTGTCTTCTCTTTATGATTTCTGTACATATTCAATGATGTGGGACGATTCCAGCTGATGACTGAAAATTAATTTCTCTAAATTGAAGTTCATTGGAAAGCACTTTAAAAAATTTCAATCATTTCTCTTACTTTAAGCTCGAATCAAAAATAAAATATTTATGTTTGTACACATTTGTGTAACATTTCTTTATGTTCCTCTTGTACTCAGATTCTTTTCAAAGTTTTCATTTAGATAATGACTTGAAATTTAATATCGAAATATTTCTGAAGTACTCTAATACCTTTAAAATTCTTTTTTTCTTTGTCAGGTTTCATTCCTGGCAGCAGTGGTAAGGGAAGTTTAATCTGCTTTTATGGCTACAGAAGCATTCCCTGCCTAATGATAAAGAAAAATAAATATTTATGAAAGAAGATTAAGGGCTCTTTTGTCTTCTTTCTTAAATATTTTCATACGTTCTGAATTGTCTTTAGTTCAAAGGAAAACAAATCCAAAGATTGATGATTTTTCATCCTTACATGACATTATAATGCAAACTCTCTTATTATAAGTTTGATATTTTTTTGTACTAATGCAATGATTCCTTGAGTTCTTCATTCCTTTACAAATAAAATTTTATTTTGATGAACATTAATTTTAGCAAACATTTGATTTATACGAATTTGCTCTTATGACTTGATTAATGGCTTTGCCATAAATATTAGCTTCACTGGAAAACATTCTCAATTCATAACGATTTTCCTTTATTCTGTTATCTTTTTGGAAAATAAACGAATTCCTTTCAGAATATTTTAATTCGTTACAAGTTTGTGTTGGACTTTTGAAAACCTCGATGTTCTTAGTAATCACGATATTAGTGTTGATGGTACTTTTCTTTCTCAAATTCTCATTCGTTGTTTTTAAATTCATAGCACTCAGATTCATCAGACTTGTTTTCTCTTTGGAATCATTTTTTCTTTTCTTAGTAGGTTTTGTAAATGAACAATCAATGTACACTTTAGCACTCGCGTCTGAAGAAATTTGATTTATTATTGTGTCATTAATATTAGCCTGAGTATTCGTTTCTTTTCCACAGACTCTTCGCCAAGCAGCACGAAACTGCGATGTTAAAAAATAATCAGATAAGAGAAATAATTTCGAATGAATGTTGAGCTCACCTGAGAGTTCATTCCAACGTAGATGAGAGGATTATAACAAATGCTCGATTTAGCTATCAATGCTGGGAGTACAGCAAACGCTGGAGTTATTAAATCAGGATCTCCAAATTGTTCGCTCAGTGCAAAAATACTGTAAGGCGTCCACGCTATGAAGAAAGCTGTTTTGATAAATTTAAAATAAGAAAAAGATGTCAGAAAATTTTCAAAACTTGCTTTCATCATTAAACTTTGATAACTTGAACTCACCTAAAATCATCACGAATATCATGTTTGTAACTTTACTCTCAACTTTATTAACACGTCCGGCACGTAATGCATTTTTTCTCAGTGTTATAAGTATTCGGATATAGCTAATCACAATGACAATAAGAGGTACAACAAGGCCAAACACGAAAAGAAAAACTATATAAGATGTTGCGTTGAAACTTTTAGTTTCCCAATTTACAGAACAGCTAAAACAATGAAAGAAAAGAAAAATGTAGAAAAGCGATTAAATTCCATTAAATTAAGCTCTTGAAAAAATAAATTAAAAAGTTTTTCCAATTTTCATGTTAAATTCTCGAAGGAAAAGTTAAGAAAATTAAAAATGTATTACCAACATGAGAAATTCAGTGATTGAAGAATCAGAAGAAACGAATTGTAAGAGTTTCTTTAATAAAAGCAACTTCAAATTTTTCTCCTGTCAAATGAAATTAAAAATCAATTTGAAACCTGTAGAAAAGTCAGGAGTGATTGGATTGTAATATCCAAGAGATTGAATTAATGCTGATTTAATCATCTGAAGTATGCTTAACAAAATAATCAATTTTTGATTTTTTTTCTCTTGAGAGAAATTGTTTGAATTTCGTTTTTTGATATTGATTTATCTAATGGTTTTAAGTTTTAATATTCAAAATAAATGACATTACTTGACAAGATTATTTTGAGTATCTTTAATGTACTCAGCTGGTAATCTATTTATAAACATTTATTAAGAATTCATAAGTTTTCACCTTATGTTGGCTGCTTCGTTGACGTACTTTCCCCAACCAAACAATGGTGGCGTAGTCAAAGTCAAAGAATAAAGCCATATAAAGGCAACCATTGTTTTAGCACTTGCTTTTGTCAGATGTGACGATGAGAACGGACATGAGACCAAACAATATCGTTCGTATGATAAAACAGTCAGCGTTGTTATTGACGTAATTCCTGTAGAATGATTAATAATTCTTTACTTTTCAATTTCATTTTAAGGTTTCTATAAGTTTTCGAATTAATAGCTGAACTTTGTCTTGTTGTTATTACTATTATGATAATTATTACTACTTTTATTTTGCTTGCACCGGTTAAAAAGCCGGTTGTAGACATTTTTATGTCTTATTCTTTTACGACTTCCTCTACCTTTTGATAAACTCAAAGAACATTTCGATGATTAATCAAAAAAGGTTAGCATGACTTTTCTCATTAAAAATAAATTCGGCGGACCGAATTTTAATTTTTAAATAAGTCAATTATTTAAACAGTATTTGAGGGTCTTTTAAGGTTTCGATAATTCTTATAGTTGACTTAAAGTCTTAAAGCTAATAACACAATTTGCATCTATCAATGTAAAATTTAATATTAAGGAAATCATTTTATTTCTCCATCATACAAATTTTGTGACAGTGGAAGCGAGTGAGCTGTCATTTTGAAGTCTCACGAGATTCTCCACAAAAAATATGTTGATTTATATTCTTGACTATGTTTTATAAATAGAACTGACATCAGCAAAAGGCTTGGTTTAATTGGACAAATATCTCTTATCAAAATTATAAAAAAATTTGTTACTAAATTTGTCAGTAGCATTATGGGTCGTCTAATTAATGTCAAAAAACAAATGATTGCGAATGATTAGAATTAAGAACCAATAAATTAACAAAGTTCTTCAGCCACAAAATAGACATTATGAAGATTGTTTCGTCAATTCACCTAATAAAGACATGAAAAATCCATAGCAAACACAAACAGTTTCACCAAAAACCCAACCATGATGTAAAGCAGCGGTCAAAGTTATTGGATTTCCTATAATGCTTACAGAAAGATCGCTACATACTAAATTCAAAAGAATTATGTTCATTGGTGTCCAAATCTGAAAAATCAAAGATATGAAAATATAAATTTAATTTAAATATTTGAACATCTAATCATGTTCTTTTTCACAGTCCACAGATCAATTATTTTTCCCGCTGTTTTCATGAATTTTTATATGTACAATCATTTTCTAAGAAGGAATCAAACCAGCTAGAAATTTCATCTCATTTTGTTTTCTCTCATTTTTCTTTTATTTGTAAAGAACATACAAATAGAAGAAATCAAAAAGTTTTATGATAAATCAATTAAGCTTCGTTAACTTATTTCTGTCTCGCAGAATAAGTTCCATTTAAGTCTAAGCAACTTGATTGATAAGAAGAATTTCTTTAAATTTAATCATCCCACGTTAAATATTAAATTCTGAAACATTAATTACTTACTTGGATATCTCTGCACATCAGCACTATCACAAAGAAATTCAAAAAGAATCCAAAAAATCCTATGAAAAACAATACTGTTGCTGTTGCCATGTAGCCCCATTCAGGCATTTCTCCATGTGGTGAAACCGTCGTGAGCTCCAGCAAATTTTCTCCATGTTGAAAACTCACGGAATTAACATGCGTCACTGACAATGTGTTCATCATAATTACACGTGAAAATAAATGAAAAGTTTCTTTTGCTCTCTTCACATCTTCACAACTTTGCACCTTTAAACTTTTCCTCCTTTCTATTCAATTCATGTCTTTTTGACTTTGAATTACGACAGTTTTATAAATGGAATTAATTTATTTTGTCTAATTTATGAAATTTAAAGATCTCATTAACTTTAATTTCGGTGTCACATTTCTACTTAATGGAATTTGTGAGCTTGTATGAAAATGCTAATCAGCTCCCTGATTGAACAGAAATTTATAAATATTATGTTACCACTATAAACGAATAATAAATCGACATCAATTCAGGGTGCAAAATAAACAAAATAAAGACCCATCTGAAAACTCAAAATATTTTGATAATTGAAAAAATAAATATTTTAATGGTGATTAAAATAAGACAGATTTAATCAATTTGAATTTTTTATGATGACTAATTTTTTAAGCTCCAGAGAAAGATGATATTTATCCTCTTGGATAAGATGTTATATTTATGATATTAACTTAAAACGAGAACCAATTTAAATTATTATCATGCATTAGCGATGTTTTATTTTATTTCCTTTGACAGGAGGAAAAGATAAGAACGAAAACGCTTTGATGAAAATTATAAAAAAAAATGTTTTCTTCACGTCAGTGGAAAAATAAATTAATTCAATTTATGAAGATATTTCATAAAATTTAATTATTTCAAATGGATTTCCTCATTTTTATCTACCTACGTTTGCTTCTTTTTTCACTTTTACTTCTAATTCTTTGATCTTTAAAGGAGAATTATGAGTCTAAGCCTCAACATTTGCTGTCATTAATTAAATTTGTTCTAAAAATATGTCACAAAAGATTTCTCAATGAAGCTTTGATAATTATTGACATCGATAGATCACCAAGACGAAGAGATTTTAGAGTATTTTTTAAAAATTTAGAATAGATGAGACTTTGTTTTATTATCCACTTAGGCTTAATGATTTTTTAATAGATGAAACACATTTGAATTTTTTTTTGATTTTATTGTGTAAATAAGATAAAGCTTTTCATCTTTTAATTTATTATTTTCTATTCCACAATTCACATTCCACAATTCACATTTCATATTCTTTTTTAACAATTTAAATAGATAATTCAAATTTTTCTCATTTTTTGATGCAAAGATAAGCTTTTTAGGATTTTTTAGCTTTGTTATGATCAATATTCAAGAAAAAAAGTTCTTACAATTTATATTTATAAATAAATCAAGAAGTATTGCGCTTCTTTATTTCAGATCTTTACAGTGCGAGCTTTTGAGGAGTACTAACTGTGCAACATTGAAACATTTACATTTATAATGTTTTTCTCTCAGCATGGATGGGAAGCTGTGAGCTTTTTTTTGTTAACTCACAGGAGAAAAAGCTTCTATTGCTGCAAGAAACTTTTACTTTCTCTCTTCATCTCTTTTTGAGAAGATTGTTGTTGCTGTTACATTTATAATATTTTGCATCTACTATTTAATTTATGCTTCACGCTAAGTTAAGTTCACAGAAGCTCATCGTTGTTAAAAATAAATGAATTAAAGACCAATTTGTGTTAAACTTTTTCTATGAATATATGCATGAAAAGTAAGATTTTATAAACAACTTTTAAGTATCTGTTAGAGCGATTTTGATATTGCATATCATATTCTAGAAGTTCTCAGAATTCTTCCGTTTATTTTATGGTAAATTAACATTTTCTCTTTCATGTTTTCTTGAATTTCAAAGGTATTATCACAATCATTGGTTCATACCACGAGGTATTGTCACCGAAAATTTCTCAACACAAATAAACTTTGCTGTCAAATAAATTTAATTTTCTTTCTTGCAACAAACATTAAAACAAATTCCTATGAAAAAAATGTTTAGCATTACTCGCACCAAATGTCTACGGGGTGCTTTGATTTCCATTGTTTTCACAAGCAGTGCTTTATATCAAGCTTAAATGCAATTTTGCACAAACTGCGTATATGAAGCACGAGCTCCCATTTTGGTTTAATAAGATAGCAAAAATTTTGTTGACCAAATTTATCGATTTGAGGTATTTCAATTGTTTTAAAAATATAACATTTCACATTCATGTTTCAATAAAATTTAAATTGAACATTGATTTACTTCTTTCAAGTATTCTGAAACATCGAAGCATACATTCTTGTATCAAAGTGATTTCATATGATGGAATATTTTTGTCGTGATTTTCAATATATTTTGAATACCTTTTGATGGCTCGTTCAGCTTTTTCTGTATTGAATTTCTCAAATTCTTCCAAATCGTTTGAGATGAAGGTATCAAAGTCTTTGTCTTTCTCTAGAAGTTCTTCAAACAGTGGAAAATTGTTAACACAAGCGTCGCAACAGCAATTAAATTGATATCGATCAACTAATCCATTTCGTCTTTGTTGCAATGTATGAATTGAATGATGATAACTTTAATGAAGAATAAAAGACTTCGACATTATTTAATATTCTTAGAAGCTGGTAGATAAATATTTGATCAATATTAAATCATGAAAATGATCCCTTTTCTGTTTGTATTTCAGTTTTTAGGATGATAAAAGTTAAACTGTGCCCACGTACATGCATACTTACCCGTAGTTGTCAAATATTTGTTCACCTTTTTCTATATGACGTGCAACAATAACATAATTCAATCCATCCGAAGACAATCTGAATACATTTGGTAGACATGAATGATTTAAAAGTGATGCGAATGGAAAACTACCCACTCCGAATTGTTCATTACTTTGTTCCATTTTCTCAGCTTTTAATGAGTAAAGTTCATGAAAGTTTGATTCTGCAATTTGAATATGTTTAAACATAAAGTTCATAAAAAACTTTCCATTTTCATCGCTTCTTAAGATATTTTGCAGTGATGAATTTAAAATTAAATATTCATATAGAATTACGCAAACAATTGCTCGGCGGAAATTCTCAACCGTTGATCTTCTCTCTTCATTTGAACAAAGCGAACATAAAGTCATGAAAAGCTGTTGGTGATAGGTTTGATCCGATGAACTTTTATCAACATCAAATGCGGTAAAAGCGATGTCTTTGTGCTCTTTTAGGAAGTTTTTAAGTCTTTCGATGCCATCAAAGATAAATAAAGCTTCAATAAAAGTTCTCATTGATGCTCTTACAGCAACTGTGAAAAATTTTCCAATTCCTTCGAGATTCATGTCGCATTCGTATTTATGAAACTTTTTGTTTGCTTCATCCTTACAGTGTTGCGAACAAAACATTGCTATAAAAGGAAGTAAAAGTACTTGAATTGCAAGGGTTTCTTCATGTACATGTTTACTCGCTCACGTTTATGAGAAAAGTTTCGAGAAATTGTTAAAAATTCCCAGAAGCGACTGATTTGTATTTACTTCTGGTTGTAACCTACCTGATACGCAATGCTCACATGGAAGCAAGTTCAGGTTGAACTGACCGAGACAATTTGTACATCTTTTGAAAACTTGATCGGACAACAAAATGCCATTGAAATGTGGTTCAATAGCAATCACATTTCCAGCTTTCAATATGTTTGTGGTAACAACATGACGTCCAAACTCTTTATTTAGTTTCAATGACAAGCAATTAATAATGAAAGGATACTTGGGGTTCACTTTGTGAGTTAACTGAAGCAGTTTAGAAGTTTTTGGTTTAATACTATTGCTTGCTTTGCATTTTTTATCCCTTTCTTCAAGTTTTAATAACTTCTCGCTTGGATATTTATGGTGTTTGGCAAGCGTTATATTAGCATGACAAAGATGAGGTTCATCAATTTCGTAAAACACGGCCGAACGATTTGCAAAGGCAAGTCCCATATTTTCAGAATGAGCTTTCGAGAAGCAAATACTTTTGTTGTAAGCACATAAAGCACTGAAAAATTTTCGTTTTCGAAAGAAATCATTTCCTTTTTCACGATATTGTTGAGCTAAGTCATCACATTTGTCGATTTTCACAAGATTGTAAGCTTCGTAGTTTGGAAATAATTTATATCCACTTAACAAGTTTCTTATACGAACAAAGATATCGTCGTCAATTTCTAACTTTATATCTAGTGCGGGATTGCTACTTAATTTTGCAAGAATCAAATCAACAATATCGTAAATATTCATTGTTCTTTGGATACTTTTTCATTATAACTTAATCCAATCACAGAGTCACCCTTTTGACCTTGAATTGCTTTGATCGATTTTCTTATCACGTTTTAATTATAATTGACTGGTTGTTTTAACGAAACTACTTCCCAACTTTTTTATGAAATTAGATCAATTTGATAAGACATAAACTTCCAGTTAACTGGGTTAGTGTTAATTTTCTTTACGACTTTTCAAACGAAAACTTTTCTTGATCTTTTTAGATAGATATGGTTAATACCGCTTTTTTCGCTCAACTAAATAAACATTTTCGCTCACACCTTTTCACTCTACGAATAGATTTTATTTTTATATTTTTCTCTAATTTTCTATACACTAACATTCATTGTGAAATGCGTAAAATCATAATCGTTAGAAATGTTTCGTTGTTTTAAATACATTGTGACATCATTGCTTAGGAAAATTGAAATGTATGTGGAAAATTTTTGTTACCAACATATTTTCTTATATAAAATAAAATTAATGCTTATGTTTTTACTAATTAGCTAGTTAGTTAAAGTTAACTTACAACTTATCATCAAAATTATCTTTATGTACAGAAAAAAGTTTTCCTTTCTTAAAATACTTTCTTAGAGCAATTATTTTTCAAGCATAATTTCGAGAAAATTTTGCATAAACTATTTATTTATATTCAAGAAATAATAAGAAGCATGATCAATTCTTATTTAAATTTAAATTTATTTATGGAAAATTGAATCTTTAATATCTGCGGTTCACATTTCTTCGAGGTTTTCCTCTCATGTTTTTTTTAATGTTAGCTATGTACACAAGTTCTCCCTCATGGTACTCAATATTGTTTAGGTTCAATGTTTAAACTTCGAAGTGCTTCATGAACAATTCAAGATTGTTCAAAGAGAAAAGTTCTTTCAAGTCATGCCATATGAGACTCTTGCAAAATTTAAATTTATTCAATAAAATATTATTCGGGACAATTTTTATATCGATAATGGAAAAAATTGTTTTCAAAATTATAATAATAAAAAACTCTGGAGGCGTCGTGTCAACGTTTTGTCAATAACAGAGACCTTAAAAAACCTCGTGTTATCCTTATTTCTCAACGTTAATATTTATTCACGAATAAATGACATCACTTTGATCTTTTTATAATTTTATAAACATCTGGAACCTTAGAAATTTGATTTTTATTTCTTTTTATTTTATTGTGAAAACATTTACAAATTATCGCTAAGAGAAATACAAAACGGAGAGACCAATGACATCTGTATAAATATTAAAAAGTTACAAATTGTGTATGAAACAATGTTTCGTGTAGAATTTCTTAAAGTCAACCAAAAGCCTCATTGCATTTTCAATTTCGTGTTCATTTCACCGGCATTTTTGATGATGTACCGCTTTAAGGTAAACTTTATCAAAATTGTTAAAAGTATGAAGAAGCACAGCACATCAAAGGAATAATATTGGAAGAATCTGATTGGAAATTAAATTAAGAATTGTAAGATAAATATTCAATTTCCTGAAATGTTAAAGATTGAAATGAATTGATTACCCCATGTATCTCCCTGGTGTTTGCAAATGATAAGCACCTTCATGTCTGATAACATATTCTGTCCAATAAATCGCTGTCTCTAGAGGCGATGTTTTCTGATCGCGTAATAATGACTGTCGATATCTACAGAAGTGAATAAATTCAATTAAATTATAATCAATCATTCGCTTTTCATGTTGTCTACATTACTTTGCTTCTCTTCTGTATTTTTTATCATGTATCACTGTATGGACTGCTTTAAATAATTTTTCGGATGTCAGTGTTTCCAAATGCAATTTAAGAGCTAATAGGAAACATAAATGAGATCATTTCCAGACAACTTTTCTTTCAAAATATTACCATAGCCATCGGCTTTTGCTTTTTCTGAATTAGAATCGTGGTCACAAAAAACAGGCATAACAACTGCCGGAACTCCGTGGTAAATTGTCTCATATAAGCTAAGAAGACCGCCGTGGGTGATAAAAGCTCTCAACTTTTTGTGTCCCAAAATGTCTTGTTGCGGAAGCCAACGTGAAATTTTGACATTAGACGGTAGATCATTTTGACTGATGGCTGATTCATATTTCCATAAAACACGGTAAGGTAATTTGGCGAATGTGTTCACGAGTAATTGACGCAAATTTTCCGGCATATTAGCGGCCTTCACGCTTGAACCCATGCTAACATACACAAAACCTGTTTCACCAGATCCGTTGATAAAATCTTCCAAATCCTGATTGAAAAATATTCTTTTATATTTTATTACACAATAGAAGAAATTCTTATGGAAAATCTTACATTTGGAAGAGGTTGTGCTGGCTTACAATGTATGCACGCAATCTCTGCAACGTTTGGCATAAACGGACGAGGATAACTCACGCTGAAATGTGAGTTTTGCAAAATAAAGCTCACATTCTTTGATAACTCGTAAAGAGGTGGAATTTCATCTCCTAGATGTTTACGAACCACATTTTGAAGTAATCCAACTGTCACCTTTATGGTTGGTTGTTAAATACAAAAGAAATTTATTCAGAAAATGAAAACCTTCAGTGTCTCTTGTTGTGTCTATAATTATCTCAAAAATGTTTTGTATGTAAAAACGCTTCTTAATATTGTCGAGATTATAAAAGTGTTGATGAAAGTAAGAATCATACCATATGCATAATTTGTAGAAGAACTGACACTCCAGAGTTCAAAACTCGTTGGAAGAAGTTCATGTCATCTGTGAGAGCTTGAGTGAAGTGAGGCGTAATAGAATATGGTGCTGGTGACCCCGACAACGACGTTGAACCAGTGTAATAGCCAACAGTGTTTATATACATAAATGGAACTTTATATTTATATTGCAAGCCTAAAGCACATTCCGGAAATGCGCCGTCTAATATCAATAAATTAAATTTAGAATTCATCAAATCTTTGGTTTCATGGTCATCAAGTAAAGCATCACATGACTGAAAGCGATAAAAATTATTTTTGGATATCGAAAATTTGGATACTTAATGATCGCATTACATACTTCGATTGGATATCGCATTATGTCAAGTAAAGGCACAGGAAGCTGATTTCTCATTCGACGACCTGGAAAAAGAAAATTTATTTAGTTTTCTAGGAATTTTAGATTGTTTACCTAATAAATCCCAGTTCGTATAATTTTGAATGTATTGCACAAAGCCTGTGGGTGTAATTTCGACTAAACCGTTGATATGAAAATCAGCCGGAAAACCACTCAGGAATGTAATGTTGTGGCCGCTAGAAGTTTCAAAAGAATTTTTGCTTAAATATTAATAAACTCGCAATTGTGAACTTTTACGGAATCTTTTCTTACTTTCTCGTATTAATTATTGAAAATTTTCAAGTTTTTGTTGGTCAAATTTCTCAACATGAATAAATAAATTTCAAATTTGTCTAAAGAAGTTTCTTAAAGTTTTGATTTATGAGTTGAAACTTTTCACTTTAAGTGTTTTTTAACATTCATAAATTGGATTATGAGCTTAAATATGAGTGATGATACTTACCGACTAATTAATCCTCTTGCAAGCTCCCAGAAAGGGATTTTATGCGATTTTGTTCCACCCATGGTAACCTGAAAAATATGGATTTAGATTTATTTAATTAAAGTTTAATTCCATTAATGCATACCATGAGAATATTTTCACTAGCACATTGTGTTAATCCTGATGCTATGATGAAAATCGTAATGAGATATTTCTGATAACGATGATCCATGGATTTCATTTTGTTTGAAGATCTGGAAGAAAATTGTTTAACTTTTTAATCTCTTGAGCAACATTTCATGATTTATTGAGTAGAATTTAAGCTACATTTCCAACTCTTCTCGTCATGATCACTAACGTTTAATCACTCAGTACTTATTGAATATATTCATCATTTAATATCGACATAAACAGTTTAGCACACTTCATGTAATATTTGAGAAAATGTTAGCATAGTCAGTTGGATACAACAAGACTTTGCTACTCTAAATTGCTATAAATAAAGCATTTTGTAAAGAATGTTAAGTCAGTTGATTTTTTACTTGCTAATAATTTTTTTACGACTAAAATTGTGTTCATGAAGCAACACACGAAATGACTTGAAACTTTACTTAACATCTTAGACAAAAAATAGCAAACAGGAAATGTTTTCCTTTCAAATATTTATTTGTACGGCATCTAAATATATTTGTAAAATGTTTTAAGCTTTATAATATGAAAGCTATTTTAAGAAGAGAAATAAAAGTTTAAAAGTCTCGTGATACAAAAACATTGCTGGGTGTTGGTGAAAAACATTTCAGCAAGGTTAACAACTTTTTGTGGTTTTTTGCTCGTTTTGACAGCGAGCGCATCGAATGCATCACAATATAAAATGCAATGAAAATTTTTATGACCTAAAGGCCCTTTTAAGGAACGCTCATAAAAGTCCAATTTATGTCAACTTGCTTATCAACTTTACAATGTTAAATGAAAACCTACGTTTCGGGTACATTCTGACAGTTGAAGGTCAGTCATGAAATATAAATAAATAACTGCTATTCATTTAAATCATACACAGTGTTGACTTCAACAATTTGCGACAAAATGATTATTGACTCATCGACGTCTGTGCCGGTACTCTTCACAATGTCTTTTGTTGTTGTTCAACAAATCGTGCGATTCAAACGAAAAACAGTCTTTAACGTGTGCCGCGCAGAACTGATTTCTTTTTTCGCGGCTTTATTTCTCTCTTTCTTTCTCTCTTTGTTTATTTACGTTTTCATTGCCTTCATGAGTCCATAAACTCATATAAACTTACAGAAGAGAAATTGCACAACAACAGGGCTTGAAGCATAATTGAAAATTACCTAATTATGTAATTCGCATGACTCTGTGTAGATTTATTTATTTAAATGAGACAAAAGACTGCGAATACAAATTACAAATGATTTAATTTGAGCAGCGTGAAATAAGAAAATCGCGATGATGAAAATTTTTATTCGACGTCTTCATTTTATCACCAGTGCAAATTTCATTTTAATAAGAAAAATAATCTCTACAACTTGTTTCTGTTGGAATTGAAATAAAGAATATTAGGATAAACAAACTGAAACAACAAAGATTTTTTCCATTTTTAACATAAGTTACGCGTAATGAATTCAAAGCGAGTGAATTTATTGCGTGATTTTCTTATTAAAAAATTTCCACGCTGTCTCTTGAGATGTTAAAAATCTTTCTTAAGTCACGATACTCTTCAGTAGTAGCCTTGTAATTGGATTTGTTACTTGATATTGAAATACAAGCTGACAACATTAATAATGGATTTTTTGTTGTCTTTGCTCAAATTATTAAATCTCAACGTTGATTTGCTTTTGTTTTGGATTCCTTAACGAAATTTCGTAATGAATTGTTTGTTTCTTCTAAGCTGTCGCAAATTTATTAGATAATTCGATACAATTTTGCAAGGGAACTTAACAATGAGAAATTACACTGAGATGAATTGAAAAATTAAACGTTAAAGTGAATTTTGTGAATATGTAGTCATCAACCTTCAAATAAAAGATCAACCGGTATCCATTTTCAACAGTGATGAAATGAATCAGACAAACAAAATTATTGCACAAAATTTTGGAAATTTTTCTCTTTTCATATGGACACGTTGAACTTGAAATTTGAATAGTCTTCGTTATGTTTTTGTTGTCGTAAAGTTAAGTAATAAATGTTTTGGAAAATAACTAACGGCATTAAATATCAAGTTAATGAAACTTGAAGAGAATCAAACTTGTCACGAGAATTTTGAGATTATTGTAGCAGAACAAGTAGAACTCTGAAAGTAAATTGTTCAACTTGACTTTCTTCTCAAACGAAGCTTAACATTTGATCAATGATTTTTGATTGAGGTTTCGTTGACAAATGTTTGTTACTTCAATCATTTCATGTAACTCAACAGAGCTTTAAGGGAACAGGTAAGAGAAGTATTTTCCTTCTACTGCCAGAGGAATGTTTTTGATGCGAGTGACCTTCGTTTGTTGATAACCATGATGAGTTTATAACGAAATTGTTAAATTGGCTTTTTATATACAAATTTTCTTTGTCAAGATTGGGATTTTCTGTATGTTTTGTTTTTTAACGAACAAGGTTGAAAATTACGACAACGACAACAATTCGAAGGTTTCGTTGAAAGTTGAAAAGAACAGAAAGAAGCCAAACCAATATTTTATTCAGAAGCTTCGAGGGGGTTTTTCAATAGAAAGTTGCAGAATTTGGATTTCTTCTGCTCAACTGTTCAACGACCTTGATTCTTAAAACGTTTTATTCAGCAAACTGGTGCAGCTTCAAACACGTATTAAAGGTACAAGTGCCTTTTAAACTTGTAATTATGTTCTTGTTGTTATTTTTAAACCACTTGACACAATATTAGATTTTAATCGAACGCATTAGCTAGAATTAAAACAACATGCTTAGCTCTATCACGTTATATTGGTGGATTGAAAATTACTTGTGCAGTACAAAAACTTCATGAAGTTTATGTTAATTTCGTCTGCATATTAAAAAGCTTAATTATTTTTTTTCTTTTTTTTCCTTTTTGCAGATTAAATGTGCGAAACTTTATGCATGTGTTTAATAAGTCAACTAAATGCAGGTCAAAAAAAAGCTCCTTTCGATTTCTTATTTACATTGTTTGCTTAATTACAAGGAAGTTTAAATTTTAGATTGATGTAGGAAAACATAACGGAATGAAACGGCGAAACAAATCAAAATTAATTTATTTTAAGATTTCAACAGCAGCTACATTCAAGTTCAATGTGATTTTGTCAAATGGTTGGCCAAATGTATGTAAATAAGAGAGATTATTTTTTGTACCAACATTCATCTGAATATTAAGTAGAAACCTTGAGACGAGACAAGCAAGAAATCGATACGATCAACCATCGAAAATTTCGTTTTCAACGCGACTGTGTCACTGGCAGTGGACATTTTTAAGTCTCTCTGCTTTTATTGAGTACATAAAAATTTATGCAGAAAGAAGAGATGAAAACTATTAAGGAATTGATCACGTCATGTGTTAGCGCAGTCATAATGTATATGATGTAACAATTTTATATTTCTTTTTTTAAATGTTCAATAAATTGCATAAATAACCATATGAGTGTTTACTATACTAGACGCTACTTAACAGCAACTTAAACTAACTTTAATAGTCTCAATGCGATTTCATCAAAAAGGAAAAAACGTAAAATATTTTGTTGCAAAATTGAATATTTGAGGTTTCTTCTTATGCGATTAAAGTGATTTAATTTGAGTTCATTTCACTTTATATCATCAGCTTCTAATTATCGATAAAAGTTTCATAACGTCTATTGAAGTTAAAATATGTTTAATTGAAAGTGAAAAAATATCATTTCAATTTTAGCCCGCGTAATTGTGATCAACGTCAAAAATTATGATTAATTTTTTTCTAATTGGTACATGACAAGTCTACTCCTAATTTTAACGTCAATCTTGTATATTTTGCGCAATGAACTAAAGTAAAAGCTCTTTGATGAACAATTTGACTCAGAAAAATAACGAAATTTAAGCACATCCCGCGGTGTTTTATAACATGACTATTAAATTACCTAATTATATTGTTTTTTTTTAGCACGGAGCACCATAAAATTGTGTGTTTTGGATGATTTATTAATCATCATTTCTTTCAACTTTGCAAACTTGCTTCATATTTCTATCTCATCGAGTTTTGTCAAACGCATAGTGTTCATTCAGTTTTAAGATTGAATAATTCACAGCTTGATGATTGTTTACAAACAGTTCAAGTTATAAATTTTATCACGACTTTATGAATGCACGAAAAATCAGAACTTCATTGAAAAACATAAAATGATGAACAGTACAATTGAATGGTTTTGGCTTCTTTAACAGATGAAAAGTTTCAATCGCTTATCAATGAAGTTTTTCATGCGAAGTAAATAAGTAAAAGCATCCACTTGCTGTTTGCTACTTTGAATCGAATCGCCAATCGTAGAAAATTATTATATTTTTCACTTTTTATTTTATTTTCGGTTCCCATCAAGCAATGCAAAGAAAAAAAAGAGCGAGCAAACAAGCAATGTTAATAACTTGTTGCCTCTCTTCAGTGTTCACCACTTTCACTCCGAAACATTACGTTGATTATTGAAATAAAAATAAATGCATGAATATATTGATTGTCTTCGTATTTCTTGTATCTCTTCGTTTCGATGTTGATCTTAGCCCTGAAAACAAAGATCGAGTGAAATGAGATACATATAAGAAGTGCATCGATTGATGCACATAAAATTTTATTTTTACATGGAAAATAATCGCCAACATTACTTACAAACTGGTTTCTCAATGCACACACGTTGAATAATAATTTTTTTTGTTTTCAATTTTTAAAACTGATTTACTTAAATATAACAAATTTAGAGGCGAATGTTTATTAATAACTTTCTCAAATAATAAAGATAATAAAAAGCACCGAAGTAGTCTTGTTGTAACCAGAAGTCACGAAAACTGGTAAATGACTTCACATTTAAATCACTTTTTTTTTAGTTTCGCGCAATTTTATGGTTCAGAAAATTTAGTCGCCAATGGAAGCTTTCCGTTTGTTAAATGATTTCTACTTTTATTTTGGAAAATTACTGATGACAATGATGATAACTTTTTATAATGATGAATGTTGTGATAGTATCAATACACTGAATATTTGATTTCCAAATGATTCAAATTACGAAACTTTAAATAATTATTCCAGTTTTTCTTCCGTCAAATTAAAATAAAATTAAAAAACAAAACTTTAATTTTTTTTGCACCTTTTGTGAATATTTCTGATCTTCACGCTTTTCCCGAATTAATTTTTCTTCTTTGTTTTAAAACGGAATTTATTTTGGACTTTCATGCAGCGCTGTTCAAATTAAACTGCGCGCTTAACAACTCTTAAAATTTAAACTGAAAATATTTCGATCAAGTTTTTTTCTTCCACAACTCTCTCGATTTTATTTTTGAGTCATAATTTCACGAGGAAAAAAAGCTCTACAGACCATGCTGCAATATTAAAGTGACGGGTATAAAGAAAGAAAAAAATATTCACGCCGTTTCATGTTTACCACCATCGAAGCGCTTCTTTTCGCTTAAAATACTCAAGAGAGTGTTAATTTACTTTTAAAGCAGAATCACTCAAATGTAAGAGTGACACGTGCGGGAATATCGTGATGTAAACATTTTGGCTCCCATAGCATTCTAGGAAATAAAAATATAAAGGAAATTCCAAGTACCTACTTGTTTATTACCTTTTAACAAATCACTCAAGAGATATGTAAAGAAACTCAAAAGCTTTGCTTCAATTTTACAAACAATTTAATTTCAATGGCTTGAATTCTTCACCTACATGGTTTAAGATTAATGATTTATATGATAAGCTGGGATCACCTTTGTCAGATATCGAAAAAAAACAACAACTGGGTCAAGACGAGCTAGAAACTTGAACAGCATTGTTACGGGTATTACCAACGATCATGGCACCAACTATTAAACTACTTTTACATTAATTATTCAGAGCTTGAAATGAAAAGGAAGAAAACATCCTAAGACAAGATTATAAAGCGTAGCTGTTTCAGTTTTTGTAGTCTACATAAGCATAGGTTGACGAAGTGGTCAACAAGATTTGTTAATTGTGACGTCAACACATTGGCATCTAAGTGGACGCATAATTATTTCAAAATACTGATTGACATTGATCAAATGAGTTTAAATGTTCTCTAAAACGATCTGAAACATTAAACAATAGCGGAAGAAAACGGACTAGATAATTGCTTCTTGTCTCGATGGCTAGAAATCAGATTAAGGGAGAAAAAAATTCTTGATTTTGTTTGGCGTGAGTTAAAGCGAATTTTCTTAGGATTTTATTCTACATACAAGCTTATACATAAATTAGATATTCGAACGAAGCAAATTACACTTAAACCTTTAATTTTTGTGCTATGATAATTAAATTCAAATATGTGCATTATCGTACTTGAGTAAATTTAAGTAAATATTTTTCCAACGTCGTAATATCGAATGATTTTCACATCAATGTCAAATTAACTTTAAATCTCTTCAATTAACAAATGGAAATTCCAAAGAAAAAGATTTTTAATTGAAGAGTGTAAGAATGTTTTGTTTGTTCATTTGCCGTCACTTTACTTGACAGCTTCCGATACTCCAACACTATAAGATCTTACGTTGTTGGCAATATTCTTGTTTACTTTGTCGTCGTCGTCGATTGCCGACGTCGCTGATGATACTGTCGTTGGTGATTGTTGTTTTTGCTGCTGCTGTTGTTGGTAAAGCATGAATCCTGAAAGCAACATTCCAGCTGTGCCACAAACAATTCCCATCCACTTCACAACAAAATTAAACTTGAGCCCTCTGAACATTTTTTAAGTATAGAAGTCATCAAAAAGAAATAAGTATTAGATAGCGATTTAAACATCAATCAAAGACATTGAAGAGAATTAAATCTTACAAGAACAATTGATATTTAAGAATATTTGTATAGGTTTTATTCAATTGAACGCTTTCCTCGAGCCAAAGCAACGGCAACAAAACTTTTGGAAGTTTGCTCATCATTTCAAAGTCTTCAATAGGTTCAATTGCAAGGTTGAGTTGGAATCGTTTATAGCCTTCAAAAATTGTTCCTGAAATCTTTTTCAAAAATATTCAATCTTTTGCGTCAATATTAAATCCGGAAATTTCGACTTTGCAGATGTTCGTCTCAGAAGGAGAAGAACAAGACGTAATTTTCATGAATATTATTCAGATTTGTAATTACCCCTTCAATATTGACAAACACATCATGAATGGTTCGGTTGGGATTCAATCCTCCAACATTTTCTAAAAGTTTTGGATCAGTGTCAAGGAAATGTGGCTTAGAACCTGTGATTATGTAAACAACAAGTTGAAGAATTAGTAATCAGATAAGTGGAAGTTTCCTTTTACATTTCACAAACCATAAACTGGAACTCCAACGCATGGCATTAAGTCAATAGTACCTTTAGGTGGGCAATCATCTGGAGGGTCATAACAAAAGCAATGCTTTTCAGGTTCATTCTTTTGATGATGTTGAAAAGGAACGTTTTAGGCTTTTTTTCACTTTTTCTGTTTTAATCTTTTTTTTTACCTTAAAATCTCCGAAATCTAACGAATAAAGCCAAGTGGGCATTCCAGCGTAGGACGATGGTTCTAGATAATGGGCTCGTAACGACATGCATATATCTGGCGTGAATGTCCACAATCCCATGTCTTGTGTCATGAAAGGAGGGAAAAGTGTGCTGTCAGTTCCAATGTTTTTGTTACATTCATCCCCATCCCAGACAGATTGCATGCTGTTTAGAAGAAAAGACAAATACTTATCATAGCACCATGAATGAATGAGTGAGTGAATGTATTTATATCTTTCCTTTCTCCATTGAATGTTTGAATTTGTCCTAATTCGCTGATATTTCTGACCCCCCGAAGTACATGAAACCGTCCAAAGCTTGTGTCATTTTTCTGAAGATGACAAATGAGATGACTTAAGATGCTTTTTTAAATGTTTTCATTTCACTTACACTGCCGAAAATCGAAATGGAGAGAGTTGTTTCGTCAATTTCTTTTAACCCTTGGGCTTCTGATTTTATTGCTGAACACACAGCATCGACAGTGAAATCATCGCCTTTACATTCGAATTTTAAGCCATCAAAAAGGATATCCATGACACGTGCTCGCATGAAAACTGAGTCTGGGTTCTTAAATATACTCATCAATGCTTTTGTCACCATAGGCAACATGGCTTCTCGATCCCTTTTCACAGCCATCAATCCTCCAAGCAAAACCAAGTTTGAATACTGAACTATTTCATTTCCAGTTAGTCCATTTGATAACTCGGGACGAAATATGAATCTATTCTTAAAATCATATGTCAAAGTATCTTCAACGACATCTTCCTCCCAGTTTTCACGTAATTTCCATTCTCTGTTGAAAGCGTCAATCAAAAAGTTTCTTTCTTTATCTATTTATAAACAAATAATTAAATACTGACTCGAAGACATAAGGTCCGATGTCAGCAACAATAGGCTTTTCTCCTCTCATTATAGCGTCAGGGTTTGTTATGTTGAAAACATGTATTTTGAAAACCAGTGGGAAAGGAATTACATCAAACATCGTTCGCATTAGGGAACCCTTTTTAAGTTGCATTTTCTGTAATTGTTTTAAGTTTTTTATATCTCAGCTTTCTTAATTCTTCAAATTTTCTTACCAATTTCAGTACAAATCTTAAAATTGGGGGAAACAAACCATATGAGAAGATTAACGCACCCACGAGGGAAAGCGACGATATTAAAGCTATTTTCTTAAAATTAAGATTATTAAGTTTTTCTTTATCAAATTTCATTTCGACTGAATTTTATAGCTAAATCTAAATTAATGGATAATTAAGAAGATTAACTTAAATGTTGTTGGGTAATTAGTTTATCTTAAGTCGTCCACTGAAGAGAAATTAAAAGTTTTGCTTTCTCATTAAAACTTTCTTTGATTTTCTCATAAAACGCGATCCTTAAAATTTAAAATTGTACAGAAAATTAATAAAGTCTGCTTAATCAATTAGCACAAACAATGTTTTTCTATAAAATTTAATAAAAAGTTTTCTTTTCTTTATTTTCTTTCTTTTGTTGAATTTAGAACCATCAAGTTTAAACTGTTTGGGAAAACTGAAAATTGAAATTGCGAAATATCATTTGAATTGCAGTCCGACTATTTTATTGCAAGGTTATTTAACTTCTAATTGCTACTCATAAATTCACCCCACAATTATTTTCATTTCAATATGACTCGTGAAAATTTTCCCATATCGAAAATAACAACAAATCTGAAAATGTGAAATATAATCAAATACCTAATTAATAATAAATACTTTAGACTTATCAAGATACTTAAGCTGTAACAAAATTTAATTATAATGTTCACAATGTCAAGACAAATACAAAGAAAATTTTCATTAATAAATAGCTTAAGTTTTGTGATACATAATAACATCTAAATTAAGAGTAATAATTATGTTCCTTAAAAGTTATGCTTCTGGCACAAGAAGAATAAAATTTTGATGTCTAATTAATTAATAATTCTTCAGAAGGTTGGATAAAATTAAACAGAATGACACGTTTTGTTGTGTACTTACTCATCGCTACATGCATAAGGGGTTATCCATGGACAGTTATCGGTGAAGTTAAAAACATTTGCTATGAACCACTGACAAATATCAACAGCAGTCAACTTCTTCTAATGAACGTCCCCCGTTTACTTCTAGAATTCCAACCTTTGTTTGTTGATAGAAATTCCTTCAAACTGTGTTGCCTGGGAATTCAGCAAATGGCAAAGTTATGAATGATTGACTCCGAAAAATTTAAAAAAAGCAAAACTGTTTTCAACATTGATTTCATGAATTTTTGATACAAAAAGAACGTCGCGATTTCCTTGATATTCCTTGAAAGTTTTCATGAAATCTTCAAACTTCTGGCTACAATGTTTATCTGCATAATTGAAGATAAATTCCCCATTTCCATTTCAAAAAAGACAAGATCTTGTGACAAGTTGAGAGGACAGATTTCGTAGTCAGAATGTCAGATGTGTAAAAATAATTTTTAAAAATTATCTAAATTAATTTCATTCCGCTTACTTATTAGTCACAAATCCCATCTCTTAATTCCAAAGATATTTTAATAAATATAAAGCTTTCTTAACTTAATCAGTACAAGGAGTATGATTGAAATGATCCTTAAATCTGCCGTCATCTCAAAATCGAGCCAAAATAAATCTCTGATAAAAATCCGTAGGTGAACTGAAAATCGTTCAATAATAACTTTTTAAAAGATTATTACTGACGTCAATTATTAAAACATTTTTGTTTCAAATTTTCTAAAAATTAAGAGTGAATAACTTTTCCAAATGGGTTTGACTTTTATTGGAGAAGTATCTGAAGGAAAAGAAGATTTTGCTGGGAGTGGAATGATGAATAATGCAGAAGCGAAGATGCTTCTATCAAAGTAACAGCAATTAAAGTCAATCATTTCATAACTAAAACTTATTAACTGGATAGTCGATTACTTTGTTTGTATTGGCGATCATTGTAATCATGAATTTAGGATGAAGATTTCCTTAGCTTAAATGAAAGCTAACTTTACATTTGTCATTTCCAACTTTCATCATAAATTTTTCCTTTTTGGTGTATTTAGATTTGGAGTTTGTGGATCATCACAACACGGAGAATTTGTAACGATTTACCATTCATTTCTCATTCACAACATCATCATGCTTCACTGCCTTTACATACTTATTTCAATTCATCTCGATGCTTTTTATCATAAATCTGTAACGTAAAAACTTGGCGTTCGCGTTGCAATCTCGTATCCAGTAACTGAAAGCATCAGTAAGATGTTATTTACATACAAATTGTTCAAAAGATTTAAAAAGTTCATATTGCAAGCCTTGTCAGTTAATATTAAAAAAGATTTATGAAAAAACTTCTTTAATGCGCTTATAACATCGAAAAGAATATAAAACTGAACATCAACAATGTTCAACATTGTTCGTTGCAAATTTCCGGAACCAAACTAGATTAAATGGTAGCGTGGGAGTGTTTCATTGTTTAAAGTTTCGTTATTCAATTACTCCATGAAAATATCTTCATTGAAAGTTTAGCCACTAGCAGTGATTTAATTTAGTATGATTTCGATGAAGAAACTTGTAAATGAGCATGTAAAGCAAATTTGTTGTTTCAGATGGATTTGAAATATTTTTTTAATTAAAATCCTATTTGTTGTTGTTTAGTTGTTTGTTTTAGGCCTTCCGTTTTCCGGTTAGTCATGAAATCATATTAAATTCATGTGGATCAACCAATTTTATTACTATATTCCATCATTATAACTTAGACAGAATTAAATATTCGTGAAACTTACTTTGCCCGTTTGAATTTTTTATTCCAGACTCTGAAATTTAAATATTTATTCCCTTAAAAGCAAAGAGGAGTATTTAAAAGTTGTTTTTGCTTATTAAAAATTCATGGAATAGAGTAAGTAAGGAATTTATTTTTAGCTGAAAGTACTTTGAACATTTTTCAAATTTTCTTAACTTGGAAATTTCACTTCTGAAGTCTTTCTGAAATTGTTCATTTTGTACTTGAACTTGCACTTCCACTTACTTCACACTTTTTAATTCAATTTTTTGTTGCCTTGAAACTTCAGGACTTCAAGCAAAAACTTTCTGAAAGTAAACATCATAAATTTTAGCATAATTAAAGCATAAAAAGATTTTCTTTTCATTTTTTTCTCGACTTTTTTTATTTTTCATTATTTTTCATCTTTTCTTTACTGCACTTTTCTTTTTTGCATACAATAATGCTTACGCTGTTAGATTCTGTTTTATTCATTTAGTTTTATGCTTCCTATTACATTTCTCATTGTATTCGTTTTAATTAGTTTTTTCTTTTTTTGTAGTTTAAGAATTTGTAACCATTCTTAGATAGTAATCTGAACATGTTTTTTAACAATCATGCATGTTTATTGTGAAGTGATACAATTAATTAATTAGAAATTAAACTGCAAAATAATTTAATACAAAAAAAGATTTCTTGATGTTTATCTGATGTACGCAGAAGCGTTGCGATATTTTTTTCATTATAACATTGATTGGGTTCTCCAATTGCCGCTTTTATGCACATCTCAAAGCTCAAATTGATATTATATTGTCTTCTATATTAAATCAATGAGAAACAATGCTTGTTAAAGAAAATTGTTCAACGTCAAAGAAAGTGATTTTATGTTTCATGTCACTCCTTTTTAAATTGATGGAAACATTTGGCCTTGATTTCCACAGAAGCGATAGACAATGTCAATGTGAAAGAAAATCGATATGAATGTGTTTATTGTGTTACTTTATCTTTGTCTCATTTAATAAGAAATTCTTTCAATCACACATTGCGTAACAGATTTCTTGTCTGATATAAGAAATGAATGAAAAATAAAAGAACAATAAGAACAGACTGAGCTATAAGAAACATAAATAATTAAAGTTTAGTATCGTTCTTCATAATGTCACAAGCTCTAATGAATTTTTGATTTATTTTTTCGTTTTTGCTGTCGGTTTTCTAAGACTCAAATATGTTTTGAATATGTGTTATATTTAATATGTATTCTTCCTTCTTACACTCTTTCCTTTTTTTGACTTTCCAATTACACATAATTTAGTTTACTTCCTTAATCATTTGTTTACACTTCTCAAAAGCAAAAGCTTCAATATAGGTTGTTTGTTTGTTTATTATCTTTATCTTTATTATATATTTTTATGTAGTTTATTTATTAATAAGATTTCTCGCTCATCGTATGGTTCAAAGTGAGTTCAAGAGCAGATGTTTACTTATAAGCTGATGTATAGTTGGTTCTCTTAAGAGAAATCCTTTGAGCTTCTCTATTAAGTTCTAAGAAAAAAATGGGATGCCATGTATTAATTGTCGGCCCTGCTTGTTTAAGATTGAATACTTTATGCTCTGTTCTTGAACATCATCTTCAATAACCATTCGTTCAATCAATCTTTGACTCTCGATCTTTTCATTCGCCCCTATTCTCAACATTTAATAATTATCTGTGTGTGTTTTTTTTTTTTATTATCTTAACATATTTATTAACTTTACATCTTCATTAACTTAAACTTCTTTGTTGATTCTTGATCCACATCCAACATTCTTCGTCATATTTTTTAGTGTTTATTAATTTTACTGATTAGAGGGAGAAACGTGAGTGATTTCAAATAATAAAGATTAAATATATTTAAATTTAATATTTATGTTATCTTTGAAACAGCAACATAAAAGTTTTGTAAAGTTTTACTGGGTTTGATGTTGTTGATATTTCTTCTTTTTGTTTAGACTTTGAATTCGATTGCAATGTGGTGCAGACATAAAAACTTTTTCTTTTTTTGGTTTCATTTAAATTTTACAGATCCTGTTGAAAAAGAAAAGCGGTGGGTTGAAAGAAATTCCAAACTGCTTTACTTCTATTTTCGTTTTTTTTTTTAATTTGAATTCAAACCACCAGCGCATAATTTCAATTCCACTTCAATAAATATGTTGACATAAAATTCGTTATAAATAAAAGAAAACTTGGTTGGCATTCTTGTAGTAAGAGATTGAAGATTTCAAACGTTTAGAATGTGGTAGAAGTTTTCTTAGAAGGTAAACACAAAATTCGTCCTTTAACAATCGAATTCAAAGATTTCATACCAAAAGTTGTTGTTAAAACGCAAGAAAGAAGAAAATATGATGTTTTTATTTTGAGATCGTAATCTTGAACGTCAAATGTAATTTTTATTTATTTGAATGTAAAGTAATAAGAATGAAAGACGATATTTTCTTCTTCTACTTGCTGATGTTTCTAAACTTTAATGACTTAAAAAAAATTCTTTTAATTCGATACCCACTTGCATATATCTTTCGTTATGTACAACTCATTAAGAATTGCAATTTGATCAGATATATTTACAATGAAAAGCAAAAGAGAAATGAAAATAATATTGAATCATTTACATTTTATAACTAATCTTGATATCTCATTAAAATGTACAGCGAATTGATTTTTAATGAATTCGACAATAATATTTATGCAACAAAATATTTTAATTCACGTTTTATTTAGTACCTAAGTATGATTTTATTTCAATTTCATTTTCTTATCATTTTTGTCGTGATTTTTATTTCATTTCTTTACTTCTACATCTTGTAAGTTTGTTTCATCAAACTGAGTTTTTTTATCATTCATTCATTGGACATCTACTTAATGATTAAGTTCTACATCGTTTAATAAACATTTTTATCATTTTTTTGTGTAATATTTTTTAGCTTTATTATCTTTCGATGACTATCTAAGGATTTATGACATCACCACAACGAAATACATTAATTTCTTGCTTTCATCTTTTGGTCATTCACAGAGATAGATCACCCGTGACTACAACAGAAAGGATGTTAAAGAGAGAGGGGCGCGCGTTGTGATGTCTACAACTATTACATTAAGTATTAAGAAAAGTTGCATCATAACAATGACTCACTTGTTCCATTAAATTTGAATAATTAACCACAAAAACGAACCAAGGATGATAGTCGCTTTTAAGGAAAAACAAGTCAGTTTTAATTATTATTATTATTGCGTGATATTTAAGAGAAGGAATTTATTTAACGCGTCAATGGAATCAAAATCTCTCAATTAAAAAACAAAGAAAAAGGTCAAAATTGTAATTATCGCGTACTCAGCTTTACCAATTGAATTCAAAAGTCCATCATGTCTAATTAACTTCAATCCTACATCGAAATAAATCGAGGACTTTCCTTTTTATGAATTGTCTTGCTTACATATTGCTGCTTTTGCTGTTCAATATTTCAGCATAAAGAAAAAACTTTTTGCAAGTTAAATGAAGAACAGAAAAATAAAGAAGAAGAAAAATAAAAGTTTTCGCTCGTTTCTCTTGTATTTATTGATCTGAATCATTATTATTACTATTATTATTATTTTTGGAAGTTATTCCTACATTCTTTATATTTTTCTAATCAATTAAAACTTGCAATCATTTTCGTGACTTTCTGTTTATTTTAGCATAGTTGTTGTTAACATTGGAAGAAGAAAAAAAAGTAAACAGAAAAGTATCAAAAAAGTCTTCCATCTCGCCAATCATTCCAACGGTTGCTTTTCCAAACTTCTTTAAGCTGTTTCAATTAACTTTCAAGAAATGTCAGAAATTTTTGACAAACTTTCGTTCCTTCTTTTCTCATGTAAAAAATAACAAAAAGTCTGTGAAAATTTGAAGTTTTGATAACTTCAATTAAATTGATTTTTTTAAAGAGAGAAAAAAATAAAAATAATAAAAGTGCTTAAATTAATTCACCATTTTAGAGAGATTAACCTGGAGACGGCAATAAATTTCAATTGAGACAGAAGAGTTATTTTGGTTGTTTACATTCATCAAATCATTCATCCATCGATGTTTTTTAACGCTGTTCAGTGAAGATTAAATCTTATCCTTAATTTACTGCTGCTTCTTGTAATCCATTTATCTTTGCTTGTTAATTATTCCTTTTCTCCATTTAATCATCTTTCCTTCATCTTTTATTTTGTTTCATGTTTATTATAATTAATTTTATTATTTTTATTTTATTGTAATCACTATTAAAGCGTGACGATTCATGTTGAAGAATGTTGTTATCGACTATTATAACACTACACGACACTTGCTGATTTCTTTTTGATTACATAAATCTTGAATCTATTGATCAGCACAAAATTTTCTTCTTGCAGCGTTTTCTTTTTTATTCAAACATGCAGAAATAATTTTGTGATTCTTTTAAGGTATTTTTCTCTGTTATTTATGAACTAGCTATCTATTATTTCTTTCTTTTCTTTTCATTTTGATAACCACTATAATAGTTAAAGAGTTTCTCTTAAAATTTATTTTCTTCTTCATTCAATATTCTTTTTTCTTATGATTCACTTTTTTTACACTCATCATTTTCTGTGACATTTCAACAACAAAACAACTTCGAATTCCTTATCGCATTTTAAGTATTGTTCATTATGTTCCTCTTTTTATTTCTTTTTTTTCTTCATTATTAGGTAGTTAGCAATTACTTATTTATCAATGAATCACTCTTGGATTAAATCTTTTTTATTTAGTTCACTTAAAATAAGATTCCTTTATCAAGCGAAAATCTGTTGGATGAAAAGAAATAAATAATTAAAATTAAAATTGATAGAATGGAAATTTCTGTGGTCAGAATCTGATTGAATTCCAACTGAAGCACATAATTGAACTCTTGATATTCATTAAGAATAATGAACTCAACAAGAAGTTGTTTTAACAGATGCTTCAACGCTCTGAAGAGTACTTGACAATTGTTTCATATGAAGTGAAGTTTAATTATGTAATTATTCTGATACATTTGATGTGATCAACCAAACAAAAAGCCCTCGATTAATCAAATAAATTTATTTCAAACACTTACCGATGATTTATTCAATCATTGACAGCATAAATCCAAGAGAACATTCTTCTGACGTAAATTTCATAAATTATATAAAAAAACTTTCCTTATCAATGCTCTGAATCAAAAACTCTTAAATGTTTAACAATATAATTTCATTTCGGTTGATGAATGACAAAAAACTACTGGCCATTGAAATAAACGCCATTTCGTTCAACTTTGGTCCATTCTAAAAGAAAGAAAATTTAAAATTAGTCAAGTTTATGAATTGTTGATCTACAAAAGCCTCAAACATGAACAATGAAGTAGAATTTAATCTCTGATTTAAATCAAACATCATTGTAAATGTTTGATGATTTATCTTTGAAAGAACAATGAGAATGGAAACTCACCGTCACTGACAAACGAAACAAGCTCATCGTGATTAAATTTCACTGGCTGCGGCGCAATAAATTCTGGCAGCACAAGATTATATTCTTCAATCTTCACGATACGTTTCTTCTTGTCCAAAGAATTTTGTTGTGTATCAGCGGAATCATTCAATGTTGCTTCAATTCCATCATCATTGATCGATGGTGATGACGATGATTTCTGTGTTGCGGGTGATGCTGAACTTGTGATGAACGAAGAAGACAAATAGCCCATATCATTAGATGACGACTGATTTGACATATCGAGAGCATTGTTATTGTGGTGTTGTTGCTTTTGCTGCTGCTTTTGTTGATTTTGTTGTTGTTTCGGTGATGATTGGCTTATCGTCATCATATGATTGTCACCAATGACGATGTTCTGTGGCGCTATGAAGTTCTCGTACATTTCAAGTCCGTACGTTTGATTAGTTAAATTATTATTAATATTATTACTTGATAAATTAGTATTTATAATATCACAATTATTGTTATTATTATTAGTAGTATCTAAGCTAACTTCGGTTACGCAAGTTTCGCCATTTTGATGGCCAAACAACAAATGCTCATTGATATCAAAGCCAAATGTTATTCCACAATCAGCTTCGCTTGGCTTCACCACATTATCATTGAGTATAATGACAGCTGGTCGACAATTGATTGCATTCGATTGATTTGATGGATATTGAGAATTTTGAACTGAAAGTGATTTCTTCAAAGATTTTTCCTTTTTTGTAGGCTTTCGATCAACATCTCCTTTCATTTCACTGGCTCCTCCTACTCCTCCTTGTCCACCTCCACCTGCTTTTATTTGCTTTTGCTGCTTTGATTTTGTCGAAAATGTTTCAAATGTAACAGCTGGCTTTGAAAACACTTCACCAAGTGTCACTTGTGCTTTCTCTAATGCCGGATATTGTTCAATCGACGAAAAGTTATTGTGATCAACACTCTTTGACTTTGTGAGCGTCATTTTTGGGACAGTTCCATTTGTTGTTGATGACGGATTAGTGTTGTCGATTTTCAAGTTATTACCATTCGAATCTTGTGACTCTTGATGATTTTCAAGTAATGATTGCGAGTAAGAAATTTTGCTGCTATTGCTGTTGTTGTTGGTGCGATCTTGAACGCGATCAACTTCAACAAAAGCATTGCTATTAGAATTAATATTATTATTATTATTATTCTTGTTGTTATTGTTATTATTATTATTTGTGTCGAAGGCTTTCATCACTACCGCATCCAAACCATTTACAGGTTTTTCATTCACATTGTTGTCACCACTCGAATTATTTTCTAATGACGATGATGATGACGATGATGGAGGTTGCTGATTACTACTTAACTGCTTATTTTTATTATTATTTGTTTCGACTAGTTCAGGGAACGACATCATATTTGTGGTGATTATTGGTGCTGATTTCTGTTGTGACTTTTGCTGATGATGATTGCTCAAGGAATTGCTAACGACGGCATCAAAATTCGCAATGGAGAATGGATCGTTGATGATGACGTTATTATTATTATTTTGGTGGGACGTTGTTGATGTTGATGTTGAAGACGATGTTGTTGATGCTGATATTGAAGGCCACTTTTCGGTTGATGATGTTGTGACATTATTGCCACTGTTACGTGTTGCATTCGTTTTGGCTATGTCGGCATAGGAAAATGTTGCAGGTTTCTGTTGTTGCTGCTGCTGTTGTTGTTGTTGATGATGATTTGACGACGGATGATTTGAATTCTTTTTATTACTTTTGTTATTTGTTGATGACGGATTGTTATGATCAGCCGAAGCAACAATTGTAGTCGACAATAATTGTGATGAAGTCGTCTTTGTTGTTTCGATTGGCAGAGATTGCACAGAGTCACCGCCATCTGATGAACATTCATCATCAGATGGAGGCATAGATGAGGTTGATTTACGGCGATTTTTACCCGTTGATGCTTTCGCATCTTGATTTAATGGTTTTGAGTTTCTTACATTCTTTGAGCCAACATCTGTTCGATCGTTATAAGGTTTGGATGATCCAGGACGTGCATTACTATCGCGTTTCATGTTATAACTTTGAAGATTATTGGACGTCTTAACTAAATCAACATTATCAGTTGATTTCCGTTTAACTTTACGTTTTTTTGTCACTACATGAAATTCTGTTTCACTTACGACAGCATTCGCTGGCTCAGCGTTATTAACGAAAGTCAATGTCGTATCTGTCAATGTGAGGTTATCTGATTGAACGCCACTAGAACTGCTTGAACTTGAACTTTCATTTTCCTGTCCTTCATCTTGTTGTTGATTATCATGCGATGGAGTTGATTCAACTTGCACACCAGCTTCCGACCACAAGCCTTCCGTTCCCCATGAACGTCTCTCATTACGCTTTTGCTGTGACTTTTCATTTTTATCTCCTTTTTGGCACCACTTGTTAAATTGCTACTCTTTGAGCGCAATGTAACATCTTGAATAATTTTATTGGCAGCTGTTGATGATGACGACGAAGACTTTTCCTGCTGTTGTTGTTGTTGACGTCCAGTTGAACACAATTCATCCATTGAGTTTGATTTCTTCAACTTATTCACTTTATTGTTCTTTGCAGCTATTTTCTTCTTCTTATCTTCGGCACTTAAAAGATGATCACTCGCTTGATTACTTGATACAATGCCATTTTTTGGATGAGATCTCTGATTCTTTCCACCACCATCTTCAATATATTTCAGCAAATCTTCAATCTCATCTGTGCCACGAAAGCCTTGAATTGATTTCACATCAACGGTCGTTTCATTTGTCTTCGGTGTACGTTTCATTTTTGATTTGGCCTCCTTTGAGTTAACAACAACGCCTGAATTATGAGCTGCGGCAATCATTGGAGCCGTTTGAATGAGTGTTTGAGCTGAAGTGTTCTCATGCTAAAAGAAAAAATAGAAAAATTAGTTATCACAATGCGGTTTGGATTTTTTTCGTGGGAAAATCTTACTTTGTTAAGATAAGCTTTGGACGAAGCTAATCTATCGGTGCTTGTTAAGCTAGCAACAGCATTATATGATGAATTTAATTGTAATGCTGCACCTAATTTACCATTTCCGCCTGAAGATGCGTCAAAGTTCAATCCTGGATTAGCAAGAACAATGTTATTGTTGTGATTTATTGTGGAGCCACTGCAAACATCAATTATTTGATGTTGTGGTTGATATGACTTTGCTTTTTCGACAAGTGATGGGAATTCAATAATTTTGTCAACATTATGTATTGCAGAACTTGTAACAGTTGATGTTGTAACTTTTGGATTTATGATTGATGCTGTTGCTAAAGGTGGACCACCTGCTGCTGTCATCGAGGAAATGGTAGTTATTGATGTTGGATTTGAAGAATATTTAGACACATCTTGAACTTGCAAGTCAACAGTGTTTGTGTAACTTATCGATTTCATTTCGATTCCATCATGTGGATATGATGATGAAATGTACTGGAAATTTAATTTAAATTAGTCTCAATGGAATTAAAACATAAAATAAGGAAAGAAAGACGTACATCTTTGCTGGAGTCAAAATGACGCTGCATTAACTTTCTGTCATCAGTCTCGTCTTCGCCAATATCAATCACAGTTTCCTTTTGTTGTTGTTTTTCCTTTCTCTTCTGTTTGTTTTTATATTCTGATAAGAATGGTTGATCTGGTGGCGATTGAATGGCTGAAGAATGATGCATGTCAATTGGTAAGCTTCCACCTTCAAGACGTCTTGTTGAAACTGATGTGGAATTCTTACGACGTTGATGATGCTTCTTACTTGATGTATGAGATTGATGGCTGTTCAACTGATAGTGAGAATCGTCAAAAAGATTTTGAAGTGAATTGCTTTGTTTCATTCCATAATTCCCCAAGTTAAACCGTTCATTATGCTTCATATCTTCTTCCGTAACATTCTTAAGTAATTGCTGTAAAGCATTTAAAGTGAATTTGTCATTTGTTAACGATTGTGTTGCAATAAAATACAAACATAAATTTAGAACGTTATCAAACATTGCATCAATAAAAGATTCAAAAATAGAGACAAAAACAGCACAAACGTACCTTGAACGTATCACTTTTGTCGTTAGCATCACGAGGACTCTTATAGTCCAATGCTTCATCTAACAAAGATTTCAACTGAGTCTCGTCAAAGTCCTCTAAATGCGGCTGTAATGATCGTCAAAACAATTTTAAAAATTATTAATATTAATCTTTTACACATAAGCGAGATAAAGTAAAAAGTTATTAGAACTAATTTATGTTCGATAGTTTTTGAGAAACACAAACTTAATCACTTGCTATTCTAAAAGGGGAAAATAAAAAACATTTCGTTCTGCCTCGCATTCTATATCTCAAGTTTAGACTGCAAAAGTAGTTTATGTGTGGTTGTGTTAGTGAGTAAGTATCACTGGGCTTAAATAAATGACAATGAGTATGACTTTGTAGGCCTTTCGCAGTTCTTAATCATCATCATCATCCTTCAACAGTGATTATTGCAACGAAATAAACAACATTGTTGATTGAAATCAATGATGTTGGAACATTTCGCAAATTAAAGATCTTTTTTTAGAACAATAACTTTTCGCTTGAAATTCAGCCATTAAATTTTCATCATTTTATACAAAGAAATATTCGATGTGGTTAAGTCGTATTAACAAAAGTCACCGACATCCGATCCGATCGATTTTCTAATCACAATTTTTTTTTAACTTGAATTGACCAATGAAAAATGACATAGTCATGGGGGGAGAGAGATGTTCGGAGTGTGGACTTTTTGGCCTTTTCCCGACACACAGAAAATAAGAAGAAAAAGTTAAAGAAAATATGGCGAAAAAAAGCAATTTCGTTTTGTAAAAATGTGCAATTTCATGCATCGTTCTTTGCAAGTGACAACTTGAATTCTTTTACGACTATCTTAAATTCTCTTATGATATGATGACACACGTTTTAACTATTATCTTTCTTTATTTTTGCGACATTTTTCATCAACTCACCTTCACATCAATTGAATTTGATAACTTTTTCGTAGCCATTTGACTATTTTTTAAGCTTTTTTCCTGCTCATTTGAAAGTATCTTGCTGCTGATTGTATCGATTGAATCATTCAATTGCGAATTACTGTCATTGAAACTACCAGAAGCCATTAACTACACTAAAAACTCATCGAATTAGGGAACAGAAAAAAAATCACTTCGGACGAAATAAAAAGAAATCGAAAGTTTTGCACTTTAAACGTCGCTCCTCTAATAATTTTTAATGTCTTTATGATTTTTAGGTTCTAAAGTTTATGATTACGATATTTTCAACAATTAAAACACTTTAATTAAGCTTCATATTTTAATCCATTTTTCTTGCTATACTCCTTCAAACTAATTGTAACAAATCGATTATGACGGTTGGGCTAAAATTGACGCAATACTCATTTCGACCCTTTTTTTATGAGTCAAAAGTTATCCAAATAAATGTCGACAATTTGTGAAACTATGAAATATTATTTGAAAGTTATTTGTATTTAAATAGATCATTAATATTAAATAAGAATTATTGAAATAAAGAAATAAATAAGATAAATCAGTGAAAAGATTATTTTTTGCAATTTATTGGACAACTGTTTCTTTTTTGCATCTTCGATTTTCAAACGTTCGCCAACCTCTAAAATCGCTTCGTCATAATTTTCTTAGTCACTCTTTGGCGGATATTCTTTGAGTGTTTTTTGAATTCATTTTATTTCGCAATGGCTGCAATCAGTTTATTAAATCCAAAAGCCGAGTTCGCTCGTGCGGCACAAGCTCTGTCGATGAACATCTCGGCTTCTAAAGGAATTCAAGATGTAATGAGAACTAACTTAGGACCGAAAGGAACTTTGAAAATGTAAGAAAAAATTTATCCCATGTGACAAATGTTTTACAATTTACTTTGAAACTTTAAAGTTTAAAGTATTTTCATAAATCAAGACTTTTTCTATGCTATAAAATATGCACATAAACGTATGAATTTGATTAAATTACTTAACAGTCGCCTGAATTTAATTAATGTTTAATTTAAGTAGGGTTATAATTCTAGAACATTTTTTGTTTCCATTTAAAGGCTTGTCAGTGGTGCTGGAGATATCAAGATAACAAAAGACGGCAATGTCTTGTTACATGAAATGCAAATTCAACATCCAACTGCCTCACTCATTGCTCGTGCAAGTACAGCACAAGATGATCAAACTGGAGATGGAACAACTTCAACTGTTTTAATTATTGGAGAATTGCTCAAACAAGCTGAGTTATATATTGCTGAAGGATTACATCCAAGAATCATTGCTGAAGGTTACGATCAAGCTCGTCTTCAAGCAATTAAAATTCTAGACGAAATGAAACATCCAATTGAAATTAATCGAAAAAATTTAATTGAAATTGCACGAACATCATTGCGCACTAAATTGAATGCTCAAATGGCTGATTTGCTTACAGATGTTTGCGTTGATGCCATTTTGACAATTTACAAGGATGATAAGCCTGTCGATTTGCATATGGTTGAAATGATGGAAATGCAACATAAAACAGCGACAGATACTCAGTTGGTTAAAGGAATCGTCATGGATCATGGATCCCGTCATCCTGACATGCCGAAACGTGTTGAAAACGCTTACATCCTTACATGCAATGTTTCAATGGAGTATGAGAAATCGGAAGTCAATTCAGGATTCTTCTATAAAACCGCCGAAGAACGTGAGAAATTTGTCATGGCTGAACGCGATTTCATCACTCAACGTGTGCAAAAAGTCATTGAATTGAAGAAGAAATTGTGTGACGGAACAGACAAATCTTTCGTTGTCATTAATCAGAAGGGAATCGATCCACAATCTTTAGACATGTTGGCAAAAGAAGGAATTATGGCATTGCGTCGTGCAAAGAGACGTAACATGGAACGATTGGCTCTTGCATGTGGCGGCACTGCAATGAATTCCTTTGACGAACTCAAAGAAGATCAGCTTGGATATGCTGGTTTGGTTTATGAACATGTTTTGGGTGAAACCAAATACACATTCGTAGAAAACTGCAAAATTCCACAATCGGTTACAATTTTGATGAAAGGTCCCAACAAGCATACATTAATGCAAATCAAAGACGCTGTTAGAGACGGTCTTCGTTCAATCAACAACGCTTTAGAAGATAAAGCTTTGATTCCTGGTGCTGGAGCTTTTGAAGTTCGTGCCTATGTCAAATTGCGAGATCATGCAAAAACCGTGAAAGGAAAAACTCGTTTGGCTATTCAAGCTTACGCTGACGCTATGTTAGTGATTCCAAAAGTCCTTGCAGTTAACTCAGGTTACGATGCTCAAGATACGATTGTGAGATTACAAGAAGAAGCTGAATTATCTCCTGATCCTATTGGTCTCGATCTCTCAACTGGTGAACCTATGAAACCTGTCGATTTAGGAATTTATGACAATTACATCGTAAAGAAACAAATCATCAACTCCTGCACTGTCATCGCAAGTAACCTGCTTCTCGTTGATGAAGTTATGCGGGCTGGAATGAGCAGTTTGAAAGGATAAAGCAAAGAATTGAGATAAATTACTTTATTTTACTCTAATTAATTTTTTTGCATCATAATTTTTCTCTACTAACACACATTTTCTTTCTTGAGCTATGAATACAACAGGAAGTTTAAGTCATTGCTTAATTATTCACATCAAGATTTACCACATTGAATAAAAACAGAGAGTTTCATAACATTAACTATAATTTAATCTTTACTTTCATTTAAATTACAAACTTTGGCTTTAGCGCTTCATAACGCGAAAAGTAAATTTTTTTCTTTCCTCACTTTAAATCTTTGAAAATCGAACAACTAAAATATAATAAAAATTAATACATTTGCACAATAAACAAATTTTTTGTTTCTTTCTCTTATAAATCGAGTATCAAAATAAAATCTTGGAATTTCTTTGTTTCGTGAATGATTGTTCTGAATGATGAGTCAAAAAATGAAATGGGATGACACATTATAGAAAATGAATTCGTTTTAAAGCTCGTTGTACTCATTTGTACAACAGAAATTAAGGAATTGTTTGACAGTTAATTTATTCAGCTTTCTTTCCATCGTTGACCTTCTTTGCTGCTTCTCTTTCCTTCGTGTCAATTGTGGTGATGTTCACTGAAGCGACAATTCCATGAATAATTGATATCAATGTCTTGACAATAGCAACCGGTGCGGAAACTAAAGCAATCAATTTGAAAAGTGATATTCCAAGGACTAAAATAAAAGAAAGTGTTGACTTCAGAACGTAATTCAATTAATATTTTTAATCTTACATGTCGGTCCTGGTGTGAAGTACAATAAATATAAAGCCGCATAAAACAACTCATTGAATAGACACATGAAGCCCAACACTTTACGATTTGTATAGTAAATGTGCATAATTGGATTCTCGTTCATGTCAATGAACTTGTGTGAAGTTTTTCCTTGCAAAATTGTTCTATGAAGAAACATTTCTTACCAAATTTTTATATTATGTACTTTTAATTTGACTTACGTATGGAGGTAAAACCAATGACATGCTACATCAACTGACATTGATAGTTGGAACCAGAACATGTACTTTGGATAGAAGTAACTTAGCGTTACAAGAAGTCCCATCGTTCCACAACGATCAGTTAATTGATCCAACATAGCCCCAAATTTCGTTGCTGCAATGATCAATCATGTTCAAAGAAAATTATGAAATCGATATTAGCACACATTGGGGAATAAATAAACTTCTATGACATAACAAAATTATCGATTGATAAGAGCTTAAATTACTTACATTGGTTGTATTTTCTTGCAGCATGTCCATCAAGAGCATCAAGCAGCACACTGATAATGTAACACCAACTGGAAATGACATAGTTTGTTGGCATAAAGTAAAATGAGATGACTGCCAAAATTATTCTTGCATATCCTGAGAAGAAATTTTTGTGAATCAACAAAATACGCAATTTTTATGTTTGCATATAAGAACGTACCAATGAGATTTGGAATGAACAAGTAAACATTTTCCGTTTCAAGAAGAGACATTTTTGATAAATATTTTCAGTCTAATTTACTAATACTTGCTTTCTTTAATTAAATTAAAATTCTCTGGAAGATAATGAAAATCCTTCGCAGTCGATAAAGCTAACTGGAATATTGCAAATTATTTTGATTGAACAATTTTGGCCGACTGACGATTTTGTCGACAATTGAAAAATTCCGAACTTGCTGATTTACCTGTGTGGGCGTGTGAATGTAAACAAAGCTTAGAAAATTTTGACAAAAGACTTCTTTATGATTAAATTTTATTATCACATAACTTTTATTAAATAGAATAATTTGAATATGTTAATGATTATCTTTTTTCTCTTAATTCTTTTCACACAAAGTCTATTTACCTGTTCATTAATAGCATTCATGATATCATCGTTCGTTAAACTATTTATAAAACTTCACTTAATAATTAACACTTTCCAGTTTTGACATTTCCCTAATATCAACAATCAACACTCAATGGAAGGCATACAATAACATTAAAATTGTGCAGACTGCAATGACACCACCTAAAATCAATTGATCTTTGCGTTTCTTAATATTAATACGTTGTAGAAGTGAATTGATTCTAGGAAAATTGTTAGCAAGATTATTGAAACGATTTTGAAGACGTTTGAAGTTCTTTCGTTGGCCTTTAAGAGACTTTTGTGTTTCAATTGCTATGCTGATTTGGTCGTTAATCATATTATGGGAACTAAAGGAATAAGTTTCAGTACTATTAAAAAAAGTGAATTAAAATAATTGTCTTACTTGGAAATATGTTGATTCTCTTTAACGTACATATCTCTACGAGATAATGAGCCGCTTGATGTATTCATCAAACCGGAACCTCTCAATAATTCTTCACGTTCCACTTGAATCGTGTGGTTTTGAGTGATTTTGTTAAATTCTGTTCGATATGAATGTAAAATGTCTCGATGTCTTGTAAGAGTATGCATCATTGCAGCTCCCGATGATGGCAAACTTGCCATTTTTTCATTCATCTCACTTAATTTGCTTAACATATCCTCAATTTCCAAAGAGATCGTATCAAAACTAAATTCACTGGAAATTAAGGGACTCGATTCTCCACTTGATATTGAGCCAGAACTTATTTTACTCAAAGCTACCAACTTCAGATCAATATCATTTTCAAGGCTTCGAGCCCGTTTACGGATATCTAGAATAAACATGAGATAAATACAAAGATATATGCATAAATTTCAACTTTGATGAGGTCACCAAAATTATAAATTGTTTAACTCATTTCTTACCATCCCATGATAAATTTTCCATTATTTATTGATACACGTGAAGCTGTAAATATTAAATTCACTTCTCAAAATGCTTAATTCACGTTTATTGCTTCTTTTATGAAGATAAATTGATAATTTCGGTGACAAAAACAATGACGATGGAGTGTGGGTAGATTGATGATGAAGTTACAAAGTTTTTGTCGACAACCTCAATTTGTTGTAGCTTCTGAAGGGCTTATATGAGTCGAAGGGGTGTGCAATGAAGAGAAAAAAGAAGGAAAAAATCATTTGTGATGGAATCATAGAGAAAAAATAAATTTATTTCTTTATGCATTAAAATTGGTCAAAAAACGTCCAAAATGACATCAAACGCAACAAAACTTAAAAACGCATAAAAGTATAGTGAATTGTGGTGACAAAATTTGTTGTGAAATAGCTTTAAATTGATTTTAAAAAGTTCAGTTCGCCATTGTTATTATGATTCTCCTTTTCTTTTCGAGACAGTGAATTTCTCAAATTCCATCATTGCACTTATGGATGCATGTTGGCTACAGTGAGAAACGCTTAAATCAAATGCAATAAGAACGTGTAACAAATAAATGTTTTCATGCGCGAATCAATTCCACACCATTGTGTGAACAATAATGTGCAAAAATCAATTAAATTAAATTTTTTTCTTTGACGTTCACAAAAGTCGTCACTAAAGAAACACAACACAATAAAAATAAACCTTTTAATAGAAAAGGAAGAAAAAAAGCACCGATTTTGATTGTAAAAATAATAGAAAACAGTTTGAGTGAGTGGAAGTTTGTAGTGTTCTTAGAGAGGACAAATCAAGTTCCAGACGTCCACAATCAAACTAGGAGATATCGATATTAATTAGAAAGAAATGATTCCATCAGACAAGGTAAACAAATAGCACCAAATGTCCACCGTAATAACTCTTGTAACAAATTGAGAAATAATTTAATTGGGCCTGTTCCAGCCCAAAAAATTCAAGTTTTTCTTCATCACGTCTGTGTCTATTGTGTTGTTACGAAAACATCGAGAGACGAAGAAAAAAAGTTTTGCAGAAAAATGTTTATTTCTGCGTAGTTGTTGTTTATTATATTTTGGATTGGTCTCTAATGTTTAAAAAGAGTAACAAAAAATGAGCACGGGAGAAGTTTTAGCGAAGAATAATGTAAGATTGTGAAATCTGAGCATAAATCTTTATTTCGATTGTTTCGAAAATGTTTTCTTGTTCCTTTTCAAATGAAGAACGAATTAAAAACAGAATTAGAAAGTTGTCGATGGTAATTCAACGAATGTAAAAAAAAGAAAAAAAATCGTTTCTGTATTGGTTTTCTTCATCTATATCTCTCATTCATCTTCCACGTTCCATCATCATGTAACTCTTTGGAGTTTTCTAAAAAAACATTTCATGTCAATTCTTTTTTCCCCTTAAAGAATTTAATGTCTACATGTGCATATAATAAAGCATTAGGAAGTTGATTTTATGACATGTTGAGTAAGACGATTTCAACGTAAGTGGCACTTGAAGGAAGCAACCCCGAAAATGCGCTTTAATGCATCAAAATGTTTCTTGTATTTATTTTTTATCCAAAATCAATAAACTTTATGTTTCTTCACTCGATATTTTCCCTCGCTTTATGAATGACAAAGTGCACACGTTTTGTTGAAGTGGCGGAAAGCGTTTTTAAAAATAAAACTGCTTAAAGGAGGTCCGCGCAAAGTTTTTCTTTCTATAATGGGATCAAGTGTGTTCACATTATCGCGAGCAACAGAAATAAAGAAAAAAATTAAATGAAAACGAAACTAGAACTGAGTTAAAGCACCAGTTGTGAGTGACTCAATTTATAAACATATCGAGCGAAAACTTGTTGTTGCACCACATTTTTCGCCTGACCTTTGAAGCCTTGAAAGGGAAAAAAAATCGAAATAAATTGAAAACTTAGAAAAAAGAGAAAACGAAACGAGTCAAGCGCAAAACTGTAAAATTCTTAACCACCGACGAATTTTCCTCTGTGTTGGTTGGTATAGAAATCAAAATCAGCAATTTTTCACACGCAATTATCATTGATTTAATTGCTTCGCTTACTTGCTCGTTTGTTTGCTTTATGATGATGCAATAGCTGAGAGAAAATTTGACCTAATTCACTTCTAAACATTTGATCATATGTTTCATATCACTCTTTTTATTATTTTCGTCTCTCGACAGTTTGTTTTCTGTCTCTGTACTCGGGAGGTCTTGAAAAGAGGAAAACATGTCCGAACATGACTCAACGAGTCATCTAAATGTTCTTATAAAAAATGTCATTATCGCAAGGCTTCGCGAAATTATTTTTATTTGCTTTTTTCTTCTCTTTGTACTGATTTTGTGCCCGATGCGGATGTCAAATGACATCAGTTCACATGAATATGTCTGATATTTGCAAGGAATATGTATATAAATATATAAATATCTACGCTTTAACTACGGTTCATTGATTGATATTTTTCTTTTGTATTAAATTATTAAAAACATTTTTGATTGACCTTCGCACTGTGTTCTATTTTGTTTTTGTTTTTGTTTCTTACAGATAAATTTACGCTTGATTTTAGTCAGCGGAAAGACTAAAGAATTTCTCTTCAGTCCCTCGGATTCAGCTGGTGAAATAGCAAAAATTGTCTTCGAACAATGGCCCGAAGGTGAGGATTTAATGACTCATTCATTTCAATCATTTCTTTTTTTAAACGGAAACCTTGTATTTCGTTATCTAGATTGGGAGTCCGAAGCAGTTGATAAAGCAGAAATTTTGAGACTTATCTATCAAGGCCGTTTCTTACACTGCAATGTTACTTTAGGCGCTCTGGGACTTCCACTAGGGAAAACAACCGTGATGCATTTGGTTCCACGTGATAATCTACCCGAACCTAATTCTCAAGGTAAAATATAATTGAAAAGGAAATTTTGGTTCACTTGAAACATTTGTATGAATGAAATTAACATTTTTATTCTCTTTTTCCTTCTTTTTATTACTTTCATTTCAGACCAGCGACAGAAAAGTAAAGGAGGTTCCAGCAGTTGCTGTTCGAGGCATTGTTGCATATTGTAACCAACTCACAACGGAATTAGCATCAACAATATATACAAAAAAAGAAAACAAAAAACAAAAACCAACCGAAAACTTCTTTTTTTCCCTTTCGTCTTTCAAATCTGATTGCGTGTGTTGACTACTCCAAACGATTAATTGACTTTAATCTATTTACTTTCACGAGCATAAGTAAGCAAAGCAAAGCATATATTTATGAAAAAAAAAGAAGAAAAAATTACAAAAAACAAACAAAAATAATATGAAAATAGTTCTTGCTATCGATGACTACAAATTAAATGAAGTTCTTTTAAATGATCAATTTTATTTCACTGCAAAAAAAAGATGAGATAACGTTTGGATAGAAACATGATAAGATTTATGAAAGTAAGCCCACAGTAATGTATAGCAAAAATGGAATAGAAATGAATGATGTCAACGGAAGATGAAAAGGAAAAAAGCTTAGTAACTTTTTTTTTCGTAGAAGTTAGTATTATTGATTAAAAGAAAAAATGCAAATGATGTAAACTAATAATCGGTAATGAATGGATCTTTTAGAATGGAAAGGAATGATAGTTAATTAATGAATTATTTAGGTTTAATTTAACTGAAATTTAAAAATCTTCAGTCACTCGACGATTTTATTAATTAAACAAATCAAGTGACATCGGGAGCTGTCACTTAATTTTGTTTTTCTTTGTCTCATCAGCTCCTCTACTGCTATGTTTATTTTTTTTTCTTTAAATAACATTCGATTGAATCGAGTTTTGCAGAAAAAAATGATAAAAAATTAATCGCACGCAGTGACTGACCGTGGATAGAATGATGCGTAGTGTATTAAGAAATATGTACTTGTAAGTGAGATAAATCAATAAAATTACTAATTGTATATTTTTTATTTTTTAAAAAATGAGATAAAAAAGAGAAAAATCATTGAGTTGATCCAGAATGATGAAAGAAAAATCATAATCTATATTTTTTCCTCTTCGTTTCAATAGCTTTATTTAGACTATTTACTGTAATTGTTGTTAAACTAGTAATGATGAAATAATAAAATATCAGAAAAATATGTATTAAATTTAAATCGTGTCTTGTCATTCTTGATGGTGATGTGAAGATTAAATTGCGTATCTTATAAATTTCAGATAAAAAACGAGCAAACAAAGAGGAAAATATGCAAATATCGAACGTTCAAAATAACAACAATAAATTATTTCTTCTTCGGCGAACTCGCGTAAGCGACTTTTTAATACGTTCTAAAACTTTTTTTCTAGCTAATAATATTCAGTAATGCATATATTATGAAAATATAAAATACAAATAAATTTTGTATGAAATTTTCGATATTGAATCGTTAGGCGAAATTTTCAAAAAATACAGCGCCATCTATTTGTGAATTCAGAGTGGAAACTAAAAATTTTCGGCCAGTTTCGGCTTAATTTATTTAATTGTTTACCTCATGTTAATTCTTCTTTCACTGATAAGGAATTGATGAAAATTTAAAAGTTGAACCTGACTTAAAGTTTCATTTATTCAGTAAAGGCTTTAAAAAATATAAACTTGTTCAATCAGGATTGTAAACAATCAACTTAGTCAGGTTATTAAACGACATTAATTGACTGTTGTGTTGAGAGAAAAAGAAATAAAAAATGGTGAGCACTCTATTTTATTAAAATTTTAACATAATTTATACTTCAATTAGTGGCAATTATGTGGGAAAGCATTACTAATGTTATCGACTTAATAGGAATGCAATTTGAGGCGATTATTTTGACGTATTTTGTCGATAATTTTAAAGTGTTTCTTTTTTCGCTTTTCGCCACATCCAGATCACAAAATAAGATTCTTCTTCAACATGTTTTCCATAATTTCTTTAAATATTACAGGAAGTACAACAGTTAGAATTGTTTTGCAAACAATTTTATGAGTGCACCGATCCATTGCATCGAACAAAAGCTGAGAAAATTCTCTTTGACTTCCTTGACGATCCCGATGCACTCGCTAAATGTCAAATGCTTCTGGATCGAGGTGATTCACCTTACTCACAGCTTCTTGCAGCGACCACACTTACAAAATTAGTATCAAGAAATGTTCAAGGTTTGAGCTTACAACAAAGAGTTGATATTAGGTGAGAAACGACATATTAACTTAATTTTTGAAAGTTTCTTCAATGTTTTTAAATTTTTCCAGAAATTATATTTTGAATTATCTTGCGACGAGACTCAACCTTCAATCCTATGTTTCGCAAGCACTCATCGCTCTTTTAGCAAAGATAACAAAATACGGCTGGTTTGATTCCTACAAAGACGAACTCATATTTCGAAAGATTGATTTGGATGTGAAAGAATTTCTGAAAGGGAGCGTCGAACATTGTATGATTGGCGTCAAAATTCTATCACAATTAACAAGCGAGATGAATCAAATCGCGGACATAGATGTCAATTTATCCTTCACACGTCACAGGAAGATCGCTTGCTCGTTTCGCGACACTCAACTCTTCGACATTTTCTTGCTTTCATGTGAATTGTTGGCAAGAGCAAGAGACAACAGTAACAGCTTAAATTTAGTAGATGAGACACAACAAGGATTGATTACGGATTTACTTCAATTAGCAACCAATTGTTTGAGTTTTGATTTCATTGGGACGTCAGCTGATGAATCGACAGACGACATGACGACAGTACAAGTGCCAACAAATTGGCGCTCAGCGCTTCTCGAGCTTGATTCATTGAAACTTTTCTTCGATCTCTATCAAATATTGCCACCATGCATCTCAAGTTTAGCTCTGACGTGTCTTGTTCAAATAACGTCAATACGACGATCATTATTTAGTAACAGTGAACGCATTAAGTTTCTAAATTGTTTGGTCGCTGGTGCTGTTGAGATTTTAAAAACGTCACACGGTTTAAGTGAACCACAAAATTATCACGAATTCTGTCGACTATTAGCGCGTTTAAAATCAAATTACCAACTTGGGGAACTCGTTGTGGTCGATAATTATGCTGAAGCAATTCAACTCATTGCGAAGTTTACCGTGCAGTCGCTGCAAATGTGGTCGTTTGCTCCTAACAGTGTTCATTATTTGATGTCGTTATGGCAACGAATGGTGACATCAGTGCCGTATGTTAAAGCACCTGAGCCTCATTATCTCAACTCCTACACACCCGAAGTTGTTAAAGCTTACATCACATCACGTCTTGATTCAGTGACGCCGATTATACGTGACGGTCTCGATGATCCACTCGATGACTTAGGAATGGTGTTGCAACAACTCGAACAATTATCGACAATCGAACGATGTGAATATGAAAAAACCTGCGCTTTGATTTTCAATCTCTTTGATCAGACTGCTGCTAAATATCAGGAGATTATTTCGATGCCAACAGCAAGTACCATTGAAATACAAATTGTTAACAATCAATTAACGTGGTTGGTTTATGTGATTGGGTCGTGTATTGGTGGGCGCGTTTGTTCAACAGCAACAGACGAACATGATGCGTTAGATGGTGATTTGATAATAAGAGTTCTTCAGCTAATGAGTCTCACCGATTCACGATTGCCGCAAGGTGGATTCGAAAAGATGGAAATCGCTTACATGAACTTCCTTGAAATGATACGAAAAATCTACATAAACGAACACACACAAAAGCTGAAAGTTTATAAAAGATTGTCGGAAGTGTTGGGTGTTGATGATGAGTCGATGATGTTATTGGGAATGATAAGTCGAAAGATTATAACAAATTTGAAATTTTGGGGAAATTCAGAACAAATTATTCGTAAAACTCTCAATTTACTTAACGATTTAACACTCACGTACAGCTTAATTCGTCGTCTTGTAAAGTTGGAAGAGATTCAATTTATGTTAGCAAATCACACGGTAAATTTTTTTACTTTCCATTCAACAATTGCTAATTGAAAATACTTTTAGAGCGAATATTTTTCATTTCTTGGATCTGGTAACATGGCAAATACAAGAAATCGAAGCATCTTTTATACATGTTTAGGACGTTTATTAATTCTGGATCTGAATGAAGATATTGGAAGTTTTGAGACTTTTATGATGCCATTGACAAGTAAATTTAATTAATTATGAAGAATTTCTCTTATTTTAATAATTCTTTTCCCAAAGATGCTTTCGATTCCATCGGTCGTGTGATGATGAACAGCATCGATCCAGGTGAACAAGTAAAAAATGCTTTGATTGGACTTGCAAGAGATATTCGTGGATTGGCTTACAGCTTTAATCAAAAAACACCATACATGATGTTCTTCGATTGGATTTATCCAACATATTCTCCAATTCTCATTCGTGCTGTTGAGATTTGGGCACACGATCCATCCGTTACCACGCCAGTGTTGAAATTCTTTGGTGAACTTGTACAGAATCGTTCGCAACGTCTGGTGTTTGATGTGTCTAGTCCAAACGGGTATTTATTGTTTCGTGAAACATCGAAGCTCATCTGCTGTTACGGGAGTCGGATCCTAACGATTGACGTTCCAAAAGATCAAATGTATCAGATGCGCTTCAAGGGAATTTCAGTTTCATTTCTTATGTTGAAGTCGATCCTATGCGGAAATTATGTAAACTTAGGCGTCTTTAAGCTTTATGGTGATAATGCATTTGATTCGGTGATGAATACAGCTGCAAAGTTGATCTTGTCCATTCCACATAAGGATTTGTTGGTAAGTTGATTAAAATTCATTTCAATTGACATTTTTTAATATTTAAAACTTCAACAACAGGAATATCCAAAACTCAGCACAGCTTATTACATTCTTCTCGAATGTTTGGCTCAGGATCACATTAAATTCTTGTCAACGTTGGAACCAACAGTTTTTCTTTACATTCTTGAAAGCATTTCCGAAGGATTGAAAGCACTTGGTGAGAATTGAAGAAAAACTTTTTTAAAAAAAATTCTTTAATTAAATTTTATTTTATCCACAGACTTGATGATAATTTCCGGTTGTTGTGTGACATTAGATAACATCCTTTCCTACATTTTTAAACAGAAAAGTGAGTTTGATATTATTGGAAAACTGAATTCATTGAATATTCTTACAAATCCAATAGCGGAAGCTTCATTCCCAACAAAAAAGTTACGTCAAGTTGCTGAGACTGAATCGAATATGTTTTTGGAAGTCACCGAAAGACATCCTGAGATTCTACAGCGTATTTTATCGACTCTTTTAAATGTTGTGATGTTTGAAGACTGTAAGAATCAGTGGTCAATGTCACGTCCACTTTTTGTCTTAATTCTTCTTTATGAAGATTATTTCAGGTAAAAGTTTGATTTAATTTGTGAATTATTTGATAGTTTTATGAATTTCTTTAGACAACTTCGTGATAACATTATCCGTTCACAACCATTAGATAAACAACAACAAATGACGTCACTTTTTGAGATGCTTATGGAAGGGGTTGAACGTAATTTATTAACTCGAAGCAGAGACAGGTGAAAGCACATAAAAATCAATGATTTACTTTCTAACTTCAACCTTAATCCATTCGTTTCCTAGATTCACACAAAATCTTAGCTTGTTCCGAAGAGATATTAACGACTCACTGAAAACAGCAAATGTCAACATGAATGACATGATTGTGTCGTAGTTACTCAACGAAGGATATAATTTGTCGTTAGCATTTTGATGTTTAAGCCAATCATCACGAAAAAAAAGAGAAAAAAGTTAGAAAGAAGCAATTCTGAAATTACATAGAAGAAAAAAGAATGAAATCGGGTTCAGAGAACGCTTTAAAGTAACGTGAAATAAATTCTAAGCTTAATTTTGTCTTTTTTTAATTTGTACAATTCATGGATAAATTTTAATACAAAAAAAAGGAGAAAATTTTTAAATAAAAACAATGCTGATTGAAAAAATGTATATAAATAAATAAATAAATGAGAATATCCTAATTCAAGTAAAATATCTTTAAGTGCTGCTAAAGGACGATTTTGTGAAGGAAATTGTGGTAAAAGGAGAGAAAATTGTTGTAGGCTTTCAGGTTTCAAAATAATTGACACTCTACAGTATGCAAGACACGACATTCTTGCATAATTTACATTCACCTTCCTTGCCACTCAAAACAATTTGAAAATTTTTTAAAATCAGGAATGTTTAATGAAAATTGAAATTTTGTTGCGCAACTCACATTTCCCGCCTTTTTTTCGTGAGCTTTGAAAGTGTTTAGTGACGACAAAAAACGTAACGGAAATATTTGAATTTGTCCGATTATAGTAACCAAGTGACCAATGTAAACAAAAATTTGAATTGATCAAACATAACAACATTAAAAAGTAAAAAGTGAGTGAAATATAAAGTTATTAATTATATTTATATAAAAATGTCTGAAAAGAAAGATGTACTTGAATCGTATGTTGTTAAAATACAAAATCAAGAACGAATGATTCGTCAAAGAGCTTTAAAATCCATGTTGGAATTTTGTGCAAGTGAAGGAAATTTATCAAGTGAGACTGCAGTCGACATCTTTGATTCTGTCTATTTAGCTCTTATCAAATGCTATAGTGATAAGTTTGAGATGTGCCGAAGCTTATCATGCTCAATTGTGAGTGAAATTCTTAAATATATTGAGGAGAATGATTATTACCTTAGCCTACTTGTTCCTGTCATTGCTAAGCGACTAGCAACTGAAGATTTAGTTGAAGAGAGTGAAGAGATGAGATTACAATTATTAAAACAGCTCAATTTCATAATTAATAAGTATAAGGATCTGAATGCTTCAGGAACTGTTCATGATCGTGGAGGTGGCGACGATCTCTTACTTAAAACTTACAACGACATCATTGACATTCTCAAGATTTGTCTTCTCGATTCATATCCAGCAATTCTTAAAGAAAGTTGTGAAGTTATCAAGGCAACAGCTGCAACTTCAACAAGCTTCCATTATCGAGCTGAAACTCTTTCAAGTGCTCTCATAAATTTATTAAAACATCGTCATTCGACAATTAGAATTGCAGCAATTGAAGCTTTAGGCATTGTGACTCTTAACATTCATTCTAATGGAGAACAAATTAAAAGAATAATTAATGCGCTTTCACCTTTGGTTATGGATGAAATTCCATTTGTACGAAGAGAATGTGGACGAGTTGGTTGTAGATTTCTAATAGATTTACGTGACCGATACTCGTTCTTCGAAAGAATTCTTCCACTTGTCCTTTGCTGGTAAGTCAAGCATCTCAACTTGTTATTTATGTACTTCAATGATAATGTTATTACAGTCTTTCCGATGAAACACTTGAGGTTCGAGATGAAATAGAAAAACTTTGGATGAAAGCCGGAGCAAAATATTACACGGAGAATGAAAATGAATTACAAAACTTGGATTTAATTGACTCAATTTCTGATAATTATCCGGATTTCATTAAACAACGTCCAAGTCTTGGTTGTCGGGCAATTGTTCGACGATCTCTTCAAGTTCTCAACATAATCTTAAGAGAGATGGAAGATTGGAAAGAAGATGTTCGTCTTCACTCAACAAAGCTTCTCATGCAAGTTGTCATTCATAGTGAGAGTCATTTAGCAACGAAATATTTCGATATTAATGCTGTTCTCTGCAAAACGTGTCATGATCCTGAAATTCCTATTGGAAAATGTGCACTTGAAATTGCAAAGCTTTGCGGACGTTTTGTGGATCAAGCAACGTGGAGCAAATATGCTTTCGATGAATTGAAAATTCGGCAGAATAAGCTTGGAACATTGAAGTGCCTGAATGCACTCTATCAGAATTGTACAGATGAAAAGCGATTTGAGAACTTGAAAGAATTGAGTGAAATTCTATTGGACACATCCATTTGCCAGAAGAGTGAAGAACTTTTTCAATCAGAGCTTATGAGTTTGTTAGAAAGTTTAATCGAAGGAATTCCAAAGGAAGATGAGACGTTTGTTGAGAAGAACTTTTATGTCATCGCACTGAAATCGACAGCAGTTTCATATGACAATGAAAGGATTCGAGCAACAGGTGTTCGAGTATTAAAAAGACTCGTTGAAAAGGCTTCGAGTTCTTCTTTTCATTTTCATGACATGAAAGCGATGCATGGAAAATTCTTAAAATCAGCACTTGACACTTTGGATCTTTTGGATACTGCAAATGATGATTCCTTTGAACAAGTTCTTGTACTTTACGGGATTATTTGTTTATGTGGATTTCAGGTACAATTTTAATTTTTTATTTCATATTTTTACTTCATTTCTCTTCTTCAAAATTGAATATTTGTAATAATTTTATTCAATCACAATCTAACAAACATCATTAACGAACAAACCCTCATTTCGAATCTTCTTTTACTCAAAAGAAATCATTCATTGACGATTTGAAGCGAGTCATTCTCACTGCATTGGAACATTGTGAAGCGGAAGGAAAGATAAAAATTTTCAGTGGCATTGCAATGGTGAGTCATGATGAAAGTACAGACTTTCATGCTTCCATAGAGATTTCTCTAAAAGAAGAGTAGAAAAAGAAATTTTAAATAAAAAAGGAAATTGTAGAATCATCGATATTTGTCCTTCTGAGAAAAAATCTTTTCCTTGTTCATCTCTCCACACAGGCATCATTAAATTGGAATCAAACGATTGACGTGGATGATCCCAAAGAAAACTTTTTGATGTTGGCATCTTTTGTCGGTGGTGAGTATTTAAATTTGTGAATATTTTCTTTCTTCTGTTTCACTTTCCGATTGAGAATTAAATCAAGATGAAGATAACGAAAGATTCATCGAATTGGTGGGTGGATGGAAGATGAAAAAAAAATTGGCTTATCATCGCGTCAAAACATATTTTTTTTCCTCCTTTCACACTTTCTATTTTAAAAATAAATTGAGTTTGAAAGGTGACGAAGAGATTCGAGTAAGAGGGGAGATGTTGACGATGAAAGGGTTTCATCGGGAAAATGCGCAAATAAGAAGGCAATGGCGTCGCTAAGATTATGATTTTGATGCTTTTTGATGGAATAAAGGAGTGAAAAGCATCTCTAGGATGTTTTTTTATTTTCATTCTCAAGGGTTTCGTTTATCACAAAAGACAATGATGATTTTTATTCATTTAAAAGTTTTGTAAGGGGATACGACTTCTAAGTAGTTTTCTTAAAAGCATTATTAAGACGAGAAAGAAAAGATTTTTAAAGATGAAAGTCAACATTTGGTGGAAAGAACTTAATTGAGTTTTCGTCTCATCTTTTGTTGTTACAGAAATTATTTCACCACATTTGATATGGAACGCGGGACAAACGGCGGAGTCTGTACGATCAATGGCGACAGCTTCGTTGTGTGCTTTAGTTCAGGGAACGACGCCGGAACATGCAAGAAAAATTGTCGAGTCATTAATGACGGTACTCGTGTCTTTGATTGATGATCACAACATTGCAACGCGCTCCTATGTTTTGAAGACTCTACAATACGTCGGTCCCTTAAAATATGAACAAACAACGATTCTTTCACGAGCTCTTCTTACTCGATTAGATGATCCAGGAAGTGAAGTTCGTGAGAAGGCTGCGAAATGTTTAGGAAACTTGGAACTTGCAAGACATGAAGGAGGGGAAGACGAAGATGTGTGGGAAAATCTTCTTAAAACCATTTTTGATACGATGCTGATTCATGTCGAGACTCCCGAAATCAACGTACGTGAAAACTTGATTGATTCAATCACAACGTTAAGCAGAAAATATCCAAAACTTTATGATACAGCAATAAGTGAATCAACAATTCCTCAAGACTTGAAGTGTAGATTACCGTGAATCGTCGTGCTGAAAAACTTCACTAAAATATTTCTTTCTTTGTATCTGTTGCTTAATATTTCTTTCCTCTTCTTTCTTTTTCATTGAAAATTGAATTTGACTTAAAAGAAAATGAAATAAAATAAAAAAAAGTTGATGAAAAATTTTCTTTTTCCGTAACTTACAAAGCTTCGATTTAATTTTATTGTCAGTGACTTCTTCGCCATTCCACTCACGTTCGAATCAATCAAACATGCTCACCATCCAATTCAACGATCGTAAAATGAAATTCAACTCGTTTTGTGGCAATCACAGGGTGAAGGAAAGCAGCAATGAGAAAATTTAATTTCTTTCTCTTATCAGTTTGTGCAAAAGCTTTGTTTCAATTCTTCTTACAAGAATTCTCATTTTTGCTTCTATTTCATGCTTCAACATTTATATTACTTATGTACAATTAGAAATCAATATGTTTTATGTAAGAATGCAGTAAGTAAGATAAGAAAAGGTTCGCTCGATTGAATAAAGTATTTTAGGAAAATAACAGCAAACAATGAATTTCCTTTTATTGTGTTGTGGCGTCAAAAAGTTTACAACAAAATTTATTGCAGCTAATTTATTAAATTAATTTCGGGCTTTTATTTTGATGTTGTTGAGGAAAACTGTGAAATCGTGAAAAGTAGAAGTTGAAAGGTTTAAATGCGGTTAAGCAAAACAATTAAAATTGACGAGAACAGACTTCATTTCATGTTGATTAACAGCAAATGTTAGCATGGTGAGTCAATTAAAGTACTCAAACCTGAATTAAAATATCTACCACAATATTATTATTTAAGCACCGATTTCCGATTTAAAATACCCTCGAGTTGAATTCCATTGATGAATAAAACTTTCATCATCGTAATCAGTGTGTCTATAAACTGCATTGCTGTGTTAATGAGAAAACCATTTGCAATTCAGCTGTTGCCAGACACCCAACAACCTAACAATCAACCAACCTCTGAAGAATGATAGAAAACATTTTTACGATAACAATCAACAACAATTGCTCATGAATTTCAATTAAAAAATCGTTTTTCTGCTCATCTCTTTAGTTCTTTTAATTTCATCATCTCATTGTGTTGTGATGTAATTTTTCTCTGCATTTTCATTTTTAATTATTCCGCCATTCTCGATCAACGAAAAATGAATTTAACAGTCATGGTGGGTGGACATGCAAAATAATTTTATGTTGTGTTGAGATTTAAATGTCTTTTATTTTATCATTTTCAAACGAGAGACAAAACAAGCGAGGGGATGAGAGAAACGGGAACAACGATTTATTCATTATACGACCAGCTTTTAAATTTTGAATATTTTATGAAAGCTCCATTACAGCATTTCAAGTGCTTCTCTTTTTTATTTAATTTCATTTTTTTCCTTTCGTTTTTTTTTTTTGGATTATTCGACTGAGTTATGCCAAACAGCGTTGAGCGAAAATGAAAAACAAATTATAATGAAGCCAGTTAATTACAAACTTTATCCTGTTCACGTTTTCGCATTTCTTTAATGAGAGACCGACAGGAAAGGAACAATTTTTAAGGATAAGAATAATTGGAGTTTAAGGCCCAAGTAAATAAATTAATAAGTAAGCAAGTAAGAGTTGCTAGAGTGATTCCTTTATCCATCAACATTTTCGTATTTGTCGTCATCTTCATCTCGTATTACCTAGAAACTTCTGTGGAATTCACAGCACAAACAACATTAATTATTTATCGGAATTTCACCAAAGAAAGTTCAGAGAGAACACGAATCTTATAGCCCCGGCTGAGATAGGAAAGAAACGGTGGGATTTATCTTGTAAAAGACAGCCAAATTCCTTAGGATGGAATGAAAGAAAAGAATGAGAAAAAGCTCCGAGATTTAGGGAAATAAAAATGAATTGCTATTCGCTGGTTCAGTGTACTGGTTACTCAATTCATGTTATGTTCAACGAACAGCTAAAAGAACAGCATTTTGAACATTCCAGTCAGGAAAATGTGAAACAAATCACGAAACGTTTGCAGGAAATAAAATAGCAATGTCTTGAAGAGTAGCGAATGGTGAGGTGAAGAGTTCATACGAGAAGGCAACATTTCGTACAGAAATTCTTGTCAGTTGAAAGAAAGAACATTTCTAGTTTCTTTTTTGTTCTTTTAATTTCCCCTCGAAGTCATTCGCCGTAAGAGATATTTGTTTGAATAGATGAGGGTGGATGGTTGGTTGTGGGTAGGTAGACAAGCTTCGAACGAATGTTTCTCACATCCACCCAACTCACTCTCATCTCTATGACCTCCGAATCATCCAAATGCCAATTCAACTTTTTCCCTTTGTTATCTTAAAGTTTCACTCATATTCTATCAACTAACTTCAGTGAATTAAATTCCAGACATAAGACGAGAGATGAGAAAGAAAAAAAATATATAATATAAAATAAAAAACAAGAATATATACGAATTCTTCAAAGTTCTCGATGGAAAATATTTTGTGATGCCAAAAACTTTCTGTCGCATGTTCAGTATGGTAAAAGATGACTTGTTCGCCTTATCACTTCTACGACGAAGAGACGAGAGTCGAAAACAAGTCAGTTGGTTGTAACAAATCATAAATCGTAGCATATTTTATAGTTCTTTTTTATCACTTGGAAGCGCTTTGCAAAGTGACACATAAATTCATCAAATATGGAGAGAAGGGAAAAAAAATTATTGGAAAATAGTTTTTCCTCAATGCCATAACTTCACTGTGAGAAAGAGTTTTGGTGTCGTTTGACTAGACAGTGGGATTTTTGGTTATTTGTTAAAAGCAGATTCTAATGTGTTCTTAAAATTTATTTTTCTTTCTTTTTTTGTTTCAATATCCGTCTTGTGCCAATTTGCCTTGTGGTGACGACAAATTCAACCCAAATTCACAATAATTCTGATTTATTTCTCTCAGTGCTTTAAACGTCACGCAAAGTGTTTCAGGAGACATCACAAAAAAAAGTTTTAGCTTTTTATATTGTTATCATTTCAAAATAGTTTAAGCAAGGGAAAAAATAAAATGCTACAAACTCGAAGGATGACAAGCACTGAGCTTTACTCTGGAGTAAAATAGAATAAAAATCTAATAAAAATTGCTTTCATCCGTCGCTTAGGATGCAAATTTGTGTTCAATTTTCACTGTGAACTTTAAAATATTGAAAGTGTTATAATGTTGATAGCGTTGCATTAATGCAATAACGTCATTAAATTGATTTTTCGTTCTTTTTTCGGTTGGTTTTCGCAACGAGAATAAAACAGAAACCAACAATTTAAGCTGCTAAATTCATAATCATTGGTAATGGTTTCTGTTCAATCATATCAATTTACATCTAGAAATTCAATTTTGAACATGATTAAATTTTCGATAAAGATTCGCAAAACTTTGTCTATCTAGATTTTAACTTTATCTATGATGGAGATGATCCAGTTTATGTCATTTTTGAGTTTTACATTTTTTGGCTTAGAGCTTGATATTAAATGCAGTTAGTAGTTTCGAGTAATGATTGCCGTCAAAATGCATTAAACTTTGTGTATTTATGTTAATCGTACATGAAAGGTCGTAATTGAATGCTGGCTGACTAAATTTCCATTAGGAAAATCAATTTTTTATCCACTTGAAAATGGTTGTCGTTTCAAATATGATAAAATTTCAATACCAAAATTTGACAATTTTAATCCTTTCTAGTTCATAAAACTACATCGGCAATCATCTATAAAATTTATACGCTCGTTTTTGTTGCTGAAGTTAACATTCTAGCTTTTTAATTTCAACTAAAAGCTTTTCCGAATAAAATTTTGATTTTATGGTTGAATTCGAGAAAATTTAATAAACCTTTACGTTTGTTTCATTGTATGTCGAGTGTTCGTCGTTTGCGCTTCTAAAGTTTAGATTGCAACAAACGGTCTAGCTTACAATTTCATTGCTTGAAAAATAAGATTTTGTTGAAAACTTAATACTCGTTTCGTACAGAGATTCTTGAAGACGGTTCGTGTTGAAAAAATATCATCTTTTATTTTTCTTACTTTTAATAACGTTGAATATAAAAAAAATGTATCAACGAGAAAAATGAATCTAGCTAGGAAGAACAGAGAAATAAGATTCTTAATTTGACATGAAATTGTAATAAAAAGCGGACTTACGAATGAAAAGAAAACTGCACAAAGTTTTAATGAGAGAAATTAATGACAAAAATAAAACAATTTTACTTTTTAAGAGATGTCATTCTATTGGGTTACTAAGCTTCACTATTTTATTATTTATGAAGCTGAAAGTTGTGATTGAAGAACGTTGTTTACGAGTGCACAGCTGGGTTGAAAAAGGTAATTAAAGTTGTCAGAACTAACTTCTCTCTTACTTCATTTGAACAAAAGCAAAACTAATTTTCCTACTGAAGTGCCTTGCACCTAATTGCATTCATAATTGCTGTCCATTGACCTTCGAGCTATTTAAATACGTAAAAAATATATCAGAGAATGAAAACGGAATGTTCATGAATATCTTAAATAAGTAAGTATGTACCTAGAAATTCATTCGTTTGCATCTTTATTTAGGAAAAGCTTTTAAGATGAAAGGAAAAGAAGAAGAAATTTCATCATTCAACATGATACGAGTTCTTTGAGATCTTTTCCAAACCATAAAATAATCTTTTCATCAGCTTATCTCTTAAAATGAATTTAATTTCATACTTTCATACAAGAGAGGTATCATCATAAATGTATTTTAATATATGAAAAGATGCATTACATATTAAACGTCTTCTTGGTTCAGTTAATAAGTATTATATTTGCAAGCGAAGATTAGAATGTAACAGCAATAAAGCTCAAATTAATTCGATGTTACAGTTTGAAATAATTGCTTCGAGAGAAAGCTCAAATATGAAACTTATTACGATTTCGTTATGTTTTCATTTCTCGTTTTCCTTTTTTTATTTAAACTTTACATACACTCATCCGACTCTTTATTATAATTATTATTACTCTTGTGATGTAAATTACTTGGTAAAAACTCATTGTATTGTTGTTAAAAGGATTATTAAGCAGTCATAATGACTTTACTCAACATCATAATATGATTTTCAAACAATAGAAGTTTAAGCTCATAGCTTATCATCTGATGGCTTCACCGTCGACATCCGCCGAAAGAAAAAGGGATTAAATGCTTATAATGCTAAGACCGAGGAAGAAGATTCGTTTGGCAATGCTGAACACGATTTTTTAATTTTAATATTTCATAAACGCAATCGCGATACACGACAAAAGCAAGCGAGTAAATTATTTAAGCATTCAAAAGCTGACACTTTCATCATAAATCGTGAGAATTTTTATTTCAACTTTAGTCTTTGTCTCATGCCTTTTTGTATTCATCCTTTTTTCCCTACCCGCAAGCACACAAGCATCACGTGTTTTCTAAATGAATGAGCGTGCGTGAAAGTTCATTTAATACCTTTGCATACGAATTATGTTAGATTAAGCATTCTACTTTACCTCTTTAATCTGAAAATCATTCAAAGCATCACATCAATTCAACTCTGATTTTATTAAAGATTCGCGAATGACACTACGTGTGATAAAACCGCTTATTAATTATCCGAAATTCAGAATTTCTTGACATAAATACAGAGTAAATGTTCTTCAAAGACGCTTTCTGAATCCCCAATGACAGTTTAATTAATTTTGATTATTTGATGAAGAATGAAAATTACGAAAATCTATTTGAGATAAGAGAAGTTTGGTAAAGAAGAAAATACCGCAAATTGAATTTCTATCAATTGATAAACTCAATTCCAACCATCAACGTAAACTCAATTAAGTGGAAATCTTTGCTTTAATATTTTCACGATGCAGTTTTGAGTTTCACGCTAAATATTTTAGTTTCACTACTATCTAAATATTTATCATAAAAGAAAATCAACGAAAACAAGGAGAAGTGAGATAGCGACAATCATTACCAGCACCATCTTAATGAAATCATTAATTCTCATGCATATTAAAGCAAGTTTATTCTTCTTCTTGTAATCGGAGTAAGTAAGCAAGCATCTGCGATTTCAAAAGAAAACCTTTGGCAGGTTGTTTGTGAATAAAAATGGAAGTAAGGGGATTCGGGTTGGTTAAAGATATTCAACACGGGATTCCACCACACCATACCACAACTTATTGTCAAGTAAAAATCTTCTTGCAGCACGAACAAATATTGGATGAGTTGAGAAAATTATGGGTATGGAAAAAGTTTTTAATTAAAAATTACATAGAATTTATTTATATTTCTCACCACTCTTCTTTGCTCTTGAGTTCGGGGCTCGATGTAATTATCTCTTAACAAGGTAAGTTTGCTTCGCTGATCTCGTTTACTGCGAAGTGTGATGACAAACAACCAATAATTTCTATCATCAGGCGAAAACTTTCTCTGTTTCGTTAAGAAAGAAAAGTGAAGCGTGGGGACAGCATAAATACACGCTAAAGTTGAAATATTTAGACAATTTTATAAAAATTACGCCATTTGATCTCTCATAAAAGTTTATAAAGAAGCGTGCTCAACCATAAACTGTCTGCTCTTCCGCAACCTTTCCACCTTTTCGTAATATTTTCTCCAAGTATCTCTCCCTCGTATCGCGTTAAATGTAAATAAATTTCATATACAATTTTAATATGTATCTGTTTGATAACATTTCACAATCAATTACACCTACTGCGTGCGACGTTCCGAGCGCTATAATGCTCGGTGTCGTTATAAACAGTTCAGTCTTCGGTTGTTTGCACGTAAACCTATTAGAGGGGAAACAGTTTCGAAATAAGAATAAGTAAAAGAGAACTGAAAGAAGTTTTGAGGGACGAAAATTGCCAGAAGATATGCGAAGAATGTCGTATCCGAAACAATTTTCTTTTCCCACAGTTCAGTGTTGGAACAACTGGATAAAATCTTCTTCTTCAAGTTGTTTATTTTTCTTGAAATAATTTTGGCATCATCAACACAACCCCGCCATTGTAGAATTGTAAAAAGAAGGTCTTGTGCTCCAATAAATTTCGTGCTTATTTGTTGGAGCTCTTTGCATCATCATCCACAACCAAGCCTACTACGACACCAACAACAACAATCTTTTTTTCAATTTCTTCTTCTTTCCATTTTTAATCAAATTTCTCTAAAAATTTCCTGAATTTGTGTATGAAATTATTCTCCCCGCCTTTTGATGCGTTGTTAATGATAATGGAATCGAATTGGAAATTTATTTTTCTCTCTCGGTTTACTTACATGTTGTCACCGAACTTGGAAGATATTAATAGCAAAAAAAAAAGGAAGGAAAAGAAGTTTAATGTAATTATATAGCAATATTCTGAGAAGAAACTTGAATGCTTTGAAAAGAGGGAAGAAGATTAAACATTGAAGCATGTCGCGAGTTAACACAATTTAACTTGATGTGATACCAACACATATTTTTCTATTTATTTTTGGGTGTGCTTCCGTTTCAAAGAACTGAGGTTAACATCGAATAAGTAATCATAAAAGTAAAGTACATAATACGTTTCCTTATTTGTTTGGTCTGTTCTTTGGTGTTTTAGCGGATGAGTTAAGCTTTACTGTTTCCTTTTGCTTTCTTTTTTAACTTGTAATCTCATTCTGAATCAATTATTTTTATCTCACCTTTTCTTCCTGGAAGGTGTGAAACATTCTCTGCATTAATTTAATATTTTCCGGAAAAGGTTTAACTACGTTGAAAGGTTGCTTGCTTTACTGACGCTTTTTAAAATACTGAACACCACCGAATGAAGAAAAAAAAAACCATATAAATATTCTATTGAGTAAAAAGCTTAGAGTGTGCAACCAACAGTCAGAAACAGAATCAGCAATAACAGATTTTTTTTTCTTCTTCCTCCCCATATGTTGTTCATCTGCTTTTGTGTGCATGTACTTGGTAGATATGTAAATAAATCATCATAGGAAAATATATTCCCTTCCAAAAATTTAAAATTCATCACTAAAAATAGATGGGATAGGATTAGATTTTTGCCTGGACGTTCCTTCCTTTAACAAAATCCTTTAATTTATAAATAAAATTTAGTTATGCGCCTGGTTAAGCGCAAATATGGAGCTTTATTCATGAAACTAGAGGAATAGAGAAAATACATAGCTTAATGTTATGAAACTTTTATTATCACGAGAGCATAGGCAAAAAGCAAAAGCGGAGAAAAGAAACATCGTAGCAGATTAGAAGCGAATTGGGTCACACATTTTTCTTTGGCCATAATTAACGAGTCCATTTTCATTTTGTGGATTAAAAAGAAACCGTCCAAGCCGCTACTACTGAAGGACGAAAGAAAATACTAAATAGCAAAAAGAGAGAAAAGTTATGGCGTTCCATTTATGAATTAAAGATTTAATATTGAGAAAAACACTTTTTTATTTCTGTCACCATGAAGAGAACGAAAAATGGAGAAAGAAAAAAAGAAAACTTTTTGAGAGATGTTGGCAAAGTACTTGAAGATTTTGTTGCAATTTGGCTTCTAATCATATGGAAGGTTTGCCATAGTTGGTTGGAAAATTTTGGGCAGTCCCTGAAGGCACTCAAATGTGACGCAAACAATGCCCAATAGTAAAGTGTCATCATCGTCTTTTGTATATGGTTAGCCGAATTAAGTATAAGACATATGAAGCTGTAGCAATTGTCTCTTAATGCAAGTTATGAATTATCTCTCAATGTGGTGAAAGTCTTTTCTGTCAGTTCCTCCCATCGACTTGAGACTAAATCCTCTTTCAGCTTATCTAAATTCAATTCACTTATCACTTAACACAAAGTAATAATTCACAACTCTCGCAGAAAAGGCCAAAAAAAAATGGATGAGAATCCATTTATCCAGTTAGAAGATGAAAGAAAAAGCGGAAGTGGCAAAGCGGTTTAATAAATGTGCGACACATCTTAAAAGTGCTAAATTCTCCATTTTCATCTCCGTTGTGGCTCTTTTTCTGTCTTTCTTACTAGTGCCATCATCGGGACGGATTAAATCTTTAGCAATTTTGCTGTCTGACATGAGAAATTGCAGATTAAAATTATTCTTATCACTCCCCAGCTAGTTGAAAATTTCTCTTCTGCTAATAAATTATGAATACATGAAAATCTTTTGCTTAGCTCATGCTGCCACTCGTTCGTCCCAATCTACTCCCACTGTCTTACATGTCGTGAATAGCAAAACACATTTCTTCCAACGGTGAATTCTGCAGAGTTGATTTTTAAAATTAGCCAAAATCTTTTATGTATTTAGAGACGCTGTGACAGGCGAATGGTGGAATGAACTACAGTCAAGTAAAGAAAAGGAAAAGAAAAGCATTTTTAATCCTATTAGTTGAAGTTTGCGCTGAAAAAGCATACAAACGTTAAAATGAACATCAAATCGCATCACATTGCGGTTATTCGAGCCAACAAATGCAAGAAAACTTTTCGAGGAAATTTTATTTAATAAGAAAAAAGAAAAACTATCGCGATTTTGTGTTTTCGTCTTGAATGGAGAGTGAGAGAAAGGACAACTGCTTTTGCCAGTTTTTAATTCTTTAATTTAATAATTTCTTCAGATTTCCTCTTCCTTTCGACATTTTGATAATTTCTTCTTTTTTATTTTATTTTTAAGAAGTTTTACGAGTGAGACGTTGTCGTCGTTGTTGGTGTCAGAATGATTAATAGTAGTTTCAAATGAAAGTTTTATGTGAACCACTTGTACTCAGAATCTCTTGCGGTTGGATGATGTTCACAAACTTTTTTGTTTTTCAGATGATGATACTCTCAAATGCCTTTTTTTTTTCTCAATCCATATCTTAGTGGTTGAGGTTTTTTAAGTTAGTTTTCCAACCAATTCTTACTTAAGCTTTTGGATGTTTAATCAATCTTTCATTATGGTCAAGACAAACTTGTAGAATCAACTTTAATGCAAGAAAATGCTTTGCTTGCTCCGAAAGTTCTGCATTAGATTGATTTTTCATTAAGCATATTTGATGATAATTCTAATTACAATTTATTTTATTTCATCTCATCCATAAATAAATATTCATAGAGCTTGAAAAGTTTTTGACGTTTCAACAATGATTTGTGAATATAAAATTATCAACGTCAGCAACAAAGAATGAAGAATAAAAAATATATAATTATGCAATTAAAATGTAGATTAGCTTTTAGCTTTCAGAAATATCTACGATAAGAGTTTTTAATCAAAATTGATTCTGATTGCCCAAATCGTTATTCACTGTAGAGAAATTTTCAAAACTTCTTCTTACATAGATTTGAAATTTTTAATGCATTCCAAAAGTTCTTACGCAAACTGAACTTTTACTTATCCATCCATCTAAATGGAAATGATTTCAAAGTTGGGATGGGATAAGTAATAAAAGTTTTGTTTCTCTTGAAATCAATTTAGTCTGTCAAATATTTGAATTTCACTCTAACCCTCGAACTAATAAGTCTAGAAGAACCGCGAATTGTTACATTAAACTTGGCTTGTTGTAAATTACTCATTGCAGGCGAAAAAGTTTTTTTATTTACATTCCATTGCCTGAAACGAAATGGTAAGAGAGGAAAAGGCAAATTATTCATCATTTTCACAAACATCATGGATCACTTAGGAGGAAAATTGCCATGACTTAACAACTTGTTTAATAGCAAGGGATAAGAGAGAGAGAATTTCATTTCATTTCTGTCCCATCGACCTTTTCGCCCCTTAATGTTCTGTGGAACTTTGTTTTACATTCTATAATTTCATCTCCTATGGTGACTCGCTGTTGGAATTTTCAGAGAAGAAAGCAGAGAAGCGAAAGTATAAATTATACTGCAAATGTCAATTGTCTGTGAGCATACCAGTTATATGGAGCAGAACTTTACGCACAGCAGTGATCACGAGCAGAGAAGCTCATAGCACTGGAGGGAGTCACTACACTCAGACAATGCTTTGTAGTTAAACAATAAATTTATCATCTCAGGCAGTTGATTTCGTTACAAAGCCGTTGTTCAACACCGCAAGCAAAGGGACGACGACACACATTATAGCGTTCGCCATGGGATGATACTAACATAATTTTAAAAATTAAATAAATAAAAAAAGAAGAAACTTCTAGCTTTTATTTCATTCTTTTTTTTTTCTCTCCTCCTTTGTCTCGATTGTCTCGACATGAAAGAAAACTAAAATAAAATGTATTATTAAGAGAGTCCCCTGAATAATATAAAGATGGATAAATGGATGTTGAATGAAGAGACAAAGTTGTTCTCCGTTTGAAAAGTTTTTGGATGGCGTCAACCTAATTACAGAATAAAAAGGCGATGTTATTTAATTCTTATCGGCCGACACCGAAGAGGGAATGAAAATAAAATGGAAGAAAAAAAATAAACCAAGAAGCGGGAAAAGACAAAACCAATAAACATGCTGTTTTTCACACAATTCTAAGGCTTTGCTTTTTGACTTCAATTTTTTTTTATATTGTTTGGACTCCCCCAACATCTCAAAGTAATTTGTAATGGTTTTGTTTCTTGCTGCGATTTTCATGTGAATTTCTTTTTATTTTTATATTTCTCAAAAAGTTTGTACAGCATAGCAATAAAAAAGTCCTTCAAGTATCTTCAGTCGTTGTGTTTTGTTATTATTTTTTTTTTATTATTTTTATATGTTGGCTACATGACTTTAATTGGAGATCTTTATACCCTGAAGAAGTTTGTTATGGAAAGGAATTTTTATCTGCTTTTATGTTGAAAGTATCACTCGAGAACATTATAGAGCGCTAAATTGATTTTAAATCTATGTTGTGTAGTACTTAAATGTCGTCATTACATGACTACTGCTTGAGTAAACTTGAAAAATATTGAATAATTTAGGAGACAGTCAACGAGAACTTTTGAGCTTCTAGTCTTTTCCATTAACTAAAATACCAAATGCATTTAGAAATCGGAAGAAAAACGAACAACGTAAACAAAATTTTCTTTATTTTAAACTTAAAGAAAGGAAAAACAAAATTTCACCGCAGTAAATTTAACATTTTCGTAAATAAACTTTTATTCAACAATTTTTTTTTCATCGTTATTCTCGATGATTATAAAAAAAAAGGAGAATGAAGGGAGATAAAATAGTAATAAATCGATACATTAAAATTTTTTTGGCGAGCAAAACAGCCATTAAAAGGAAAAGCAGCAAATAAATTACAAAGTATCTTCAGAATCTTAAAGATCCTTTCAATCCAATTCGAGTTCATATGTAGAAGCATTTCCATTGCATTCACGTCTATTTACTGGAACAATTTGAATATTTGATGGTTCTATTGTTGAAATAACTTCAACGCGAATCTCTTGAAGCTTGTCTTCAAGAGTCGTTGTTGGAAAGACAACAACATCTGGAATATGATTTAAGTTAGAAATTATGTGAGCTTCAGAAATCTCTTCAAGATTCATTTGTTTTATCTTTGTTGTAAAATCAGGACTTTCTGGAACCAATTCTACAACAGTCACGCTATCGCCATGACTTTGCAATTCAGTTTCAACTTCCTGCTCGTGAATTTTTTGTGCATTTTCACGTTCCTCGCGAATCTGCTGTTCATACAATTCATTCTCGTTCTCTTCTTCATAAATAATTGTTTTGATTAAAGGCGGGGGCTTCATGCGGACTTGCTGCTGCTGTTGGCTCTGGTGCTGATGCTGGTCATGATTTGCATTTTGTTGTGTCTGATGATGAGATAGCGAGGCATCATGTCTCATTTGTTGTTGCTGTTGTTGTGTTTGTTGGGGTATATTGTTGCCATTATTAATAATATTATTATTGGAATTTCCATTATGATTAGCCGTATTATTGTTATTTCTATGGTTATTACTATTTTTATTATTCTTGTTTTTGTTTCGACGTGATTGATTAACATTTTGCAGATTTCCTTGATTTTGCTGACTATGCTGATTATGCTGCTGACTATGTTGCTGTAATTGCATTTCTCGAAGCTGTTCGGTCAAATGGAAAATGTCTTTTTCTTGTGATTCGACCACTGATTTCAATTCATCAATCTGCCTCAAATCTTCCGAACGTGGATCGCGTCGTTCATAGCGCATTCGCATTTCCTCAAAGCTATCACGAATGGCGATTTTGGGTATGTGTAGACAGCATTTATATAAATGTAGCGAATAAATAAAAGAAACAAACAAAAAAGTTAATTAGTCGAATGAATCTGATTTGCCAAGGAAATTCAGGCGATGAATCTCAACATTCTTAATTAAATTTAAGACGTTTGTGTGTTGTAAATCGTCATAAACGATACAAAATTCGGAAAGGGTTTTAGAGAACTGGGAGCGAGGCACGGGGGTAACATCAATTTGCATAACAGAACGGAACAGAACACATTTAGAAATCGGTAATCAAGTTTATTTACAACATCAAGATGAATGGTAATAGGAAGAAGATGTCAAATTTATGTTGATACTTACAGTTTAGTGAGGCATATGCACTTTCTGTGTAGCGTGTCAATTTCTTGTGTATTTGAAACATCGCGACTATTCAATCGAATTTTTTCAAACTCAAATTGATCCTTAAAATCGCTTAGCTCTCGTTTGTGATTAAGTTTGATAGCACTAAAACATTTAGGAAGAGTGATGATGATGATAAAATATAGTAGCAGCAAGAAGGAGAACAGGAAGAAGAAAACATATAAAAAACAGAAACAATATTATTTACGATAAACAAAATAAATTTAATAAAAGTCATTTTATGGTAGAGACAGGTAAAATCATGGATGAGTTAAGGTTTTTTCTCCCATTGCACTCTCCGAAAGCGTTCATAATGGATTCTTACGTCACTTTAATCGCTGAAGTCATTTAGCTCAGATTATTCAAAGTTTATAAGACTTTCCAGAACATTAAAAGGTTTTGATTACGTTATTAATTCGATCAAAGACATTTTTTTTTGCTTCTTCATGTCTTCGAGTCTTATTGGAATATTTTTTTATATTAATATTTCTTTTTTCGCATTTTATTATATTGAACTTTATCAACAAGGGAATTTTTCATTTTCATTTAATCTTTATTGAAGATTTATGTCGTTAGGACGACAACATTTTTCATGTTTCTACTTAAATTGTTTGTCTGCAGTTTAATGTCAATTTCATTTTATTTATGGTAGTGAATTTTTTGGTGGAAAGTGAAAATTTGTTTATTAACCTCGTCTGAATCGCTTTTTTTGTTTTCTAAAAAACGAAATAAAAATAAAGTAAAATTTCCAATGAAGAATAAAAAAATGGAACATAAAAACCATAAACGTGATTGATTGCTTAGCATACATGTTTGTGTCATTTGCGTTTTGTTTCGACTGTCATGACTTTATCACGCAATAATTTTCGAATTTTGAATGAATCATATCAATTGCAATGAGAAAATTTCTTATTTATGGTGCAAGCATCTAAAGCTCACAACATAAAAACATAAATCAAAATTTGTGGGAACTCTTAGCAGATTCATTTTGAATGTTTCCTTCTGGCAGACGACGTTTTTCCCAAACCGTCGTCACCACTGCAGGGAAAATAACTTAAATGTAAATTCCATTTCGTATATTCCATGTTTATCTACATGAATTTAATGAAATTGAAGCCAAATTCGAGCACAATGACGTAACTTATGAATGCTTTTTACTATTATTAAAATCGAGAAAGAATAAAATTGTTTTAATGGAACCAGATTTTCACATAATTTCTCGCTCAGAAATGTGGAATTGTTAGTTTGTCACCATAAGAAGCAGAAGTTGAAAGGAGGAACTTTTCTCACCTCAATTTATTATCTGCGTCTTCTATCCTTATTCGGTGACGATTTTCAGCAGTTAACAGAGCTGTTTCTTTCTCATGAACCAACTGTTTCCACTGTTCTTCTATACGAGCACAATAAAAATGGAAAAATTATGAAAATAATTTACAATTAAGAAACTTTCTTTAATGTGAAAGCTAAAGGAAAAAAGCAAAGGCAAAGGCAAAGGCAGCAAAGGAAGTAGAAGAATGCCATGTCAATCTCACCCATCTCCTTTTTATGCTTCGCCTGCAATGTTTCCGTTGTGAGAGTAATTTCGTTGGCAAACTCTTCTTTAATTTGTTCTAAGGATCTATAAAAGCTGGCTTTTATTTGTTCCTTTTCACGTTTATGTTCGTCTTTAATTTCCTCTGTCAAATAGTCATTTAATTAAGAAATTTCTTCTCATCGGGGGAATTGCGAAGTGAACAGAAGAAAATGGCTCACTCACTCACTCAGCTCACTTTCCTTCCACCCACCCACTCTTAATGATCTTACCAATTAAATCGGAGTGGAGTCTCTGTTGTCGCTCAAGTTCCACTTGCAACTTGTCCAATTCCTTTTGATGGTCACGTTCACGCTTCTGTAGATAAGCTCGATGGTCGAGTAACTGCATGTCAGCTTTAGATTGCGTCTCTTGTAAATCTTTCTGCTTTGTTTCAATTTCAACTTTTAGTGCCGCAATCTACGTACGATGTTAAGTGAATTATTAAATAAAAAGAAGGAAAGGAATGTAATTAGATATGAAAATTAACATAAAGGGAAATTTAATTTCTTCCTACATCATTCACAAGAATTTTTTCTTGTTGTTTAAAGTTTGCAGTAATCGCTTGAATTTCAAGTAGTTGCTCAGCTTTCAATTTATTTAATGCTGAATTTCGCTCATCTAAATGTACTTGTTCTAGCTCTCGTGTTAGGCGACACATTTCCTCCATCAGCCTATCTTCCCATTCCATTGCGCTTTCGCCACGCGCGATTTCAATTCGACTAAGGCATGAACGTTCCTTCTCGCTCAATTGACTAAAATACATTTTGAAGATTGTTACTGTTGTGCTATTGCCATTAACTCTATTACGAGCATCGTCGGGGAGATTTTTATGACGTCACAAACAATGAAAGGGTTGGTTGGATAGTAACAACAACCGAAAAAAAAGAAAATAGGAAAAAAGGAGAAGGAAAAATAGACAAACAACAATGTTTGTTATGCCGAAAAATGCTTTTCATTTACTTTTATGAGCATTTAGTGTTCAGGAAAGAGAAGCTCATAAAGTTCATTGTCTGCGTGACGTGACTCGTGAACTTTACCATAAATCACTACTTACTATGCACAGTCGCGTTTTATTTGAAGACAGCTATCAATTTCGTCTTGTAATCGCCGTTTGACGTTTGACAACTCGCTCTTTAAATCATCTACTCGTCTTAGCATAGATGATAATGAACTTTTCTGTTCGTCAGTAAGGCTCCTTAAATGTGCGGCTTCTCTCTCACAACCCTTAAGATTTCTTATTTCATCTCGTTGACTTTTGATTGTTTCTTTATCAACTTGAGCTTGATCTTTCAGGCACTTCTTTTCACTTTCTGCCCTTTCAATTTTCTCTTTACATTGTTTCATCATTTGACGAAGTTTCCATTCGCAATCCTCCATGAGATGTTCTTCTCTATCGCAGTTTACATTTCTCAATTGCTCAAAGTCATGCTTCCATTTTGCTACAATTTGTTCACGTTCCTCCATTGCCGTTTGCAGAATATCACGCAAAATTTTCTCCTGTGCTGTTAATTTATCCAGAATTTCATCGCGGGCTTGTCGAAGCTTCTCCATTTCTGTTGATGCTTGTGCTAGTTGAAGGTTCAAGCTGCTTGCCAAAGATTGCATTTTGTGTAGTTTCGCAATTGTTTCTTTATGTTGATTGTCAAGTGATGCTACGACATGAAATTGAATGATTGATTAATTTGCTTCACCTTAAGGGACAAATTCATGTTATTAAATATTTACCATATTTTCTCTGCTCTTCATCGAGCAACAAGTCTTGCCTCTCTTTAACTTTTTCCAATTGCTCATCTTGAAAACGCAAGCGTTGTCGTACACATTCATCTTCCTTGCTGTTCGCTTCAAGTTCAGATTGAAGACCTTCAACGTTCGCCAATGACCACCAAAAAAAAAACAAAAATGAAACAAATAGTTTCGAAACAATAACAAATAAAAAATTAAATATCAACGATACAAGTTTTATTATTATTGTTATTGTTTTCATTCATACTTGGGTGTTCCCGACTTTCGATAGAACCCATTGAATGTTTAATAGGACTGATAGGGAATTTCATTCATCAGTTTCTCGACAATAACAATTAAAAATTAATGAGAAAAGCCAACGCAATTAAATAAAATCACGACACCGTACAATCAGACACAGAGAAAGTTTCTGGTGAAGTTAGCAAAATACAACAAAAAGAGAGAAAAATGAAAAAAGCAATAAAAAGAAACAACGCCAGAACGGCATTGAATCGTCGATGAAGCGCGAACGAACAAGAATTCAATCTCAACAATATAAATTTACGACGTAAAGATAAGAATAAAAATCAATCGAAGTATTTTAAAATTAGACGAAAGAGCAGAAAGAAGATTTTCAAGAAAAGAAAATTCAAAGATTTTCGTCTAATGCTAATAATAAACAAGCAAACTCGTTCACAGTCTCAACGTCAAACAAATGATTTTCTTGAATAAACAATCGATGAATCGCATTTTCCTTCTCAATTTCTATTGTTTGGAAAAGTTTTTCTGAACATCGGATGTATTATGACATAACGCTAACGGAAACTGTTTTTCATCTTTGACGTCAATACTTCAATCAGTTGTATTGTTGAGACCAAAACCTCAAAGTCATAACATAAGCTTTATGGGCTCAACTTTGGAAATTTTTCAAAATTATTCATTTTATTTCTCTCCTATTTCCAATTTCATTTAAGATATTTCCAAATCGTTCTAAATTTTTTTTTTATTATAGATATTTGAAGCATTGCAAACGATCCCAAGAATTCTGATTATTTCACATTTCATTGACTTTTAAAGATTTTTGATGAAACATGAAATATCTTTCAGAGATTGTTGAAACGTAACAATCTGAATGGAATTTTTTTTTTCGGAAATGTTTTTGATTTTCTCAATTTAAATTTCCCTGACAAAGGGAAAATTTTTCCCTCTCCTTCCTTCTGTTTTTTATTGTGAAACTTACGTTCAACGGCTCCAATTTTAATATCCAATTCTCTTTCCAAATCATCGATCTTCATGCACAACTGATTAACTTTTAACTGCATCTGGTCAACGACTTCAATTTGACTGCTTGATATTGAATTTCCATTATAATTGCTCGCTTGACTCCCCAATGTAGCCCTAAAAGACGTAAAAGCGAAAAGAAGAAAAAAAAAACGAATAAATAAAATGAAGGGAACGTGAAATTAATAAAAATTATCTTGTACATAAAGCGAATGAAAAATGTTTTTCCAACTCCCGTTTTGCAAAATTAAAAGTTTATTTATTTCTCAGTATAACGCGTTTGTGACGTAAATGATTCCCACATCAATTGGCAGGCGCTGGAGAATCGAATTATTGCTTATTTTATTTTTCTCTTACGAGGAATTATTTTTGGAATACGAATATATAAATTTCAAGCCATGAAATGAATTGTGCCATGAAATATGAAATGAGTTGTGTGGGAAAAAAGGATATTTTGTCACATGTAAGATTGTCGGCTTGTGATAAATTGAAACAAATGGCATGTTGTGACATTCGAGAGTGCGAAGCTGTGAAGAACATTCATGAAAAATTCAAATTACATTTCATCGACTGGAAGATGTTGTTGTTGTTCGAGTAAGCTTGTTTCGGCGACGATATCAGGGAGAGCAATGGTGTCTTCACCAACCAACAGATACGAAGGCTTTATTGTTTTCGGGGTGACTTCAAAGTCGTTCGTAATGTTAGTATTGCTTTCATCACTACTAAATGCATGAGTTTTAATGTTATCAGATTTTCCTTCATCATTATCACTTAAAATATTTTCGTCGTTTTCATCTACACTTAAAATAATCTTCGCACAAACGATGTCGTTATTTTTGTTGTCATTATTCATATTTTTGCTGCTGTTACAATTGCCATTGTTGCTATTTGAAGATGACATTTCATCATTTGAGGCTGAAGTGCCAATTTCTTCATTTTCTTCTTCAATACGCGACGACTCGCAACTATGCGATGTTATGGTTGACAAAATTCGAAGTTTTTGAGTTTCATTTGGTGCTTCCGCTTCATAAAAAATGTCATCACTTATAGTTTCATCTTCATCATCGGATGAAGCAACGGAACGTGGTGGAGATGGTGCAAATGTGACTCGTTTCAAAGAGGGATTGCGCTGCAATGGCACTTCAACTTGTTGCATGAGAAACTCTTCATTTTTCACTGAACTCTCCACTAATTTGACTTTCTCCTTCTCTTCTTCTTCTTGTTCTTCATCATGATGATGAGAATTACTAACAACAATGTTTGTTGCTTCATCAGATGTGGCTAGGTTATCGTTTTGGTTTTCTGGTTGGTTATTTTTAGAACACGAATTTTCATCATGAAACACATTTTCATCGTAAGAAATACTGGCGGATTTTTCGGAATTTTCATCTGCAAATGCAGTACCGTTGGCAACGAAAGTCACTGAATTATGTTTTTCTTCAATATTTTTTTGCTTTAAGTTGGAATTTTCACTCGTCACATCGTTCAATTGCTTCAAATTCTTTTCGTCCTCATTTTCAATAACACTTTTCACATTTTTATTATAATTTTGATAATTATTCGGCGTACTGTAACCGCGATTCTTATTTCTATTGCGTCCACGTCCCATCACTTCGTAAACTGAATTGTACGTGTTCCTTGAGTCTGTGCCAATGAGCGGCGAAGTATTTTGTTGATCTTTGATTGATGATGCAACGACGATCTTCGCATTCGGTTGATAGCAATTTGTCGGAGTTTTCTCTGGTTTACTCGCGTGCTCATTGGAGATGCTAAGCATGTAAGCTGTTCGCTTCGCATCACGATACTGATCGTAGTTTTGTTGTTTTACATCAGCGCATGTGCTTTGTGTTAATACTTTGCTCTTGTCATATTCATTAAGAATTAATGGCAACACCGCTGTTTTATTTTTAGAAGGATCATCTTCGTTGTTGCCAGTTCTAGTGACGAGTGAATTTACATCTTTTTGTGATCGATCGTTGACATCATTTTGCCGCTTTAGCTCGAGATTTCGATGTAAATTTGCTTGTTGTTTTTCGATCGCCAGTTGCATGTTAACGGAAGTTTTATTTTCATTGTTATTGTTGTTATTTGGACGAGATTTTCGTTTAAAGAAACTGAACATCTTGATGATTTTATATCGAAGCAATCAAGTATAAAATAAAATAATTTTATTGCTTTCTTTTCTTGTAGATATTTAATATTTACGATTGAAATTTGAAACGCAAATCCACTTTAATTAGAATTTCGTAGATACTGTCTTATAACAAAGAAGCTTATATCCAACACAAATGTTTTATTATTGCTTCATCATAAAGAAGAATTATCTCGTTGTCTTGAGTTACAGCAGGAGTTGATTCGTTAATTTAAAGGTTCTTTTATGATTACACCGTAAACCAAATTTTATAATCTATTTTGAATGAGAAATGGTTTTAGTTATTATCTCGATTTATTAAAACAATTAATCGTCTCAAACTTCTGTTCGAAAGATAAGACAGAGAGAAGAAGAGAAGTTTTTAAACCAAAACACTTAAATTCGTCACAAGCACAAGTATCATGGGGAAAATCTTTCACGAGCGCTTGAAATCGCCTACATCTGTTATTATTGTTTATCAAATCTATCAAATGAAGAACGTTGAAGGTTACATTTTAGAGACAATTTTGCAATCTTCCTGTTTCTCAATGAGGCAATAAAACATTGAAAATCTGCAAAAATATAAAAAGAAATCAAGATGAAAATCTTGAACGAAAACAAACTCTGTCCGAAGCCCATTTTAACTTGTAAAACATTTCAAAACAAGAAAAACAAGACGAAAAGGAAGAAGAAAACGTAAAAAGAAAAAACTTAATGGAACTGAAGCTGTTTTGCGGCAAATTGATTTCTCAATGTTAAAAATAAATCACATTTTAAGCAATTTTCGCAGAACGACAGAGGTAACGGAAGATCGTTTGGCTTATTCTCTTTGTTAAAATAAACACAAAGTTATTTTCAATCGCTTTGACGTATCTATTTTGCTCGTGAATGAAATAAAGAAAGAAAGGAAAGAATGGAAAGAAAGACTTTATCGCACGTCTCTTCTTCTGCTGCCTTTATTTAAGTTTTTTTTTAAAGATTGTAAAACCTTTTTTTTTTTGTTACTTTTCCTCCTAAAATTTTCAAATTTCTTCTCACTTTCCTAACACAATAAATGTATTTATGTAAGTTTAGATATTATTTTTTTATTTTATTAAACTTCGTAGTCGTTTTCGAAACTATGGCTCAGCAAATTTTTCGATTGATTTAGCTTATAGTTTCACAATCCATTTGCAACACTAGTTTTACTATGAATGAATGATTTCACTTGGTAGAATCTAGATGGGTTGATTCGGAAATTTCACTATGAATATGAATGCTTCCATTTGAATGAGCTAAGTTTATTGTTTTTGATATGTTCTTTGTGAGTTTCGAGCGCAAAATTTCCGCGTATCGTTTCAATGACTGTTTCACTCGCACTTCAAACCGTAGCACATTTGAAACTAAAAGAAATATCAAGAAATATCATCATCACTCCCTGTGTTGTGCTCAAAAGTTTTTTTTTTATTTAATTTTTCACTTTCCTTTCTTTCTTTTTTTTTGATTCGCTGTTTCCTCGGATATTTATTTTTCCTTTCGAAATGAAAAATTAAGAATATATTTGCGAGAACACAAATGACCGATGAGAGCATGTTCGGATATTTATATTCTGTTTTTGCGATTTTCTCTCTCTGGTTTGCTAACTGGATATTGACGTCAAGAAAATCACTTAATGGAAGCCGAGATGAAGCAATATTTTGTTGACAAAACCGAACCGCCTTTGGATATGGATGTTAATATTCAGATTTACTTAACGTTATGTTATCCTATCAGCTCATGCATACCTAAGATTATATTCGTTCGATGAAAATACCTTTGATTTACTAATTGAAGTGTTGAGTAGAAATAGAGTCAAGATAATCGAGACTTGATTGTGGTTTCATAAACCATATTATGAAAGGTAAAGACAAATAGAACTACATTTAATAACTCGAACATCTATGTCATGAGATGTTATAAATCGTTTGTCGGGTTTTAAGTAAATATCAGGTGCACTGGCACTAAAGGTCTTTTTAATTAGTGAAAAATGCGAATTTCTCTAGGAAAACGAGCGATGCTAGAAAGTCATTCATAAGTAGGATTCTCTAAAAGCTATTTTAAACGATAAATTTCTCAGTGTGGGGTGAACATCTTTTCGAAAATATTTTACTGTGTTGAATACGCGGGAAGTTAAAAATATTTCTATGACTAAATATTTAGCATCATCCATGTGCTCTTTTCGCAATTTCTCACATAATTTGCAACACGTTCCTTGAAAACGTCCCCTAAGTAACTCAAGAAGTCAACAAAAGAAAGAAAAAAGAAAATATAATGTGAGGGTGCGTGCTGATAACTTTGATAATTCACAGCTCATAAAAAGAAAGCTCTGCCAATTTATTTACGTCAAAACGTTTAAGCGAGAGAGACAACAAAAAAAAGTTTCTCATAGTCATTAGTCAAGCATTTCAGTGAACACCAGCACAATCTATATTCATCGAGAGTTGAACAGAGTCTTGTCATGTAAATTGGGAGGCATGCTTCACATATCCGACGAAAGTGAGCATATTTTCATAGTTATATTTGCTCATACGTTTATATACTTTGTATGTGAACATATCCATGGATCATTTACAAAAACTTACAAACTGTTTTTACTACATACCAAAAGTCGATATCACCATCAACACTTGACTCATCAGCCGAGGAAAATTGTTCATCTTCTTCATCCTCTTCCTCTGTCTCCTCCACTTCTTCTTCTACACATCAAACCGAACGAACGAACGAACGTATATGTGATAATGTACATGGAAAAAGCGAACAAAGTAAAATATTTTGACAACTTTTAGACTTGTTGATTTGTCTCATCATGCTTCTAACCTTCCCCTTCACATTCCGCTGATTCAGAATGATCATCATCATCATCATCTTCAGAATTCTGTGCTGAAGCTTCTTCATCAGTCTTACTGTCATCAGTCTCACTCGATTCAGCAGTAATTTTGTTCAATCTGATGTCATCTTCATCGCTATTCCTTCTTGCATATGCAAATTCTTCGTATGCTACCCATCGGAGTTTATCCATTGCGTCGTTCATTAAATTCATCGAAAATTCTGTCGCCTAACTTTCAATTTTATTTTCAATGCTACATTTTCCCATCCAAAGTCCCATCCACTTAATAAAAAAAGAAATAATAAAAGACAAAACAAACTTAGATTACTTATGAGTTCACAAGAGATGAGACAAACACTGAGACTGTCGCTGAGATGAAAATTTAAATAAAAAGATTTTCATCATATTTTCATTTTCATTCGCCTTCTGCTCAGTTTCTCTTAAAAATTCTTCTTAATTTTCTACCTGCCACTCAACCTATATTCTCGTGGTAGCCCACGCTACGCTTTCTCGTTCTCTCTCATACTACATCTGTAGATTAAAGGCTGATATATTTATTCGTGAAGTGTTCAAGGTCGGAGTGTAAAAGAAAAGGCAGAAATAAATCCGACATTAAAAAGTTTTCTTTTAATGCCTAAATAGCGGTAGCAATAAAAATTATGCAGAAACAGGAAAAGACGTGGAATTAAAAACGTTTACTTCAGCCTAAAATACTTTCAAATTTTATTTATGATTACAAGTTATTTTTTTTCTCCTTCTTCTTCTTTTTTTTATTTCTCTTCCTCATAGCAATACGGTGAATCGGAAGAAAATTCTAATTTATTCATGTGACCTTGTTCTTTCTTATTTCATATTTTGCGTGCTTTTCTTTATGTTTCCAAGTAATATGTATTTTGTGAAGAACACGAGTCTTTGATTACGTCAATGATACTTAAGGGTTTCCCTGTATTGAATTTTCAGTAAAATTTTCCATCTCGTGAAGCAGTTCAATGTTAGGATCAAATTTATTGTTATGAATTTTTCGAGACAGTTTCTCTTAGCGTCGTCGTCGTTTCAAAAAAGTCCCACCATATCATATTGAACATTAATAATCGTTCAGCTTAAGTGAATATTGAACATATTTGGTATCATAAATAAACTGACAATGCACTTATGTTTAAGAATTAAATAAGGATGCCTTCTCAGCATGTACATATTATCAAGTGCACGCCATGCAAAATGTGTCACTAGATGCGAGGATTTTTTTTTTCATGTTTTTTTTCATTAGACATCGACGATGTTAAAGTATGAAGCAAAAAAAAAGAAGAAACTTTCAGACTTGTCCCGAATTCATATCAGGAAACTACAACATTATACAGAACATGAAAAAAAATGTCTTGCAGTTGTTGAAAATTGAGAATTTTTTTGTGTCAAATATTTCGACATAATAATAGAAACACAGCGAGAGATTACCATGCGAGTGGAAGGAATAAAAATCAATTTTAATTTACATGAAATGAAAATCTTTTCTATGTGCAGCTCATGCTGGATGGAGCGTCATAAGGATGGAATTTTCTTTTTTTGAATGATGTACATGATGTTTCATGCATGTTTTAAGCATCACTGAATACAATTTTTAAAGAATGTCTACAATGAAAAATTTCCATTCTTTCAGATAGATCATCAAAGGATATCCTTACATGAAGAATTGAAAAAGTTTAAACAATGGATACAAGATATTTCTCACTATTAACATGCATTGAAGATTCATCATCGGGTTAAATCTTTTCACCCTGAACCCTTTCCATTACCGAAACAATAAAGAAAAAAGGCGAGGGAAAAGGCGTCGGAAAATCCTAATTGAAAATAGTCAAGCATTGCACTCGTAGCCTCAGAAATTAATCCAAGCAATGTTGCAGCTTCCCATTTGAAATTTTATTTGTAAATCATTCTCTTTATGAGAGAAAAATTTTCTTTGGAGTTTTCCGAACGCGCATGAGAAAATTTTGAAGACTTTCTCAGAGAAAAAAGAGAACAGGAAACATTGCGCTTTGAAATCATTATCTACAATCATTCGTTCGTCAGTAATGCTTCATGAGAAACATTTTTGAAACATCCTCTCCAAAAATTCGAAGAGAAGTTAACAAATGCCGAGATTGCCGAGATTGTTTATCTCGAAATCTGTTGTTTTTATTATTTCCTTCAATCTTTAACAATCATGTAATCAAGGGCAGGCGCGATAATGAAAAGGCCTCGTCGATTAAATACTGTGATTTGAAAACAGCAAAAATAACAATCATCATACCAGAAACTTCTCGACGCCAATTAAAGCATTAAAATAATCACAAACTTTACTTTTACGGGTGAGAAAGTTATTAGTGGGGACAATGAAGAATCCTAACTAGGTGAACATTTCAAACTGCGAAATTGTTAAGGGAAAAGTTTTTTTACGAAAAGGGTGAGCAAGCAAGGTAAATCAGGCATAAGAAAACTTTTCAATACGAATTTCTACTTTATTTTTCAACTCTATTAAAACTTTTTCTTTTAATTGATTCAGAAAAACTGAGAAAAGTTTTTTTTACTCTCTTTGTAAATATCTCATACAAATCCTAAGTAGGTATGTGGTTGGATTAAGTATTCAAACATTTTAAATTATGGTAACATGCAATGTGTGTGTGTGTGTGTGTGGGTGTGTGTATACATGTCGGGAAATGGAATGAAAATCTGCTTTGCAAAGTCAACGACTGATTAAAAATTTATATGAACAACTCGTTGAAACATTTGATCCGATCACTGAGAAAATATTTTATACATAAGTATGATTAAGATATCCTCATTTTTTGCTTTTCAATTTTTCTTTTCTCACCCAAACATCTCGACTTAGAAAAGAATTTAATTATAAAACTTTTTGCCGAATAAGTTTTCTTTTTATTTTTCCTTCTCACTGTTGTGTGAGGCGAGGACGAGAACTGGAAAAGGGGCGAAAAGTTCATCGATAATGACAGAAAAATCGAATATTCATTATGATAAGGAAAAGTTTGCTTTGGCTCTTCGTTTTCTCTAAGAGGTTTCTCCAACATCAACCGACATATTTTCTTCAACAGCAACTTTTCCTCATCGAATATTGAGTTGTTATAAAGAGATTTTCCTTATCAACTTTCCTTATTCTCCGAAGCAGAAATTATTCCCATGTTGAGTTCAATTTTCGTTTAATTAATTAAGTGATTTGAAAAGTCGTTCATAATTCTTTTTCTTTTTTTTATTTTCTTGTTGATATCAGCCATCTCCTTCCCATCTTTTCAATTAAGTCATGACAAGTTACGGCAACAACGACGGTTGAGAATTTGTTGAGAAAAACAAATAACAAAAATGCGTATGATTTTATCGGGTAAAATTTGTCGATGATTTATTTCGTGTGTAGGGAGAGTAAGTTTTGTTTTACTTCTTTCTCTTTCTGTTTTTTTTTTTTTATTTTTATTATTTTGGGTCTATCTATCTATCTACATGAGAGCAGAGGGAATTTGGTTCTGAACAATATTCACTTTATTATCATCCAGCTCTACTACCGACGACTATCTACCATAGCTAACAAAGCAATTTATCACTAAACTCAGTCTCCATGAAAAGCTTCTTTAATTCTCGCCTCTCGCCCCATCAACTTTTAAAATTACTTTCGACAATATTTAAAGGTATTTAGCACAAGAAGGAAGAAAGCAAAACATTAAACGTGACTAAATGGCTCAGAATAATTTCTCGAGATTATTCAACGCTTAATAATACACTCGCTTACTTACTCTATTGCTAAATTATATTTTATTTTTCTTTCTTCTTTTGTTTCAGTGCTTCATGTAGCGTACAGTCAAATGTGTTAATTAATTTCTCGAACACGCACACATATCTATGCGTCTGGCAACATTAATTAAATTAAATTGTAATTTATAAAATTTTCCGAATTAACTTTTTCTCTGCTTGCTTCTTCAGCCTTCAAGCGCGAAGAGAAATTTTGTAATTTATCACCCTAATTTACCGAAAAAAGCTGTGACGATGCTGCCTTTAATCCGTCAACGCTCGCTTTAAGAAAAAGGGGAAAATTTTCGTGATCGCTTACTATACTTGTGTTGTTTTTTTGATGAAAAGCTTCACTGACGCGATATAAAGAAAATCGTATTATTTTCTTTCGGAATTAATTAACGTTAGATATTCTCGTCGGATTTTCTGAAAATATATTTTTGTGAAATTATTTTTAATACCTCTTGAATTCAAATCATGATTTTACTTTTGATGTTTAATTAATGCTTCGTTGACTTTAACGCGACGATGACGCAAACAATTCCAATTATGGTGGTGAATAATGTTGAAACAATTAAAATTGTTGTTCGTCGGTCACAACCTCCAGCAGATCTTGAACCCCTCGATCCATCAGCCAATTCGTTGCCATGACTACGTGAATTGGCGAAAGCTTTTTGATACATCATAATTTATTTATGTGATTTTTGGTAAATTTTCAGCAAAAACTCAAGTGAAAACCAACAGTGAAATTACGTATAAGCACGATTCCTATATGTTTTCTTCATTCTATTGCCATAGAGATGGTGACGGCAAAAACATTACATTATAGCGCAGCATTATAGCGAATAGTTATTACAATAGTTCAAGATATTCGAGGGTGGAAAAGCTTTTTCAAGCTTAGCGGTTATAAGCGTGTATAGTTAGATGAAGAATGTATTATTAAATTTTAAGGGGTATTGATAAATTTCAAAGCAAGAATTACAAATAAAATAAATTTCTATCCTTAAATATAGATTTTCTATAACACTGAAGATGAAAGTTGAAACCCCCAATGAGTTGTTCATTAATAAATAAATATGGAAAGTGGAAACATAAATTAATCATTTAAACCTTTCAAAGTCGAAAGTTCATTATATATATTAATGTTTATAGATTATTCGCTAAGCTGAAAATTTAACAAAACTTCTAAATGAACCTACAACATATGTACATGTATTAAGTTTCCTGCTTTCAGCCTGAAATATTCCGAAAAAAAGAAATATTCGTTTCCATCAAAGCGAATTATTTTTTTTCTATCTTTTTTTTAAGCTTTTGTGGATATTTTTTTTCGCTTGTTCGAAATCACTCGAAATGAAGTGAAGTGAAGCCCCAGAAAGAAAAAAATAAATACACATTCACGAAATTGTTGAAAATCGTAATCTAGGGAAAAAAACACAGTCAACCTTTTACATCCAATAAGTGGAAAGATTTATGGACTTTCACACATACTTTTTAATGCTTTTTCTTTCTTTTCTCTTTCCTTTAACTCTCTGAACATGCCAAGAAAATTTATGTATGTTGCTTTTGGTTTTGTTTTCTGTAAAAGTTTATGTCAAAGTTATATTTTTTTGTGTGCGCCCGTTATCTTGTCTACTCCTTTCAAACATAATTCAGATCGTTTAAGATTACCATGGTGAAATTTCTTTACATCGGTTTGAGGCTTTTACATGGGAAAAAGGGGGAAGGGGAATATTTTCAACAGCTCTGACGCTTTTGTAAATTAAGTAACTGTGACGCCGCAAAGGCTGATTGATTTTCTCGCAAACAAATTTCAGATAACATTATTATCATGAAAAGCACACATAAAAAGCTTCATTAGCAGTCGAAACATTTTCATCTGTCAATAACATTTTCATGTGTCAAATTTCCTCAAAAAAGACGACCCGAACAACGCTGAAAGCATATTCCAAAAAAGTGAATAAAACGTGACTTGCATGAGAAATTAAAATTTGCCTCACGTTTATGCGAGCCTTGTCAGAATTAGATCAATCGATGCTTCTAATTTATGTAAAAACATTTTTATCAACGCGAAAAAAATAATGTTATGTCGGTGAAGAAGAAGTAGAAGAAGATTATGACATCCACATGGTGACAAAATATTACTTATGAGAGAAATTATTTACTTTCGACGATAAAAATGACAAATGGCTGCGGAACTGGATTCTTTTCTAATATCGTGAAGTATTTTTATACACTTTTCTCTAAGGATGCTGTTAAAATAAAAACGCCACCAGCATTAGTAGCAGCAGCAGCAGCAGCACCAGCTTCACCAAAAAACGAGAGAAAAACATTATTTCATGTAAAAGAAATAAAAATTGAATTCAGGTTTCAAAAAATTTCTCTACGTGAATCAATTTTAATTTTCCTTCTGTTGATAATCCGCAACTGAGACCGAGAGATAAACCGAAATTATTTAATTAAAATTGCTAGTCAATAATATATGTACAATGGCATGCAGCATGACAGATAATGTGCTTTAATCCTTCAGAACATAGAAGAAGAGAGATGGAAAGATGAAGGAAGGGAGAGAGAAGAAAAATCAGTTTCATCGCTATGACAACGAACATTTATTCGAGTATTTGTAGCAATGATAGGTTAAGTCAATTAATTACGAAAAATAATTAAATGTGTTCATGGTTTGTAGAAATATTTATATTAATGTTGTTTAATTATGATAATTAAAGTGTTGTGTTAAGTTTAGTAGAATTTATTTTTGCTGAGGTTTTCAATTAAAATTGAATGTCTCATAATGCAATATGGTTGTAAAAAGTATTTTGGGAAGTAGGACATGATCTATAATTTATTTGTATAAGTTATAGTGTTGTTAAAACTTTTTAATGGTTCATAGTAAGAGATCATAACGATTCGAGGAGCAAATATTTAATAAATAAGGTAATAAAGTTTTAATAAAAACGATTTAACGATCCTCCTCGCTTCTGTAAATGACTGGGAGCTCACAAGTCGTTTTCTGTATTAAAACGTCATTTGTTTTATTGCTGACCCATCATGATATCAAATAAATCTTTCCGAAGGGTAGAGAAATCCATATCATACGAGTTAAGAGTCAGTTAATATCTTGATTAATCAAAAGGCTAAGTAATCGTCTAATTGTGTTGTCTTCTGTTGGGATTCAAGGCAATGGAATCTTCAAAGGTGATGTCAGAAATAACTACAACTATAAATTATTTAAGAATAAACTTACGATTTGATTTTAACTCCAAATTTCTTTGTAAATATTTTTTTACGACACTTTAATATGTTACATAAATTATGGATGATGTTAAATGCGTGTATATACTAAGACAAATAGTCAACCATCCATCTTTCCTTCCATCAACATTTCCATCTCTTTCGATCGTAAAGAGAAAAAAGGAAAATTTGATTAAATTCTCTTTATTGTCTAAAAGTCGCGCAGATCAATTTATCACGGCTTGTTCACAGTTGCCATTTTCTCCCATTTCAAGAAAACTCAATTTCCTTCACATCAATTATCGTCGAAACACTTTTGTGCCTTCAATCTTTGCTTCCCTCTGACTAACAAACGAAAACTCAAAGTGCTTTCCTATGTTGCATAAATTGAAGGAGCAAATGTTTGATCTCAAGCTTTTTCCTAGCTTTTATGATAGTAAAAAGTCAAATAATTCGATTGATACTTTCTTCTTCTCCCATTTCGTCTTTTTTCTGTTCGCTGCTCGAGACAAAAAGCTTTTAAAGGAGGGCTGTAGACAAATGGGGGGCCCTGAAATGTAAATTAAGTGAAATAATGCAGTTTGAAAGCTTTTCTTTTGTTCTAAGCTGTTCATTGTCTTGTGACGATGATGACGATGATGAAATCAACATTGCATTCCATTTTTCTTCTTCCCATTTAATTTCATATTTCTATTCCCAGCATCTATTAGAATATTTATTTAAGAATTTATAAATATAAAGTAATTTTCATAACAAACAACAAGAAGACTTTTACACTAATTGATTATTGAGAGTCATTGACGTTTAAGTAATGAGCCACTTACCCGAGGTAATTTGATTACTTTGTTTACATTAACTCGAGACAATTTTCGTCCAACATTAAGAATATTTTCCTCGTAAATTCAAATGTTATGGGAAAAAGTCTCATTTTATCCCCAAGACACCAAGCAAAACGAAGCAGACCATCATCGGAAAATTATAGCTCAGAAATTTTTTTTATTCAAATTGAAGTGCTTCTTACATTTTATGATGAAATTATGAAAATATCACGCATTCATGTCCCTTGCTTTATATTCAAGTATTCCAATATCTTTTTTGTGCTTCCTTTGATTTTATTTTGAGTCTTGTTCAACTTCGAATTCTTTCCTCTCCCACATCCAAACATCCATACATATGTACATAATATCAGCGTTCGTCATAAATTTATTGCTGTCAATTCTCTGCATTCTATGTAACTGAAGCACGTACACTCCGTCGCATGCTATTGTCATTATACTTGAACATGAGTGCGTGCGATAACTAATTGAAAGAAAGAAAACTTATCGACGTAGAAAAATTCCTCAAAGCTATTTTCAAAAGTCGTTAGGTTTCTCATGTGGAAATATTGTCTAATTGATAATTACCTTCGTTTAGGACGTCAAAGAGCATGACTTTCATTTTTCTTTTGTTCGCTGTTGTACATAAGTGGTAAAGCAATTGGATGTTTCTTCTGTTTCATCCGCAAAATAAATATAATTGGGGTCATATTTCAAGACGAATCTGGAAACCTTTTGACTTTTCGACACGCTCGAATATCACGCACTAAAAGAATTGCAAATAAACACGACAACTTTCTCTCTCTCTCGCCTTCTGATTCTGCTGTTTTCTTTTCTTTTCTTGTGTTGTTTATATTACCCCATCGAATGATAACAAACCTTTAGATCTGTTTTGCTTGTTTGTTGGATGTAATCATAATAAAATCAGGTTTATGAGTTTGACTTACATCCATATCTGAGTATGAACGCATGTATGTACTCTTCCATTTATTTCTCAACGCATCAAACTTCTTAATGATGTAACAAAAGGCAGGATTTTCAATTTCAATACCTTTTCTGAAAGAGTCGGATGTACTTGAAAGATCAAGAAGAGTAAGGTCGGACGGTCGGCATACATATTTACATTCATATTGTAACTCTGAAGTTTGTTCGTTCGTTCATTCATTTGTGCCAAATATGTATAGGCACATCCGAAGTTGTAAAATAATTTTCTTTTCGGATAAAACTATGAAATATTAAAGTTCAATTAGAAAATCATTTGCTTTTCCCCCCTCAAAAGGTTGATGAAAGTTAAAATTTTCTTTTTTGTGGCCCGAGGGTACGGCCTCGTCACAAATCCTAAAAAAGGATTAACTTCCATCCGCCCATGCCGAGAGAATAATATCCGACATTTCATAACCTAATTAAGATGTTGAGAGAGAAAATATTGGCAGCATTATGAGGTGGAGTGAAGTCCAAAAGAAAAGGTTTGCTTGTTTAATGTTTCAAATATAACATTCGCCTTTATTTTCATTACAATGTTGAAAACCAATATAAATAGTTCGTTCCAATTCATTACATTTTATGGCTTATTTAGGCTTAAGTAATCCTAAAATAAATCCAAATTTGATTTAACTTCTCTTTTTGATTAAAAACATTATTATTTTTATTATTATTTTATCATTCATCATTTCATCGACAAACTAAATCCCTGCTTATCATTAATTGTTTTCAATTGAAAATTTATGCAAATTTATTCAGTCGCAAATAAAATGTTCATTTCTCAGTATTATTTTTGACTTAGATCAAATTTTTTTTTGTCTATATTAAAGTTTAGAAACATTCGTAGATATCATGACACAAGGAATGTTGATCAAAAAATTCTTTTATACATTTTATTATTATTTCAACATTGAGCATTGAGATTGTGTTTTTCTTATTTTATTATTTATATTGACATCTGACTATGCATTTAAATATTTATTACGTGATGAAATATACGAATGCTCCCAACCAAGTATTTTGTATTCTCCTTTTAAAAAGTTGCTCACATTATTATCATTGTTACATTTATGTTTATTCTAAAAATGAGTTTCGCTTGAGAGTAAAATTTACAGACGAGAAAAGACAAAATGTTGGTTTTCTTCACACATTTGTGACTCTATTTTCTTTAATTATTTTTTCTCCTTTTGTTTTCATTCTCTTAATGCAACAAGGAAAAAGTTTCCTCCCCCGAATAATTAGGTATGTACAAAGTACAAGTAGAGCATAAAGTGTTAACATTTTTCAAAAAACCTTTTTCTTCCATAAATTTTAAGAAATGGAAAGGAAAAATTTTCTTTTTTCATTTGTTTGTTATGAAAGTTTTAAGAAGACTGTTCGTAGAAGACTGAAAAAGAAAACTTATAATATTCACACATTTATTGTACAAAAGTCATTTTGAAGGTCGGTCGAGTTTCATCAGAATCTTGTGTTACTGTTTCTGGGAGGAACCTCAGGTCGTTCATTTTCCGCCTCAGGAACGGTTTGTAAAATTGATTTTTGCTATTTCAGACGAACGTTCGTTGTTGAGTGAGAGGGTGTTGACGAAGAAAACAATTTTAAGGTCGCAAATTAGCATATCCCATTAAAAATTTTAATCGACAAACTCACCGTGTCACTTGGAATCTCTGATTGAAAAAGGGGAGGTGGCGGTAATCGATCGATTTGGCTCGGATGAGAAATTGGCATGGTGTTACGTGAAGTGCTGAAAATCATATTCGTAGGATAAACTTGTTGCGCAATAGAAAGCGGAGGAGGCGTGCTACGTGCTAGATCAATCTATTTGTGAAAGAAAAACCAAATTTAGCATACATATATATACAAATTGGTTATTTCGGTATTAAATTGTGTTTTTTCTAATAAAAACCTGAGCATATATGCTTGGCTCCATAACGCGCTTTATTTCAGTGTGACGTGGTCTACCAAGTGTTGCGCTCGAAAACAACGTCGGTGGCTTCTGCAGTATGGTCAAGTCAGCGTACGTGAGTTCGTTCTGGAATAAATATACATTAAAATTTATGTATGAACATACATCTGTACATATGTAATATTTGATTTAGATGAGATATTCTAGAGCAGAGGAAGAATGTTGGAAATTTGTGCCAAGCTCAATGGTGCAGTATTTACGTAAGTTGGAAGAATAAACAGAAAGGATATTTTCTTTCTCTGATTAAATAGAAAATATTCTTTAAAGAGAACTACAAAAACATTTATTCATAGATGCATGAAGCAAATGATCACCTCAGAGTTGGTTTTGTTGACCACGCGTTTGCTGATTGAATGTTTTTACATTGTCAGGTTAATGAATGTTTTGACACACAAAAAAAAGCTTAGAACGTTCAACAGCTGAGGTTTTATATTGTCAAAGTAACAAATTGCAACAATGTAAGTCAACAATGGCACTTCATACAGCTTTGAATCTCGTAGAAAGGCAAACATACACATAAAAACAATTTGATACTCACATTCACTGTAATTCTATTATCAATGTATCCTAAACTACTAGTTGGCACTTCATTATGGACAGGAATGAATGTTTGTCGCTCCTGATAGACGTGATGTTGGAGACAATTATTATCGTGCTGCGAAAATAATGTTCGATCGCAATCGTAGTTTCTCATATCGAAATTATTTTGCTGTTCCGCCATCACTGTCGTGGCTGCATACTTATTGTTCATCCACTCGTTATCGCTTTCTGTTGTAGATATTTTTTGTTTTGTTATGTTGTGAAATGCGAAAAATTTAATAAGAAATGTCAAGAAGAAGTTTGTTAGATAGTTGTTTTTATGAACAAATGTGTAGAGAAAGTATTGAAGATTATTATCCAGTTTGTTGTATCTTTCTATGATCAATTTAAGTTTATACCTTGGGGAATAATATCAGGATTTTTGTCTATGCTATCTGCACTTGCTTCTCTTAACAATACACCATTTTGGAGCGATGGTGATAACGTAGAGCTCATTGTGATTGTGTTACTTATTTGGCTGGCACGTGTTCTATCTCTCCGACTTGAGGTCTTTAATCTCACAACTAAAATAATTGCTGATAATATCAGCAAAAGAGCACCGAAGATTCCTAACAGTGTGCCTAGAAATGGTTTAATTTGGAGAAAAGTGGGAGCAAAGGCAGGCGAGAAGTCTGAGAATGGGAAAACAACTGAAATGGCGAAATGATGAAAGGAAGTTGAACGAAGAAGAAAAAAGAAGAAAGAAGAAAATAGAAATAAAATTAAAATCGTGATGAAATTATTATTTAGCATGAAAGGAAGTAGACATGACATCGTCATAATTAAAAGTAAAAGCAAAAAAGAAATGTGAAAATATTCCCATACCAGTCTGTTTCTCAGGACTTTTGACGGTGTAGCCTTGTAATAACACTGGGGATGATTTTCCTTTTTTATTCAAAGCCATCACCAAGACGTCGTAGCCCATGCCAGGTTCAAGTCCCTTAAGTTCAAAGAATGGTGTTCTGTTGAAAAATTGAATTAATCAATATTGAAATGCGAAACGAAAAGGATCTTTTTTCTCATGCTTACTTTGAATTGACGTATGCGAAAAGATTTTTGTGTCCCATCAAATATACCTCGGCAACGAATTCTTGTGGCAATCCTCCGTCAAACCCCTCCATACACGCAACTTGAAACATATCAAATGTCTGATTCAATATCGAGCAATTGGACAATGAATCTGGCTTTCCTATTTCAAACGAATCAACGAGCGAACGAACGAATGAAAGAGCCAAAACATTTGGTGTTATATTTGAGATTGAAAATGGGAAAAAAATGAAAGAAATAGAAGAAGAAAAAAACAATTTGTAAGAAGAGCGCTTTTATGTTAAAAAAATTGAAGTAAGAAAGTGGAAAGTGGAAATCTTTTATGCTCTCTTTTGTTTACCTGCCGGTATTATGTTGAATACGCAAGGCTCAGCTTGCATTCCCATTTCATTGCTTCCCCAACACAAAAGCGTCCCATAATCCTGTAATAATTGAAAAGCATTTCTATTATCTCACATAGCTTGAAAGCAGACTAGGCAGCTAGGGCTTGAGAACAATGAAATTTGCTCTCATTTTCACCGATTTCTTGTTTCCGTTCTATATTATTTAACTAACTATACAGGTATGTATGGATTTATACGAGAAATTAAAACAATGGAAGAAAAATCTTTTGATTCTTTTTTTTTTGATTTTCCGCTTTAGCCATACTTTCGAAAATTATCCAAATTGAACACAAGAGTGTGCAAAGAGTAACGCGCTGATAAAATTTACGACGATCATGAATGAACTTTCCTATTGTTAAAATCCTCTCTATCATTATTATTATTATGGATGATGGAAATAAAAATGAGAAGAGAAGGAACTCGACACAAGTATCTATTAAAGTAATGATAGCAAAAAAAAAGAAAAACGAATGTTTTCCTGAGATTTGTGCGTTTGTTTTGTCCTTTTCTGCCATTCATTTTTGTCTCCTTTTCAAAGAGATAAATGCGCGAGATTAATTTAATGTACATAAGGATCCCACATTTTTCAATACATATTTTTATGTGACACAACAACTGCAGAATCACATAAATATATGAACGTATAAGTAAACAGGCATCGTTTGAAATTACATGTTCAGTCATCGGCTTAAAATGAATGGTGCTTTTCGTGTTGTTATTTCTCACAATTGACGATGGCATGTCCAACACTTCTGAAACTGACGTGTTGAATTTCCACACAAAATTGATGTCTCTTGGAATGCCCTCCACCTCACATTGTATTAAGGCCGTCTCACCACGACCTACATTGTACGTTTGAACTTGTCCAGGACGGCAAATTGGCATAACTGTAAGCATGAGTGTGTTTGAATAACACACAAGGAAGGAAGAGAGAAAAAAAGAAACAGAACGAAACAATATCGTGTGTAATCATGCGGTAACGTTTGGCATTTCCATAATTTTATTTTGCTTACATTGAATTTCTAACAATGCTTGATTACTCTCGCCTTCTCCTTCTGAATTTGTAGCAATGCAGGTGTACTGACCCATTTGGGATCTCTTAACATTGGTAATTACAAAACTCTGATTTGAAATTATAATTCCATCGTTGAATGTGTTTGAAAGATCTTTATTCTGCGTGAAAACATAAAATTTTATACTCTTAGTAAGTAACATTAAATTTTATTCGTGCAGATATTATTTGAACAAAACATAACAACTCACATTATGCTTCCATGTTACTTTATACATTGCTGGATTCGCTCGAATATTACATTCAAAATAAACATCTGCGCCCTCGCGAATTCCCGAGCTTTGACTTTGCTGATTAGTTCCGAATTCCAACGATACGACTGGGATGTCTAAAAGTAAGCATCGGTAAGGATAAAAACAAAAAAAGAAAAGTGTTAAAAGAACGTTTCTTGTTTAACTTTTTTCTTTCTCCTTTTCTTTTACATTCTTTTTCTTTTTCTTCAAACACGGTTATGAACACACAACAAGAAAGAAGAAAGGAATGAGAAAATTTAATTCATTATTTCACGCCTGAAAAACTTTTATTATTAAACCCTTTTTTGCTTCAGCAAAATGCAATTTAATTCTGGTATAGAGATATGCCTTAGGGTTGTTACCGTTTAATTCTTTTTTACAGCACTTTTCGGATAGCACGAAAGCCATAATTGACACATAATATCTCAAGAAAATGTCTAAGAAGGACAAATCCAATTTACATGACTATCATTCTCTATAATTACACATTAAAGGGTAACATTAGCATTCAAGTCTGGAAAATTTTAATTTGAATTTTCTATACAATAACTCTTATGCTTAAAATTTAATTTTTATGATTTCCTTGTGATCAAATTGCACGAGTATAAAGTTTAATATATTACATTCCTCATTCCCCTTCTCTGTGAGCTAAAATAATGACTAAGTTTGCGAACTTATGTGTGTATCTAACTAGAGAGTTGTTGTAAATCTGAATCCAAACTCGAAAGATATTTGGAAGGCTGTAAGGCAGAAACTTATTCGATGCACGTTATGTCGATTAATCCAAAATGAAAAGAAGAAGAGATGAGAAATTTCTCAGATATTTACTCGTAAATATCTTTTGAAAAACTGAGAAATCGTATTCGATTACAGTTTAATTTGAGTTCTATTTATCATCTCTTTGAAGATTATCAATTACATAAGCTTCTGACTTTGTTTTTTGTTTAAATTCCTGAAAGCTTTACTGATTGAGAATAATTCATAAAAAATTGAGTTGAAATTCATAAGTTAACTGATTGAGAATTTCTTCTTTCGTTCTCAAGATTATATGAAGAATTTTTCACTTGTTTTTATCTGAACAACAAGACATGCTTGAGCACTGAAAAAAGAATTAGTTAACAAAAGGGAGAATAAAAAAATAAAGGAAAAAAAACTTCAACAAGCTTTTATTTTTTTCAAAGGAATGCATTTTTTATGAAGTCGAACTGGATTACAGAAGCGTCTTCTTTTCGTTTTAAAATATTATGATAAGCAGAGGGTGAACATTGAAAGCAAGGAGAAAGAATGAAAAAAATATTAAAAATCCACTCACGATGAATATCTAATTTGAAGCCCTGCTCGATTCCCGACTCAGGTATCAAAGTTTGTTCAGCACGACACGACAAGAATTTTCCCTGATCCTCCAACGTTGGATGATACGTTAAAATTGATCTAGTTAAATTTCCATCAGAAGATGTCTGTTCAAGGTGCACGGGTACGGGTAGAGTTGGAAGAAAGAAATTATCATATCATTTCGTTCAAGGTGCTTTCAACTGCTTACCCATTCACGAGTCGTTCGAAGCTGTGTGGAGCCTTTCCACCATGAAATCAACGGTGCTGGTCGTGATCCCGTCACTTCACATTTTAAATCATACGAGTGATTTGCCGATAAATACTTCACATCTTGATCTAGCTTTATCGTTAATGGACGTACTTTTAATGAAAAGAAAATTGCGGAAGGAAGAGAGAAATTTGTTGAGATCGAGGATTACTTATTGAAAGCTACCTGGATTCATTTTATTTATTCATAGATTACTCAGTCATGAGGTTTGAAGATTTATTCAAATTTAAGGAATTGACTTGGTGCGTTTATTTTTCTCTTCTCAGATTGGATAAACAAACAAAAGTTTATTCTTTTTGCTGGTAAATTTCTCATTGTGAAATTGTATTTATATAAAAAAAAGAGACGAAAGCTTACACTTAACGACATGCTGGAAATCTTATATAAATCTTCTTTTAAAAGCCCTTCTACTGTTTCAAATCTCTCGACGAAACTTTAATCAAATAACATGTGAGAAGTATGTACAATTGTTTTAGGGGAAAATAATCCCACCTTATGGTATCACACAGACCGGAATATCTACACGAAGATACTTACAATTCAGATCTAAAGTAACCGAAGTGGTTATGGGTGGAGACACTTCGTTGTTAGAGGACTGGCACACGTAGCTGTTATGCAAATCTTTTCTCTCTAATCTGTTCAATTGTAAAGTGTTTTTCACTTTTGTATCTGTAAATGCAATTGACGTGCTGTTGAGAAGAATGTTGTCATGCCACCATGTAACCTTGGGCATTGGTCGACCTGCGATAAAATGAAATGAAAGGATAATTAACTTGACATTTTCCGAACCATTCCCTAAAGGCTAATAAACTTTTATTAAGTCCTTTCGCTTTTCAATTTGCGAGGCTGAACGAACGTGTTCCAGTCACAACTCATTGTTACCGAAAAGAAAAGCGAAAGAACGAGAAAAAAAAAAAAAAAACATCTTTAAGGATAAAAAGCCGAAGAAACAAAATAATCGATTTTCATCCCCGCTTCTCTTGGAATTTATGAAAATTACGATAAATAAGAATAAATGGAGAAAAAAAGGAAGAAAGAGCAACATTATCTTGAGCTTCGAATCTTCGCGATGAACAATATGTGTTGCTATCACAAAACAATTTTCTTTTCATTTCCTATAAGAAAAGCTACACCATTACCATCTTTTTTTCTACTCTTTTTTGAAAATGAAAATGAAGCGGCTGTTGTTAGAATGTGTATAAAACGAGACATTTGTATGGTAATTATTTCGTTTGTTGAGCTTTTTTTTCCCTCCCTCCTCTCACTCTTTTGTCTCTTTTGTATTGTGTTGATAAAATAAAGTCTACATTTTTATTATGTAGATCGAAAACGCTTTCACTCAACGAATACAGTTGAATTTGGTATGAATTCCCTTTCTGAATTGATTATGTGCTTTTACTCGAATATTTTTTTGTTCTTATTCTCTTTATCGTAATATTTCTTTTTATCTGCCATACTTAGGCATAAAAATCACGATGTAAAATCAATTTGTTCACGCGTTCACGTAAACTAGCTGATTTCTCTCTTTAAAGTAGATTGTTTATGGAACATCAAGCATCGTGCATCTTGTTGAACATTCATTTTACGCCGAAAACCATAAATAAGTGAAGGAATTGCCTGCAGGTATCTTTATTTTTATTGTTCACTTATTTTCACAGAATTTATTAGATATTTCGTTTTCTCCTTCCTTCACCAGTGAAATGGGACTTTTTCACATATTATGTATGTTTGTTGTTGATGTTCTTGTTTATATGAGAAGGAAAACTTTTATGATCTTAAAAGAAACTCACACATGAAGTTTCCTTTGCTGGTTAAGAGAAGCTGCAAAGTATCGGAGGATTATGTTGCAAATTGAAGGAGCCTATCAAAATCGCAAGATGAAATATGCGAATGTTCCCCAAAACCCTCATTTCTCTCTTTTAAAACGATCGTAAAACCATTCGCTTCCTGAATACACAAAATCTGCCTTCCTATGCTATCTGAAGGTCCTTTTTCCTCTTTCTTTCTTTCTATTTTTTTTCTCTCTTCTTGTGAATAGGAAAAGCGCACAACGTTCTTTGTATCGGATAGAAAGTTCAGAACGTTTTTTTAATATTTCAAATGGAAACCTTAAGATCTTTTCTATGTAAATATATTGCAATTTTATACACCTTCGCAAATATCTTCGCTCATCGTTACCATCATCATCATCATCCATGCACAACCCTCAAAAAGAAAATCATTTCGTTTGCTGCTGCTGTTTACCATAGCAATCAAAAGAGAAATTGGATGAAGTGTAAATAAATAAGAAGCGATGGAAGTGAAAATGATTGACGTGGTGGAAAATTAAAAGATGCTTGCTTATTGATGAATTTAACACTTCATGATTTGAAATGATCAATCGATTTGTTCATGGTTTCGTTTCATTTGAAATAACTTTCTGTAGTAGACGAATGAAGAAAGAATAAGAACGAAAGAATGAGAGAAAAGCTTGAAGGGAACTCTTTCATAGGAATTTTATTCCAGTTGAATGAATATGAATAGTAAACAAAAATATCTTAAACGTAAACCAACTTTCACACTCACCTCCTGTCGAGACACAAGTGATGTTAATGGATGTGCCTTCATTGTAAGGGCCGAGAATGTAGTGGGGTATATGAACTCCTTTTTCGTTAAGTATGTGAACATTTTCAGGTGGAACTAATGGATGGAACGAGAGTGATATAAATGAAGAAAGAAAAGAGTTTAAATTTAGCAGAAGTGATGTTGATGTTTTACATTATGCCATATAAACTTTTGCGTACATAAAACAAAAGAGAAGAATATAAAAAGAAAGGATGGAAATTGAAATCTTTTCTTCTACACTTTTCTTACCGATCACGCTCAGCTGAATCTTTATATTTCGTGTTGGACTCTTTATGAAATCGGCTCGACAACGATAGAGCCCGTTATCTCGATCCTTAACATTTGTTATAACAAATGATGGTAAAAGTGTTGTATTAAAATGAGAGCGACCATTCAAGCTTCCGTTGCCTTCGTGATGGGAACCCTTATCTAGTTGTTCAGTGTGCCTGACATCAAAGCTATAAATGGGCGTACTTTGACCCTCCTTGTACCAGATGACTAATGAAACTCTATCGCCGGTTATCGGCGATGTCAAATTGCATGGTAATCGAGCTTCACTCCCAACAACTGCTTCGGTATGGTAAAGCGGGACTGTGGAAAAATGATAGCAATCAAAATTAATTAGCATTTTGCTGGCTTGGTGCTCTTGGCATTTTATGGAAATTTGAAAATTGACTTTTTCATGGATTGCGTGAAACCTTCTTTTAAATTATAAATATGAAAATTTGCCTAAAAGCTGGCCGGTAAAATCATTGACCAACTTTTACTTCTGAAATATTCTCTGTTTAAATGCAAACATTTTATCTTCGGAGAAAATATTTTGCTTACTTGCTACATTCATACTTATCATATATTTACATATGAACTAAATAAGTTTGTAATATAAACAGAAACTTGAAAGTTTAGAAAAACTTTTCATGTCTGACTTTGTTTACTTTTAGCTTCTCCTTTTGCCTTTGCCTTTGCTGTTGTGCTTTGCCACAGATGAATGAGTTAAGCAAGGTAGAAAATATCGAAAACTTAACCTCTTCAAACTTCAAATGATTGAATATCAAACGCTCGTGAACGTTTAAAGAACTTCACATCGAATTTTGCTTGAAGTAATTGGAAATGTCAGAAGTAAAATTGAATTTAAAATTTGAGCTTCACAATGTTTGTTACATATTTATGGAATGGAATGTTGTTGATTGTCAAGTTAAGCTTTCCTTTTATTTATCTTTTTGTTGCATGACAACAACTTTTAAACCTTTTGCTAAATCGAATTTAGGGGTTTTTTTATATTTCCAACCGTTGCTAAATGAATTTAAAGGAGTACAATGCGACTAAAGCAATTTTTTAACATTCATAGCTCTAGGCGAAGCTTATATTATTAAGAAGAAAGAAGGAGGGAAGGTCCAAAATATAATGAGAAATAAGTAATCGCTTCCAAGAATCTCCGTCTCCATGTTAAAGATTGAAGATACTTAAGAGAAACATAAAAAAAAATGTATAAAGATATTCCAAAACTAATTAAATTGCTCCACTCATACATATCGTCTTCCTGCATTTGTAAAACATTCAAACGCAAGAACAGTAAAATAGCATCAAGTAAGCTTAAGGCTGTGCTTTCATATCCCGTGTAAGCTTCAGTGCGCAACCATCGGAAATGTGGAAAATGTTTTTGTTCTTTCTTGTGTGAAACTCTCATTTGTGCAGATGAAGTCTTTATTTGTTTTTCCCTTCTCTTCTCTGTTTCCCTTTGCAATGATAAAGAAGAAGTGAGACAAGGCATTTATGATAAATAAAATAAAAGTAAACATAAAATATTTTGAAGTATCATGCTACACATTTCTTTATATTTTTACTCTTAGAAGATTCAATCCAGGATTTTGTTTGTTATTTGCAATTGAACGTCATCAGTCAATAAATGATAAATATCTTAAGGAGAACGAGGATGATGATGATATTTGAGAAGATTCGTCTTTTTTTTAATGTTTGTATTAGAAAGGAACAATCGCAATATGAGTAGATCGCCTTCAAAGTACTTCAATGGGAAAAAAAATGAAAACTTCATACTAAAAAAATGTACCCGAGGTCAATCTGCTTTTCATTGTTGAAGCGATGACAAAGCAAACAAAGAGAGCTGTGAAAGTTGCGGACAAACATAGAAAATTAAACACTTGAAACGCTTATATTCGATCACATCATTGACGACGTCTAACTTAAACCATACCCCAAAGCTCGCTTACAAGATTTACGTAAAACGATTACAATTTCTCTCCTGAATGCATTAGTAAACATCTAAACACATACACACAAAAGCGATGATCCGGTTTCATTCTCATTTTTTCCCTTCTTGAAATGTTTATTTAGGCATGAAGGAAAAGAACAATGGTTGATGGACAGTACAAAAAATGATATGTCATCCAAATAATCATGTCGCTTTTCTTGTGAATATGGAGTTGGAGTCTGTGGCGGTAGGGCGGACGGGTGAAAGGAAAAGAAAAAAGATTTTTTAAGAATAACAATGTTATCTTATAATATTTGTCCTTCTAATACGGGTTCATCGGATAACAAACACACGCCAATTGCTTTTGGTTAGGGGTTGAAAGATATTAAGATGAGAAGAAAAAAAAGTTTGTAAAGCGGGGGAGCTTTAAACGAATTTATTTTCTCTTTTATTCATTCATAATTCCTCAATCCACCTCGACTTTGAAGGCGAGTGAAAGCGTTGGGGGTAAATTCGAAGATTGAATGGATTGAAGGATTTTCTTCATTGATTGCAAAGATATTTTCGTTAAATGTAATCAAATATCAGTTTTCGCTCCATTGGATCGCTTGAAGAGCATGTATGGTGAATACATAAAATATAAATCAATCTTCCGACTTAAGCTTTAACGAAATCTTCATTGTAGCAGCCACGATAGGTACACGTTTCGTCTTCGCTTCTATGGTTGAAAATTTGTGTACATATATCTTCGTCTAATGCAAAAATCAATAGATCTAATTTTTTTCCACACCAGAATATGAGCTTTTAGAGAGAAAAGTTAAAGCTTTAGACATCATTCAAGATGATGAAACAGAGGGAAATTTTACGTGGCGTGGGAAGATGAAATGATGAAAGGAAAAGAAAAAGGTTTTCACTATCTCTCACTCTCTCTCTTTCTCTCTCTACAAATGTAAATTCGAGGACAAAAATGTTGAAACTTATTTGCGTATACGTCGCACATTTATACAGTGATGTGATGGGGCTGAAAGATATCGAAGGTCGTTAGAGAAATTGATGAAAGTTTTGTTAAAAGTAAAACTCTATCAGCTTTTTATCAAAAGCTCAAAGATACAATTAATGTTAATCAGATAAAATCAACTCAGCATAAAGTTTGATTTCTAACTTTCGTATCTAACTTTTATAAACTTCTATGTCGTAATTACAAAAGTTGCGCAATTTGTAAAAACCTTCTGATGAAATTTATGAAAATAATACGATAATGTAATTAATTTGCCCCAAAAATTTTCGGTTATTGGAGGATCTGGATGGAAAATTATGAAAGCTTAAACTAATTACAGTTGAAAAGTTTAATTCAATTTCTAATCTTGTCAGAGGGGTTTCTTAAGTTTACTGAACGGTACAGTAAGAAAACTATGGACTAAATGAAATTTTCCTCAGACACGTTTGCCTTCCTTTATCTCGAAAACTTTATCTTGTGGAACGCCCAGTGTCAAATGCTGAACCCAAAGGCGTTACACGAACATGTTGAGGTCAATTCTCTGTTCGGAACATAAATTTCATTAGGAATTTCTATAAAATAGTTTTTTGTTCTTTATCATCATCTTTCCCCTTTTTCTTCCTTTTTTACTTTCTTTTTTGAAGTTTGAAGTTTGAAGTTTAAATATATCCACAGAGCATTAAAATATCATTCAAACTATAAAACATAAGACTCAAGGAGTTTGTGGAACTGCCATAGAAACATGAAAAATGATGAAAAATCATGATCTCTCCTTATAAGCTTCATCTGAAAGTCACTCAACATCATCATTTACGAGCAGCTTCGGCATGCTTCGGCACAAGGAAATTCAAATTGAAGGGAATTGTGATAAGAGAAAATATACATCTTTGTCATTATGCGGAGAAACATCATTAAAATAAAGGAACATTTTCCACAGTAAAAAAAAGCGACGATTTCGACGATGAAAGACTATTAAGGCGGAGAGAAACTGTTGAGACATGAAAATAATTTCAGAAATACCATAAAAAGTTTTCTTTGTCGAAGGCGAGAGAAAAAGGATGAAAAAAACAAGAAAAGCAAAGAAAAATCAGAGTTTCATCAACGTTCTGATATCATTGGAAGTTAATGAGTTTCATTTGAATCATTTAAAATAAATTACTTTTGAAATTATTTTTCCTTAAGGTAAATTGGGCGGGGGTGAATTAAAGCGAATGAATGTTTAAATTTAAATTATGTACGATAAAAGCTGATGAGACAATTTAAGGAAAAACGAAAATCCCATGCATACATTATTATCCATAGTTTAAAATTTACATCGTAAACGGTAAGCGAAATAAAACTTCTGTTTTCAATTGAGAAACTTTTCTAATCTAAAGAAACGTTCATGAACAGAACAAAGGAAGAATAATGGAGCAAAATATGAAACCAGCGAAATTAAATATTTACAATGTAAACTTCAAAATGAAATTTGTCTTTCTCAAAAGTTTCCACTATGAAGTAGCGTTTGCTCTTTGTGACATTATTTACTGCTTCGGGCATCAAAGTTTTACAACTTTGCAAAAAATTAAATAAAGATGAAATGCAATTTCTTTGTGCTTGATTCCATATTGTAGCATATAGCATTTGTATAAATGTGAAGCTTACTTACCCAACAAAACATTTCCTTTTTATTTTTAAACTTACATCTGAGACAAATGAAACAAATGAATGAAACACAAACAACAGCAGAATTAAAAAACAAAAAAAAAAGCGACGAGCTGGCAGTAAAATGAAGCGAGTGAAAAACTGGAAATTTTGTCATGTTTTTCCTGGCATTAACATTAATTATGTTGACCCACAACAGGACTTTTTGGCTTCACATTTCAGCTTTGCCCCCCTCATTTAACAAAATGTTCTCGCCAAAGCATTTAAAAGGCATTTGTATTCTCATTTTTTTCTTCTTTTTCTTTTGCTTTCATCACTATTAAGTGGAAGTTCAAATTTGTCAGAAAAAAAGAAAAAAAAATAAATAAAAGAAGGGAAAAGTTCTCCTTTCATCAGGAATGAGATGCGGAAAGCGAGAAGTTTCACTCCCCAACATTTAATTTTGTTATTTGCCCTTTTCACTAGAAAATTTTTAATTTCAAGACATTCAAAGATCAAGGAGAAAAATTTCTTACGCTACTTCCTTTTTGATGTCTTGCCAAAACTCAATTAAAGACTCTATTCATCCCTTACAACTTTAATTTAATCGATTTTTCATCTCGAGCGCTTTCTGGGATGAGAAAAATTTCTTGGAAATGAAAGAAAAAGAAAAAATGATTATGCGGGCGTCACGATATAAATCCCAACAATAAGTTTTCATAAATTTTTCTGCTTTCATTTTTTTTTTCCTTCTCTTTTCGAGACGAATTTGCTAGCAAGATGAATGTGAATGTCTTGTGGGGAGGATAACAAAAAAGCGGATTAATCTGTCATCAGACTTAAAGACTTTCATCTTAATTTTATTCTCCGTCATTACTTAAAGTGGAAAATTTTTCATTTCGTTTATTCAGTTTTCTCTCTATCATGACATTGTTTGGCACGAGTGTCGCAAGTATCTAAAAGGACCACGACGAATAAAAACAAATAAAAATAAGAATAAAATTGCTCCGTTTCCATTCAGCTTCAAGGAGATCTTCAAACAACACAAAAGCAGAATGAGAAAAGACCGTCATGGCTTTATCGAGATTCAGCGACAACAATTGCTTTGCAAAGTTTATTTTCGCCATTTTTTCCACTAAAGAAAAATAGCAATGGAAAATACTACGCAGATGTCAGTGTCGCTTTAATGCCTTACATATTTTGAAGGCTGAAAGTTCATGGACATTTTGTTTTTGTTTGTCTGCTTGCTGCTTGCTTTGCTCTCTTTTGTTTTGTGTATGTCTTCATTTCATATACTAAGCAAGAACTTTAATAGACAGCCATAAAGAAATTTACAATTGCACCAGAAATAATCGTAAATTTTATGAAAGCAATGAAGATTAAGCGGGGGTTGTGGATCGTGAATCTTAAATAAGATGTCTTGAATGATTTGGGGGAAAATTTCTCAAATAACTTTGAAATTAAATACTCGGATAATGAACTTGAGATTTCCTACCAATTAAAGACACCATCAATATAAAACAAGAAAAAAAAAGTTATCGCACTCACAATAAACAAGAGGAAAGTCGACAGCAAGTAAAGATTTTAAACATAAAGCTAAGTTGAGAGCTTGACGCATTATCTAAACGAGTTTTTGCATAAGAAATTACAAAAGAAAGAAAAAAAGGTTCAAATCTTTTCAAGCGCCTTGCCTTGCCATACGGCAAGTATGCCTCTCATTCTAATTTTGTTTGTTTGCATGAATAAATTAAAGCACAAAGTACGAAACCATCATAAAATTGCAAAATTATGCTTCCTCCACAAAATAAACAGAAAAATGTCCTTCTGAGGGTTCTGAGTGGCAATAAACTTAATTCGTTATTATATCTGTACCGAGTAGTGTTCATATTCTGCTTCTGGTCATGTTGAAACATGAACGTTACACAGCTCAGAGAGGGAGAAGAATAAGAAAAACAAGATGAAGAAGATTTTTGTCTAATTAAATGATCTGCGTTCGTTATCCCGTCTCATTTTTTCATTCTTCATCTACCTCCAACCCCGCAATGCATAGTCCACAGTCTTCTTATCAGCAAGCAATGAATAATGAAAAGAAATTAGATTTCAACCCCAGCGTTAAATTTGTTTTTAATGGTGATACTCGGGGTGATCACATTTGTTAGGAATAGTATGAAGGAAAAGACCCTTTTAGGTAAATTAGATTAAAGAAAAGAAATGAAGAAGAAAAGTTGTGTGGGGGAGGAAAATTGATTGTGAATTTTATATCGACCTAAAGGCATAGATAACATTACGTTCGTGTTTTCGATGCAAAAAGCATTTTGCTTGTTTAGATAATTGATTTCACATCAACCACATGACAAATCTCTGTATCTGTTCTGTATATAAAATATAAAATAAAGTGAGAGTGAAGAACTAAGGAGAATTTATGAAGGTTGCTTGATGAAGGTGGATAAAGTTTCAATTTCTCACATATATAAGGGGAAAAAACGTTTTCACGTCTTTTGCCGGTGATTTATTCACTCGGATACACTTGCGACCTAGCACTTTACCGCTCGCTCCGCAAATGCTGAACTCCAATAAATAAACTGAGAAAATAAAATAAAAATTAACTGGTAAATCGCAATTTTATGTGCTTCGTCTTGCGTAATTTATACTTTTTATGAAAATTCGTTTTCTTTTATCCTCTCTATTGCGTGAGTAATTTCCTTTGTAACTTGTTCCGCACTTCCTTCATCCTCAAAATCGGTGAAAACGAGAACGAAACTGTTTATTCTTCTCATTATTTTCGCAGTCATTTCTCTTATTTTTCTTTTTCCTGCTTTTGAAATTATACTTTAGGAGTTTGCGGGTTGTCGTAAGGGGAAGTGCGTGAGACGTGTCGCAGCATTTAGATTTAAAGAAAATGCCGCTTATTGTCGCTTATGACAATGCATACATCATTTTCATTGCTTTTACATTCCGAGCTCAATTTACTATAGAAAAAGTGGAGACTCACGCTTAGCAAAGCATTGTTTAATCGAGAAACTGTTTGCCTTGAAAAGATTTCGTAAAGTTAAATACAAAGTAACAAACATCAACGACTTGTGAAAATGAAATTCTGTTATGAAAAAATCCTGTCTTATCATCGTCATCAGCAGGCACAACAGAAGAACAGAAACAGAAACAACCGAAAAAAAATCTCCAAAAAGAAAGAAGAAAAAAAAAGAAATAATAAAACGAAACAAGAAAAAGAAAAAGAAAAACTTCATGACACAAAAGGGGGGAACAAGTAGCGGAAAACAACATAAATAGACACCTGGGAGTGTTAAGAAATTGTGAAATAATGAAGTTAGAGACAGTCATTCCTTACAGAGCATTAAGGAAGAAGAAAATCTTCGAGAAGAGCTGAAGAAAGCAAATAACTTCATTTCTCTTCATTTCATCAGGAAATGGAAACTAAAAGCTAAAAGACAAATATTTGCGACATAAAAAAGCGACATATTAAAACTTATTTTCACATAAAGTGATAAAACTGATGTTTGCACACAGAATATTTAATAGAACTCGCTTCACAAAGAAGAACGATGTCAAAACCTTCCTAGAAAATATCTTTTCTTCTTTTTCTCCATTTCTTCGGTCGCTTTTAGGCTCGACAAATTAATTGAATGAATTTGGTAGAAAAATAAATAAATCAGAGAAAACGACTGAGTAGAATCATCATCGCTGTAAAAGCCGAGAAGGGTGGAAAAAAAAGCTTTGAAACAGAGATGTTTTTGTGAAGAAATAAAACAAAAGAAGAAAGGTTACAAATTGAGCAATCACAACCGAAGAAATGTCCAAAAATATCTCAAGATACTTTCGCTGTTCCTTTCTATCTTTTTTTATAAAAAGATACATAAAACCTTATTAAGAGGAAATAAGAAGTTAAAAGAAACTTAACAACTCTGCCTTAGCCTGTCTCAAAATATTTCATTTCGGTTTTCGGTTGGACGGTGTAATGTGAAAGTATCAGATAACACAAGCCCTTTTATATTCCCCTCTCGCAGCTCATGCTTCCCTTCAAAGAATAAAGAAACAGAAATTTCTCGGCAATGATTTTCTGATATTCTCATTACAAAACATTCTGCCTTCGAGGATGTTTACATTAAGCACACCGAAAAAAAAAACTTTGTATCGAGATCGGAGTCATTGAAAAACGATGGAAATAGATGGAAGGAAAGTTTGGAAAAAAAGAGGCTCGTGGGAACAAAAGCTTGTTCTGAGATCGGAAAGTCTTTTATTATAAAAACATTGAAATGAAAAACAGAGCCATTAAGAACTTTTCCATGCCCATCAATGATGAAATCTCTGTTGTTCGGAAGCGTGAAGAAAAATAAAATTTTAAAGCTTTTTGTATGAACAAACAGTCCGAGGAAAATAAAAACGTTTTACTCGAAAGGAAATTAAATACGGCGAGAGTAGCTCGACAATGTCAGAGATTAATAACTGAGCAATAAATAAGTTCGTTTCCATCTTTACCATCGTCAGCTTTTTGATAAAAGCATGAAAAGCTCTAGAGAGGCTTTTGAAATTCTTTTTGTTTATTTTCATTAAGGAACAAACACATCCACCCTCGACATTCCATCGATCATGATTTCGTTTTTCGGAATTTTCTTTATGGAATTGAGGTGGGGAGGGGGTTTAGGATGAAAGCTGAAGAAGCACATTGACAATGTTGGAATGGGAAGCGTTGATATAATTTTTCATTTTATTTTCTTAGAAACTCTTCTTGTGAATCACTGCGAGAAGTTTTTTAAATCAACATCAAGACAGGTTGACAAGATGGTTCATTTGACATTAAGCTCTGATGGGTGAATGATAACACTGTTTTTATCTACACAATAATTGATACTTTGCTTTTGTAATAAAGAATGAAATTTAGGAGAAGGAAAATTTTCCCTAACGTCAGCTTTTGACAGACGAATTTTTCTTCATTTCTCTATGACGACTCCACAAACAAAATAAAAAAAATGAAACAAAAAAGAAGATAATCGAGGGAAATAAAAAACTATGACAAGGTCGTACAATTCAGAATTTGTGTTAGATTCAGTCACAAGAAAATTGGAAATAAAAACAAAACTATGTAGCAGAAAGCACAGCATCAGCATCAAAATGCGTATTTCCATCCTATGCGAAATTTTTTTTTTTCGTTTTGTTTTTTTCCGCCACCACCCCACGACATGCTCCAGAGAAAAAAATGGATCATCGCTGTTCTGTGCCTAATGTGCTTAACTAGATACATTGGAAAATTTACGCTTGCTATTTTCATATACGAAGCATTTTTCATGCCATTCCTCGCCGTTGCCTCCTCGAATCGTGTAGACAGAGAAAATATTTTTCATGAGAACAATAATTTGTAAATGTCCGTTTCCACATTTTCTTGTTCTTCTAAGTCGTTTACATGAGCCATGAAGGGAAGGAGGAAGAGCTAAGAGAATTGGTTGTAGGTCACGCTGGGAGACGAAACTATGTTTTTTATGTTTGTGCCGACTTTTATGAAGTTAAATAATGAAATTTATGTAAAGTAAGGCAATAATATTTTTTGTAGCTTTTGGCTCACTCGAATATCCACAAAGGAATAAGACATGAAGACGGAGAGCTTTCCCTTACTCATGTCTTGGGTTAGAATACGAGAAATTGTACAAAAAAATAATAAGAAAAGGTTCTTGAAGAAAAATATGTTTTTCTTGTAACTTTTCATCGAATAATGTAGGCAAATATAAAATTTTCTTCGCTTTTGTTTTCACTCACTGTTTTCATCTTCTGAGCTTTTGGTTATCAAGTTGGTTGCGGCATGATTGAAAACTAATCCAAATGTCAGTAATCCAATGAAACTTGTAACAAACATATTTTAATGATTCATTAATTTGCTTTTATTTTTCTTTTTCTCTTCGTTTCTTTCCTTATGTTTTGAACTTTATTTTATTTGGTGTCATTAAACTTTCATTATTTAATTTTTTAATGTTGTCTCTGTTTTTATCGAATTATCGATGTCACAAATTAATTTCATCTCATTTTCTTTCACATTTCATTCATTTTTTACGATGAACCATTTTCACATTAATACACAACAACTTTTTTATTCTCACTGCGGCTTGTAACTTTTTCACATGGTTAATTACATTTCGCACTTATTTTTCCATTTTTCATTTTTTTTTTCATCTCAACCAGAGATGATTTATGACTCGCCTCAATACGGAAAAAGCGGTTTGAATGACCCGCTATGTATTTTCCTCATAAAAAGTTATGAATTTGTTCCTGCCGCTCTCTTTATATTCATGGCATTTTTACTGTTTTGCTTTTTTATTATTTTCCTTAGATTTTTCTTTAATATTTCACGTGCCACTTGAGAAACTATATGAGAAATTCTGTTCTTGAATTTGTATTTCTATTGGAAAATTTTATATTTTCCTTTTCCTGACGTTACGCAATGCGAGAAAAGTTTTCGACCGGAATGAATGAAAGTTTCATACTCACTAAAATCAACTGATTCTTGAATGCGAAAAATTGTATCAAAGATAAAATTTTCTGATGCTGTAATGATGATTCTCTCGTTCAAAAGATTTCCTTTTTCTCTCTCATTTCAAAAATATTCTCTGGAAAATTCAAATGAAAATCATTGCGACATAGCGTGAACCAAAACTGACAGCATAAGGGAAATTATTGCTTGACTCTCTCGCTTCAAAAGGGATGCTGCAGAGAGAACAGAAAACACTTGAAAGGGGACATTTTCTAATTCACCATAAACTCTTCTAAAGCAATCATGACGATATCCTATGAACTCTTCCTATTCAATTTCCTGTACCTCTTTAACAATTTTTTTTGCTTCACTTCCCCCAGTTTTCATCCATATTGATAATGATATTAAAAAAGCAACAAGTGGACTCTTTCAAAGTAGGTATGATGCATATTTTTACAGATAATTGAGTTGCTGTCATGTTTAAATGTATCATTTTTAATTTTGTTGTTTCACATTAAGTAGAGTTGTTGACAAATCAAAGAATAGAAAAAGTTCAAAGGAAGTAAAAATAACTTCTCTCTATAAAACATTTATTATGTTGATTAAAGAGCAGAACGATCAAACTTTCCTTTCGTATTGAATTCTGTAAAAAAAAGGTTGCAAAAAATTTAAAAAAACTTTTTGTTTACTTTTTAAATAATTTATTTGAAAATCAAATTTTTAATTCATGACAATAATGTAAAGAAATTTTAGTCATTCAACAGTCATTTCTATTTACAATTTAGGAAAAAAAATCAAATTTTATCAATAGCATTAATAAATTATAAACATAAAAAAAATCATAACGTTATCAGGTTTAACTTTTCACATTCGAATGTGAGTCACAAACGAGCAGTTAAAAGTTTTTAACATAAATTTTGATCTACACATCAATCACTTAAGAAGAGAAAACTTGACGTTTACATAAACGGTGAAAATTTATCTTTTGAATTTTGAAAGTACTTTCGCCATTAACGGAGCCTTCTTTGTGGGTCGTTGAAATCCTCTGCCAACTGTGAATAAAATTAAATGAAATGAGTTTATGAAATATCTTTTAAATAATTAAATAAACTTACAATTCTGGGCATCATCTCTAATTCCAGCAGCAACTCTCAATCGTGCATCTCCTGGTGCTGCGATGTTTGGGGCCAAATGTCTAAGTCCTTCGGTTCTAGCTGCAGGGCTTGCAACCATTTTTCGATTTGTTCCATAAATTTCCTGCTTCTTCATAACACTTCGAGGTGCTTTAGCAATCGTATCGACATAAGCTAACAATGTTTTTTGAACTCCATTAGATGTATGCTCTTGATGTTGCTTAATATTTTGAGTCAATCGATTCAGTTTTTCTTCATCTTCTCTCGTACATCTTTCATACATATCACGCCAAGACTCCATTTCAAGACGTTTCTTTGTTCGGAACTTACGCTTGCAATGTGGCTCCCAAAGAACGTCAGAATCGTCCAATAAATATGGATTATAATACTCGATGTTACAAAGTTGTTCAGGTTTTGCTTTCTCAAGCACGGGACGAAGTATGTCGAATGGAACTCCTCCAGTTTCAGTTAAGAATTCAATATTTTCTTGAAGAATTCTGATGCACATTTCAAACAATGTTGGGACAGATTTTTGCACTCTATTACCACTAAAGACTCGTGTTCGGTTTGCTTTCGATGAGAAGCTTTCTGCTAGAAGATCTGTGTCAGACATTTGCTTGTGTTGATTTCGGTAATTCGAATTTGAACTCGTTCCATGAACCGATGAATTGATGTAATCTTTAACAGCAGAACTAAGTGGCATTGGACGATAATCAGGAATTGAAACATCCGATGGAAGATCGGTAACGATGTCAGGAAGTGGGCCCAAATCTGGTTTCTGAATGAGAATTTCCGGTGGGGATGTTAAAAGCTTTAAAGCTACTTTTACTTGTTCTTTTCGTCCTAAAGAAGTCGAGGAAGAAGTTTGAGGTGGTTTTGTTGATTTGATTTCAGGTTTTGACACTTTCTTTGATGGTGGTTTGGTTTTAACTGTAACAATTTTATCGGCAAGTGGAACGTCCTTTTTCTTGGATGTTGAAGGCATATCGAACAAAGCTAATGCTTCTGCAAATCCAATTCCTTGTGATCCATCTAACTCTTCGTCAATCTTCTTGTCATTATCATGTTTTCGTGTTGATTTATCTTTTGACTTCGATGAAGAGTTTGAATTGCTTTTTGAGCTGTGATTGCTTGACTTTGATGATGATGATGATTCTTTTTTGTCATTTTCCTTTTCCAATTTTGGTTTCTTTTTTGAGGTTTCGTTCTCTTTGGATTCGGTAAATGTATCTTCATGCTTTCGCTTCGATGAACTTTCTTTATGACTAGAACTTGAACTTGAATGATGACTTTTGTGATGTCGTTCCGATGACTTCTTGTCGTTATGTTCAGCATCCTCCGATTTGTAACGTGATGAAGAATGGTGCGGCTGATCTAATTTAACTTTGAAGCCATCCGAAAAGTGTGTTGTATATTTTTGTTTCTTGTCTTCTTGGAAAACGATAGCCGGCTTATGTTCATCAGGCGATAACTTGATTGGTAATTCTAATTTGAAGAAGGGATAAAGATGATGATAGAAATTAAATAAAATCTTTTATCTGTATTCAAATAAACTTACTGAATAGTGGAGCCTGAGTCTTGGATTTCTCAGCTGCTTCCGCTTCCGAAACCATGTCCTTCCACCTCATCACTAGCTTCTTTGCGAGATCACCGACTTCACCTTCGTGTTTTCTAACAGCGTTGACCGTTTTACCTATTCCTGTTTGTTGGCTGAATTAAAAACAAATAAGAATTAGCTTGATATTGTTTCAAGGGAAAGTTAAATGGTTAAATACTTACAGATGCCCAACATTCACTTTCAATTTTTCCAGTCTTGTCAAGCAGTGCAGAATCTAAATAAAAATAAAAGAAACGGTTATTTAATAAATGATGACGTCAAAGATAAGCAAATTATAGTGACTATGAAAACGTGATATATAACAAGCAGATACATTAAAAAAATAGGAAAGTCAGCTGTAAAGATGTTTTGTAATTGGGAATTTTTCATGTTAAACGTGTCGTGGAATCAGCAATTTAATTGGCAAAATGACAAATTAATCAATGTCAGAACTACACAAATTGTTTGCGTACCCGTTCAGGATCCTCGCAGTGTCGTTCTATTGATTTTCTATAATGATTGATGAATTCTACAACTTTATCAGACATCTTTGATTATATTTGTTGAGTTTCTTGAGTTTATATTTTAAAATATTATGAATATTATATAGAACACTTATATTAATCTTCTGTGTTTATGCTGAGTATATTTATAACAAACACTATGTGATGTTTAATGTTTTCACTTAATTATGAAAAATTAAGAATAATCCTCCGTGAAATGAGTGTTAAAGTGTGCCAACTCCAATTGTTTGTGCGAATCTTTCTTTAATATTTGTTAATTGTTCGTATTTTCACAGTATTTTTTAATTTCTAATCATGTTCACTTTACTCTCAAATATTTATATATGTTTTTTGATAAGTTAATTAACTTATTTTCACTTGAATATTAATGATTCAAGAATTTTTCAGTTACTAGTTTTTTATCCCTTCGTTCACTACCAAACAGACAATTTTGATTCCACTAAATATTGTTTAAGTTCAAATGCTAACTCCGTCGTGTCATTCGAATTGAATTCTTTAGCATAAATTTATAAGGAATATTTTTGTTAATAAAATGGTTTTACTCACTTCTTCAGAGGTATTTTAAAGGTTTTTGAATCCCGAATTTTTAACTTAATGTTTCTTAATTTTTAGTTTTTAACACAAGTCACTATCCTAGCTCAAAAAGTAAGAAGTCAAAGTGCTTTTACAATAACTTTTAAACAATGTGAGTATAAATTTATTTTTTAATTTTAATTTATCAAGAATTTGATGTTAACTCTTTCACTGACAAAATCAGAATGTCGTATCCTGAGATTTTACCTCCTTTTATATGATTTCGTCCTTCCTCTGTTTCACATCTCCCGCTAATTAGGAAATATTTCGTGTCCTGGTTTTTCCGCGATTTGTTATACTCGCCTGCAATAAAATACTTTACAGATGCATAAACAGATGTTTATTATCCCTGAAATCCTTGACAATTGAAATTTCCCTAATTAAAACCATATGTTGCAATCAAAGTGCATTTGTAATTACCGAAAATTCCATAATTAGATTAAAATGAATTGGAATTTAATTACCAAAAGCAATTAAGTTTAATGAGAAATTAATTATATTATAGATGATGGAATTGATAAGCCAAAACCTAGAGCGGGAAAGCCCCAGCATTTGGAATCTAACGAAAACTACTGCCTAATACGAATGAAAGCAAAGAACAAAAAGCTGTCGACAGTTGTCAAAAAATCAGACATTTCTAAGTTTATGGAATCATATGGAAAAATCATGAAAGCGAATATGGATGGATTGAAGAAAATCAAGAGAGTTAAAAATAAATCGAAGGCACTTCAGGGATAGTAAAACACAGCAAAATCATGAATGTACTGTTTACATTTTCTCGGTTATTTAAGGCTCTTAAAAAATGAAATTCGTTTTCTTATTAAAACTAAATTTTTTTTTATTTTTCAATATCGTATGCAATGTTATATAAAATTTCTTGAATTTTAATTCTCGCCTTCATGTTTTTATCATCTGGTAGGTTGTCTAATGTGGCTTGGAGACTTTTCAGAAAGAGTTCGTTTGATAAAGTTCCAGGTCGTTGAGATGTTGATGCAGTTGTGTTATCGTGAGAAGGAATGTTTTTAAAGTCGTCCTCATATTCATCATCATAGCTTTCAATGATGACATGATGCTGATTCGAATCGTCTGATTTGCTGGGCTGGTTGAAATCAAAGTCGATTTCTTTTTCACTTTCGTCCTGCTCTGTCTCATCATTCGACTGTGTATTGTAATCAACTTCAATCATTTTAATTTTGTTGAATTCTTTTTTGATCTTTGGTGATGATTTTATGAAGGATCTTGCTTTGCCTTTACAGAAAGCTTTGTGCATCTCATCAAACCATGACATTTTCGGAATGAAGCCAGTGGTTGTTTCCATTTTTTTTAAAACTTGTGCGTATGTTGTTCTATAAATTCTGATCTTGTTTCTTACTTCAGCTAATGTCAGATTAAATTCGTCTTGTATATCCTTGTAAGCTTTTTCTCTCTAAAAATAAACCGATTTTCTTAATACAACATGTAAATATTCTTGTGTGCATAACTTACATTAGATTTTAGAGCATAATCGGGGTTGGAAATATCCCATAATGCAGGATGAGAAATATAAGATGATACAAATTCATGAATCTTTTCATTTGACCACTTTCCTTTATTCATTTTACTGTAATTGGAGATACCTATTTATAAATTATCTTTAAAATTTTGTTGATAAACATTAAAGTGCTAATTATGCGAAATAAGTACAGGGTACTAAGGTACGAGTGTTTATAGAAAAAATAAAATAAATAAAAACTTGACAAGCAAACGTTGATACGTTGAATTCAAACGCTTTAATTTAATTTCAAACAAAACGTTGTTTTTTAAGTAATCTCAATTGAACTTCATTCACACATTTATTACTGCTTACTAAGGAAAAAACTGTTAAGAAGAAATAAAATATAACAGTTTTTTATTTAAAATTTTTCTTTTAGCACATGAGATTTGCTTTCTTCGTTAAGTGCTAATATTTAGCAAACTAGTTTTTAGTGGGATTTCTTAGATTGCTTTTAAATTTAAGCTTCATTTTTATTCGTAAATTAAGGTAATAAACCATGTTGATAAGTGATAAATGAGTAAAAATTAGATAATAACATAAAAAGCGTTAGTGTGATTACGCAAATATTATAAAAGAAAAGAAGAGGAACGAGTGAAAATTTTCACATTCTGCATTTTTCACGACATTTAATTTTTTTCAAATTCCGCTTCCTAGTTATTCATCCTGAAATAGTGAAACAATGTGGCGTCATAACGTCATCATAAAGAAAGAAATAAGAAAATCTACAATCTAAAAAGCAACAAACAATCTTTCATAACCAATTTTTTTTGTTCTCACAAAGCCAGATGCGAACTCGCAAAATTTGTGTGTGTGTGTGTAAGTGTGTGCGGAAGATAGAACAAACGGTAGAGGGAACAAAAAGCAAATGTGATTTCATGTCCTGTTTAATGTAATAATTTTTATTATAAAATATTTTTGAATACTACAACGCGAGAACAAATTTGATATTTCATCAACAATTTTGCAATATTTCTAAACACTCAGCAAGAATATCTCATGTGATGACTCATTCGTCTTATCGCCTAGTTGAAGAAAAAAAAATGTACACCATTTAGCTCCCTCCAAATCCGTGTGTGGGTGATTTTTTGTTGATTAGATAAAATTAAGTTATTGTGAATAGAAATATTACACTCAAGAGTGGACTCGAGTAAAGCTTAAGGTGGTGAAATTCCTGTGCAGCTCAAATGTTTATTTAATGTTACCTGAAATAATCCATATCGATTTTTTTTCTTTCACCTTACTCACACTGTTCACTCAGTGTAGCTCTACAAGCTTTTTGATTGCTCAATATATGCTTAAAAATCAAAGGAAAGCAAGTGAAAATTCTCTAGAATTTTCCATCAATAACTATCCTTCAATACATGCTTTCTTTCTTTTTTCCTGTGCTCGACCTGTGTAAACTCAATTTATTGTTGAAAGTGTAATTCTACTGAAGTAATTTACATTTGAACAGAGCAGACAATTTTATTTTTAGATTCGGGCTTCATGAAATCATCGATATGTCGTCATTTGTTCTCGGCTTTAAAGATTCGCTCTCATAAATATTTTTCCCCCTTGGACTGATAATCTTTTCTCACTGAACATTCAACTTATACTTGACTGCGGTATTATTTACGTTTTCGATATTAAGCATGGCGCCTATTCCAGTGAAATCATTAATATTGTGGAAATAAAGAAGTTTTAAGTTTATTATTATTAAGTGATGGTTTTGCAACAATCTCAAAGTGTTCAAACATTTTTGTATTGCTGACGATAAATGAAATTTCTGTTTTCTGTTATTTGAATACACACATCATTTTAATTGCAATGCGCGACGTTTAATTAAAGTGATTGCTTTAACGATTCCGACAAAATGCAAGGAAAAATGAAATTAGTTTTACATTGAACTTTTTATTTTATCTTCCGCTTATAGTTTTATGAATAGGAAAATATTTGCACGCGAAGTGATGATTTAAGTGAGATTTGAAAAGATGCAGCAATTACTGCTAAACTTTGTTGGTCAAATTGTTTGAGTTTCGTATGAGTTGAAATCGCGCCCACATTTCATTTAAACACGTGATGAGATGAAAACAAAAATACAAAATATGAGTCACACAAGAAACATTTTTGTTTTCAATTTTTAGTTACAAGAGAAAAGGTCTGGGGAAATCTTTTTCTTTTCTTTTCAATGTCGCTATTTATAAATATCGCGACGGTGATTAAATCAAATTGTATGTGAATGTATGATAGTTGTTTGTGAATTAAGCTTAAATTGAATGATTATAGTCTCGTGAGTTATTCATTAACTTATTAGAATTCTCTTTTATCATCTTTTACAGACAAATCTTATAACATTATTTAATGATAGAATCACAACATTCGCAACACATGACATTTGAGTGAATTTTTCTTTATATCGAAACACAACTTGAAGAGATAAATAAAAAAAAGGAAGTGAGAGAGAAAGTATTGCTTCCCATTTATTAAAATTATCACATGCATCGATTTCTATTTGTCTTTGGGAAATGTTTTGTAACAATTGATTAATAGGAAAAAGTAAGAATCGATCTTAAAATGGGAGCATTTCTTGAGAAGCCCAACACAGAAAAGCACAATGAGACTGGAGAAGGAAATGGTCTTCGTTATGGGGTCAGCTCGATGCAAGGTAAGTTCAATCAAAGGTTTTTTAATAAGGAAATGAATCATTAAAAGTTGTTTGATGTTAGGATGGCGATGTGAAATGGAAGACGCTCATTTCGCAAGAACAAACTTAGGAGAAGATTTATCTGATTGGAGTTATTTTGCGGTGTTTGATGGTCATGCTGGCTTTAAAGTATCAGAACATTGTGCAAAACATCTACTAGAAGCGATCATACTCTCAGATGAATTCAAAAGTAGTGACGTTGTAAAGGCAATTCATTCAGGATTTTTGAATTTGGATAGTAAAATGCGTGACATACCTGAACTTGCAAGTGGATCTAACAAATCAGGAACAACAGCAGTGTGCGCTTTCATATCAAACGAAAATATTTACATTGCAAATTGTGGAGATTCTCGTGCTGTTTTATGTCGAAATGGCGTTCCAATCTTTTCAACACAAGATCACAAGCCAATTTTACCTGGTGAAAAGGAACGAATTGTTAATGCCGGTGGATCGGTAATGGTGCAACGTGTAAATGGAAGTTTAGCTGTCTCACGTGCTCTTGGTGATTACGATTACAAGAAAGACACGGAATTGGGACAATGCGAGCAACTTGTTTCACCTGAACCAGAAATCTTCTGTAAAGAACGGGATCCACAAGACTATTTCCTTGTTTTGGCTTGCGATGGTGTATGGGACGTGATGAGTAACGAGGCAGTTTGCAGTTACATTACCAATCGTCTGCGAATAACTGACGATTTAGTATTGATATGTAACCAAGTGATAGATACATGCTTGCATAAAGTAAGACAAAATCTTCATTAATTTAAAACTTAATTTAACTCCATGCTTTCTTCTTTTATTGTCATTTCAGGGTAGTCGCGATAACATGAGCATTATATTAATTCTCTTTCCCGGCGCCCCACAAAAATCCCCAGAAGCGATTCAAGCTGAGGAGGAGCTCGAACGAAACATACGTAAAACTATCAAAGGTTATTATAAAAAATATTTTTGTCGTAGACTTCGAACAAATATTTAAACAAGTGATGATTATGAACTGCGATAGATAATTAACTAATTTTTGCCATTCTATTGGAACTTTAGTCCTTCCTACCGATCTCGGTATACTTTTTTTTAGTTTAGTTTGGAATTGTGAGGAGCTTATTATTGAGATGAGATTTTAAATCTTGTCAATCAATGGAGAAAATTGTTATCTTGTAGAAATCGATAAATATCTCAAAGTGGTGTAATCTTTGTGTTTATGAAAAGCTCAAATTATCTAATTTGTCGCATTACTTAGCTGATGTGAAACCAATCAACGTAAGATCCAACTTTAAGTTATATGCGGTATAAACGTACGTTAATCTATGCGTCGTTTTATACGTTGATGCAGAAAATCAACGTTAAGATAAATGTAAACTGTTATAAACGTGACACAATCGTTAAATGACCAAAAAACTATGATTAAAGAATAAACAATTCATACTCGTGACATTATTTAATAATGATTATAATTCTGTGATTCTTCCCCCCGCCACTCGTTCATTTAATCTTAATTAAACCTATTTGTACATTCAATGTACAGTATTAGACTTTGATCAGATAAGCAATTTTAGTGAATTTTCCTTAAACGCTCTCTCTTCTGTGAAAGATTTTATTATATATTTTCTTGATACTAAGATTTCTGTATGAAACTTTTAAAAATCATTCTTGATGAGTTTATTTTATATTGCATTAAGTTGCGTTAGAAGATGCAAATTAAGTTGATAATGTCAGAAGTTCTTATGAAAGATAAAAGCAAATTATCCCACACGTTAAAATATCGTTAAATCCACCTTTGTAACAAGCAATAATTTCGTTGATATACTTATGAAGATAGATAAAATATATTAAGTAAATCACTTTCTTCCTATGACGATGAATGAAATGTTATGAAAATCGTCAAAAAATCTTCCTTTACAAAAACGATAAATCCATGTTTTAATTCAAGATTAATTAGTGTCCTTTAATGTAGATTAGAAGAAAAATTGAGAGAGAGTTTATTGATGTAAAATAGTGTTGTGACAACTCAATTTAACATTTTCCTGACCCCTTCCCAAAGATTTAGAACAATTGTATTTAACTATAATGATGTGAAGAGAATTATTTATTTTAAAGAGAAAATTAATGAATATTTAAGGTGTAGACACTCAAGCTTTCAACTTGTAGTGATAGTTGTAAGAATAATTTAAATATGAACCCTCAAGATGCCTCCAAAAATGAGTAAAAGAACCAATATTAGGTTTAATCATTTTAAATGATGCTTGCAACTTCACTTTCACTTTATGATCTGATAAATTAATCTAATATCACAATAATAAAAGCAAAATATAAAGTTGCAAGTATTCATGAAAATTTTTGAATATTTCATTCATAATAATCCTTCCCACCATTGACATTATAAAATTTTATAACTAAATTAGTGCCAATCATCATGAAAAATAGAAAAGTAAATAATGAAGTGTAAACTCTAATGTCATGACGATAAATACGGAAAAGAAACCAAAAAGAAAATCTTTGTTATTAGTCTAGTCAAGATGAAATTAGAAAAAAAAGATGAAGAAAATAACAATTAGAATCCATGAATTAATAACTAAAATCGTTCAAATAAGTATCAATCACCATTCATCATTAAAAGTACCTCATGCTCAGCTCATTTGTTTCCATAAATAAATTACTATTCTATCTATCACCAAAAAAAAAATCAAAAAGAAAATTATTTATAAAGTAGAAAATGTGCAGACATCAAAATAGGAAAAAAACACTCAAATATTTCGATAATTTACAAAGAAATAAAGATTAACATTCATTTTTTTATGTTCACAATTTAAACAAGAAAGAAATAGAAATTTATTGAATGATGATAGAATATAGAAAACAGAAAACTTGCAAAAAATAAGAAAATTATAAACAAATATAAATGTTCAAAGATTAACAAAGAGTCTCAATAAAAAAGAAATGTGTGGAAATACTTTAAACGACCCCGAAAGAAAAAAATCTCGTTGGCGACATAGGGAAATGAAAATTTAATTAAGGATATCAAGTGGCACTTAAAAATTGTTTAATAGTTAGATAAACATTAAGTTGAATGATCCTTTTTAATAGTTTGGTAGTTCTTAGAATAAATTTTATTAGATTATCCACTCGAAATCCATTCATTGAATTTTTAGGACCCGAAATGTTAATTTTGTTTATTTCAACAACTTCGGATAACGTTTTCGGTGAAAAATTCTTCTCTTTTAGCCATTGTGAAAAGAAAACCATTAAATAATATCGTAAACTGAGCATGAGGTATGAATGATGATAACCAGAATCATTAATTTATGCTTTTTTCGTTTCTTATCGATTAAGTTATAATTCGCTATCTCTCTCTCTCTCTGTCACTCTCTACATATCTATCTTCCTATCTCTGTCTTTTTTGCAGTTTATTTTGAATCATTTTTCTGATTTACTTAAATCTGTTTCAATCATTTTATTAATTATTATCTAATTTCATGAGTCTTTAATTAAAAACATTCAATAATCATTTTTAATTATTTGACATTTTCTAGAATTCACTGAAGACTCGGAGGCTGTATATGATGTGAGCACATTGATGAGAATGTTGAACAGCAGCAACATCAATTGGCCCGCTGGAGGCGGAATGGAATCAAAGTAATTTAATTACAACAAATAATTATTGTTTCTTAAATTACATTTTTATATTCATTTAGATATAAACTCATCACAGAAGTATTCAAAGAATTCTGCCCTGATCTCGCTGAAACGGACCTGGAATTGTAAATTGCTCTAAAAACTTAACAGAAACAGAAAAAAGAAGAAAAAAAATCATATTTTCAGCCAAATAACAATGGAACAACATTTTTTAAAACACATAACTAAAACGATTAAGAAAAAGAAAAAAATTCCGTTGAAGTTAAAGAACTTACTTATTTTAAATATGTTTTGTATGAAAAGAAAGAGAAACTCGCTTAAATCTTTCTAGAGATGAGGTGACTTAATGTACCCCTCCCAATTGTAAAAAGAATTTTTCTTTTTCTTAATTATTATTATCATTTAATTTAAGTTTTTTAGGACATTCGATTAGTTGTGAGAGTCTTAAAAACCTTTTTTTTTCTTTATCACAACTCTTTCAATTTCATTTTATTTATATAGGCAAGAAAAGGATGAGAAACAAAATAAATGATTTTTTTTTGCAACAGAGTAAACCGAAGCTAAGATTACATTTGAAATTAAAATAGATGAAAAAGAAATGTTCAGAGAAATTGATTTAAGAAAATTAAGTTGTTTTGCATAGTGATAACTGATAACAGAAAAATAATAAAAAAAATATTTGTAATAAAATCTAAAACAATTGGATGAAGAAAAATCATATGGAAAAATGAAACTATGATGATGAGGGTAAAAATGTTAATTAAGGAAAAGTACAAAATAGGGACAAAACTTTACTTAATTTTTGTTTGTTTTTTTTTATGATTCAATCACACATACATTTAACTTTATTCAATTTATTAATATTTTATTTCTTCCTAATAGCTACTTTTATGTATTTAGCAACATTAATTAGATCACCCATGATGATGTTAAATATTAACATAAGTAAATATGTTTTCTTCTTGTAGCATAGAAAAATGTTTTTTAAGAATTTAATCTTAACAACATCGTTTTGTATACACTTAATTTTATTATTCTGAAAACTTCAGTTTTAGCTTCTTTTTATTTTAACACTTCTCGCTCAGAGAACGGAATTTAAAAATAAAACACAAATTGATTTTATGCAATAATATTTCATTGTTTTATGTGTTTATTTTTATAATTTTCATCTTTATTCACATTCTCAGAGTCGTTTGAAAGATTTTAGAAACTGCTTGACAGAGGAAAACTAATTGAAAGTGTGCCGTTTCAGTAGAAGCGTCCCTTCTGAATAAAAACTAAAGAAAAAAGTGTTACATAACCGTTCTATGAGCGGAATATATTTTGAAATGAAACTACGAGTAGTTTGTCTAAGGAATAAACCACTAAACTCATAATAAACTTGAATGTGAATAAAAAGAAACTAAAAAAATATAAACTAAGGAGATAATAATTCATAGATGGAAATTTACAGTGAAATTGTGTAAATTTGCATCAGTCCCGAATATAAAACAGATAATTATTGAAAACCAAGGAAATCCGTTTTAGAGAATAAAGAAAATTTGTCGCAGAGAAAATCATTTGTGTTTTATGTATTGCGTAGGTGAAGCACATGTTGGATCTTTTTCAGAGTTTTCTCTTCTTTTCAGGTTACGCTTCAAATGAAAGTTCAGTCGTAAAACTACAACTGACGTAGAAACATTCATGGTTGATTACACTATGAACGCTTAAAGATTTTGTAAATAGAACAGAAAATAGAAATAGTTGACCTTCTCTTCATACGATCGTGCAATAAACTCGCGAGCATAAGTGAAGACACTTGAAATGAGTTATGATGAAATTCTTCCACATTTATCACACGGAAAATTTGGAAAATATCAGAAGAGAGTTTACATCTTGTTGTGCTTCCCAAATATCTCGACAGCTTTCCATATTTTATCCGGAATTTCCATTCTTGCCATACCCGATCATCGATGCAAGTTGGATGGAGAATTGTCAAATTCATCTTTTCATTTACCTGCTGATGTTTGGAATTCTTCATTTCCATTTGATAAAGAGAAAAAAGCATATTCGAAGTGTGAATATTTTATTTCAGATTCAAATGAATCTGTAAAATGTTCCGAGTTCATTTGGGATTCATCGATAGTGAAGTCATCAGCTGTTAAATCATTTTCATTAGTTTGTGATGAAAACGTATTGAAAGCTGCGGGTGACTCGATGGTCATGTTGGGAATTCTCATTGGAAGTTATATTTTTGGCGAGTTATCTGATAAATATGGAAGACGACCAATTTTGCTGTTTTCTTTACTGATCCAAGTTGTGTTTGGATTTCTTACCGCTTTATCACCAGAATTCATTTCTTTCGCGATTTGTCGAGTGGTGAGAGAACTGAAACTTATTAAAGGTCGAAAATTTTGTAAATATTTTTTATTTCAAGATTGTTGGAGGGTCGACTATTGGCGTGTCGTTAGTTTCATATTGTTCGTGTCTTGAAATGGTTGGTAAGCAATATCGACCGCATGCTGGAACTGTCATCATGATGTTCTTCTCGCTTGGCTACATTTTACTCGGATTGCTTGCATATTTCATTCATGACTGGAGATGGCTTCAAGTGGCTTTGACCTTGCCTGGCATACTTTTCTTATCTTATTGGTGGATCATTCCTGAATCAACTCGATGGCTTTTAGCAAACAATCAAAAGGAAAAAGCAATCGCACAGATTGAGAAGATCGCCAGAGTCAACAACTTGAAAGTTCCAAGAAGACTTTTAGAGAAATTAGAAGCCGAACCTGAGACTTTTGATAGCGGAAAGAAACATTCAGTGTTCGATTTATTTAAGACACCAAATCTGCGAACCAAATCAATTCTCATATTTTACAATTGGTTTGCCATTTCCGCTTGTTACTATGGATTGTCATGGGGATCAGGCAGCCTAGTAGGAAATCAAATTCTCAACTTTATTCTCAGTGGTCTCGTGGAAATTCCTGCTTATTATTTTCTGATCTTGACACTCAATCGATGGGGACGAAAATTAATTATGTCAGGCAGCATGATTTGTGCTGGTGCAGTTCTTTTACTTTCTCTTTTCATTCCCGAGACGTGGACTTGGCTGGTTCTAACTTTATCCATGTTGGGAAAAATGAGTATCACTGCAAGTTTTGGCACAGTTTATTTGTTCTCCACTGAACAGTTCCCGACAGTCATCAGAAATGCCGCACTTGGAGCTTGTAGCATGTCGGCAAGAATCGGAGGGATTTCGGCTCCCTTTGTTATTCATCTGTCGCAATCATGGAAACCAGCACCTTTCGTCATCTTCGGTGTAACTGCATTCGTTGGCGGAGTTTTTTCAACATTTTTACCAGAAACTCGTAACAGGGAACTTCCAGAAACACTCGATGATGCAGAGCGAATTTAGGTTTCATAGTAAAAGTTTAAGCTTAAGAATCATTTTGCAAATTGATTGGTTCAAATCTGGGTTTGATCTTTAGGGTGTTGTTGGTCAGTATTTTTTATTTAATTTCTTTTACTGCGTTTCGTAATGTTTTTCATACTTTTAAAACATAACTTATGCAATCTTATTTTAGTTCTAATTAACAAGAATGAAAGTGGTTCGTTATTTTTAGTTCAATTTTTTAGTTCTTATTTG